>CM038228.1:11790362-12348085 GCA_021442155.1 Cymbidium sinense
GGACTGCTTTGCATAGAGTTATAAAGAAATGCCTGGATTGGCTCTTGACGTAGTGGTCCATAAGTTAGCAATACAGCCTGATGTTAACCCTATCAAGCAAGCTCCTAGACACATATGATTAGACATTGAACAACAGGTCATTTCTGAAGTCAAGAAATTGGTTGATGTTGGTTCTATTTAGTTGGCTAGTGTCATCCTGGTTAAGAAATAGGATGAAAAAAATTCACATATGCATCAATTTTAGGGATCTAAATAAGACATGTCTGAAAGATGAATTTTCACTACCAATAGCAAATTGATGGTGTACATTGCCTCATATCATGCAATCTTCTCCTTGATGGATGGCTCATCTAGATATAACCAAATAAAGATGGCCCATGAAGATGAGAAGAATACTACCTTTAGAACTCCATTCAGAATCTATTGCTATAAAGTCATGCCTTTTGACCTTAAAAATATCGATGACACATACCAGCAGGCCATGACTCAAATCTTCGATGAACTCATTCACCACCAAGTAAAATGCTACATCAATGATCACGTGGTCAAAAGTAAAGAAAAAGAATACCATCTCTTTGACTCAAGAGTAGTTTTCGAATGATTAAGATAATTTAACCTTAAAATAAATCACTTAAAGTGTGCATTCAAAGTAGCTTCAGGGAAATTTCTTGGATTTATTGTCTGAAATTATGGAATAGAAATCGATCCGGAGAAGATTAAAGCGATGTTGGAAATTCCACCCCATGAAAGTCTAACTCAACTCAAATCATTCCAAGGGCGGTTAATGTATCTAAGATGATTTATATCCAACCTATCAAGAAGATGTCAGCCATTTTCAGCACTTGTTAAGAAGGATGACAAGTTCAAGTGGAAAGACAAGTGCCAACACACCTTTGAAGATGTCAAATAGTACCCATTGATGATGCCAGTTCTAGCTACCCGTACTCTAGGAAGGCTGCTTATACTCTACATTGCTTTATTAGATGACTCCCTTGGCACTTTGTTGGCCCAAACCAATGATAAAGAGAAGAAAAATGTGCTCTACCATATCAGTCATCATCTAATCCTTGTTGAAGCGAACTATCCACCCACTAAGAAGCATCGCCTAGCTTTAATCTTTATATCCCAAAAGGTACGACATTACATGATTTCTCATAAAGTCAACTTGATTTCTAGAATCAACCCACTGTAATATCTCATGACACAGCTGACGCTATCCAGACGGTTGGCATGTTTGCCCATGATTTTGTCATAGTTGAAATCACTTTGATACCCCTCATGTGATAAAAGGACAAGCACTCATAGATTTCTTAATAACACACCCACTCCCTGCTAATTCTCAGCTTAGTGATGACCTCCCTAATGAAAAAATCATGAACTTAGGGGATACTAGCATTTACTGCTGGGAGATGTACTTTGATGGTGCGGTTTTCTCTCAACAAGGAGAAGAACCACAATTTACTCTTCTAAGAAAGGCATAGGTAGGAATAGTTCTCCTAAATCTTATGAGATTCTCATACCATCTTTTGATCCTTGCACCAACAATGAAGCCAAATATGAGGATCTGATTGCTGGTAAGAAGTTAGCCAAATATGAGGCTTTAATCTTTGCATCCCAAAAGCTATGACATTACATACTTTCTCATAAAGTCAACATAATTTCTAGAATCAGCCCACTATAATATCTCAAGATAGGACCGATGCTATCCGGATGATTGGCATGTTTGTCCATGATTTTGTCATAGTTTGACATCACTTTCATAGACCTCTATGCGGTGAGAGGACAAGCACTCGTAGATTTCTTAGTAGCACACTCACTCTTTGCTAATTTTAGCTTAGTGATGACCTCCCGATGAACAAATCATGAACTTTGGGGATACTAGAATTCTCCATTGGGAGATGTACCTTGATGGTATGGCTTCCTCTCAATGAGGAGAAGAACCATAATCTACTCTTCCAGGAATGATAGGGGTAGGAATAATTCTCCTAACTCCATACCGTGATATGATGAGATTCTCATATCATCTATCTAATCATTGCATCAACAATGAAGCCAAATATGAGACTCTGATTACCGGTTTGGAGTTAGCCATTTTGCTAAGCCTCCAGAACATCAACATCTTCGGGGATTCTCAACTAGTGGTCAACCAAATCACTGGGACCTATAAAGTTCTCAAGCCTAGACTCCATCACAACCACAAGTATACAATGGAGTTGTTGGCCCAAATTTTAGAAGTGATCATCTACAAGATTCCCCGATGAGAAAATGCCATAGCAAATGCCTTAGCCAAGCTTGCCAATGAGTTGGCATATCTATAAGATGAGTCCATATCAATAGAGGTCCAAAATAGGCAAGTCCTGCCTCTTATTGATATTGAACTCATCAAAAAATACTCTCTTGAAAGGGAGGTTGTTGTTGCCAAAAAGGACAAAGAGTTGGATAGGAGGCAACCATTCATTAATTACTTAAATAAAGGACAATTACCTCAAGACAAGTCCCAAGCACATCAGATGAAACAAATGGCACTTTCCTACACCCTGTTGGATGGTGTCTTATATCCTTGATCATATGTGGTTACAATATTTAGACAAACATGAAGTCCGTAAGAACGTGATTGAGGTGCATTTAGGATTATGGAAAGCTCATTAATCCGGTCCCAAGATGAAAGCCAAAATCAAGAGACTCGGATACTATTGGCCGTCATTGATCATAGATTACATGGACATAGATAGGCGATGCCATCAATGTCAAGTACACAGAGTGGTCCTACACCAACCACCCAACATTTTACATCCAACATTAGCCTCGTGGACATTTGAGTGTTGGGTACTAACATAGTGTGTTAGATTGATCCTCCTTCTTCCAAGGGTCATCGATTTATCTACGCTACTACTGACTATTTTTCCAAATGGGTGGAGGTGATTTCACTTAGAGAGGTTAAAGCTCAGCATATGCTTTGGTTTTTAGGAGCCATATGGTATTTAGATTTGGGGTGCCTTGCTAAATTATATTTGATAATGATACTTCATTCAAGAGCACCAAAATTAATAATTTTACCTAGAGACACAACATAGATTAGAGATACTATACCATATATTACCCGAGAGTGAATGGTCTAGTAGAAGCCTTCAACAAATCTCTCATCCAAATACTTAAAAAGACACTCGATAATAATAAATGATAGTGGCATGAGCAGTTAGTTGAAGCTGTGTGGGCCTACCACACCACCTACAGAACTCTAACTCATTCCATTCCTTTCTCCTTAGTGTATGGGTCCAAGCCATTATACTATTAGAAGTCCAACTCCCATCACTAAGGATATTTGTGGGTAGTCAAGATCACAATGAAGAAAAATGCCAAGTTGTGGTTAGAAGAGCTCAAAGGTTTGGAGGAGAGATGCCTACTAGCATGCCAAAATCTTGAGTTATACAAAGCCAAATTGATTCAAGCTCATAAAAAGTTGGTCTGTGAGCTTCTTAGGTAGGAGAGCTTGTTTTAGTTCTAAAGAGACCAATTGTTGCCCCACAAGATGGGAGGCAAGTTTGAACCTACTTGGGAAGACCTTTTTCTCATAGAGAAAGCCTACCAAGGAGGATCATATCAACTTATAAACCATGAAGGAGAGTGCCCAAAACTTCCAATCAATGGGCTCTACCTAAAAAAATATTAGCCATAAAATTATGTTTAAAAAATAATTATTATCAATGAAAATTCTATTTCAAATTTAATCTCTTTAAATTGAAAGCATTTCTGTCTACAATTCTACCGTGACATGTTTAGGGTAGGTGTAAGAGAACCCAAGCGGGATTCTATCCTTCATCAACATAACACAAAACACAAATAAACACATATCTTTTGCCTCGGGATACTTTGAGTTGAGATAACACCCCAGTGGTCCTCACTCTGTAGCTGCTCTAGGTTGGGTAATTCACCACCCTGTTAGTGTGTCACCCATTGGTCTTTTTTCTTAGAAGGATGTGAGTCCCTATGCTTCCCTCCTGGCTTAACCACTTGACGAGTGCTTTATTAGTATGGTAGGCCTTACTGCACAATTGGTAAGTTACCCTCATGTTGGCTTTATTTAAAAAGATGTAAGTCTTCTATGTTTTCTTCTTGGACCAGCTTTCGTGTACTGACTAGGTTGAGTATATTTAAGGTTTAGGGTAAGTACCCCCAGCGACTTCTTTCCTCTTGACTACTTCAAGTCTCGGTCTAGTCCATCCTCGGTACTCCCCACTTAGTAGTCTCCCTAGGTCAGATAGTACTTCTAGCCAATGACAGACTATCCTAACGAACATTTCTATCTATAAAGATGTAAGTATCCTATGCCTTCTTCTAGATTGATCATTTCACATCAACGGGCACCTTAGGTTGGTTGGTGTTCATTATGCTGATATCAACCCACATGGTGGATACACCACTCATGGCAAATATAAGTCCCTACGCACTTTCTCCTCAAGTTGGCCATCATACACCTATAGACTTTCTTTTCAGGGATCAGGATAATGCCAGCCTCCTCCCAGAGGCACTATTTGGATAATCGACCACATCTAGACACTACCTAGGTTACTACTAGATTGGACAGTCCCCCTATCATAATAAACATCATTAGGGTTGGAAGTTTGTATTGCGGATGTGCAGACTCTCTCTTTGGATCAAAGAATCTGAGATAGGTCCAGGCTAACATAGCCCCTTCTTAATGCGGTCCATTGCACACCAACATGGTATACACAAACATATAAACAAACAAAATATATATTCTCTTGTGGATTAGGAGAACGCCCCCAGCGGTACCTTTTTCCAAGCAGACATTTTATCTTTAAGGAAGAGTTATCAAAACACCTTATAGGAATCGCCTGACTATTTTTGAGTTGAGATAAGATCCCCAGAGGCACTCACTCAGTAGTCGCCCTAGGTTGGTTCCAATTTGTTGTACTACCAATAAGTCACCCTAGCAGTTGTCTCTACTTTGGAAGATGTAAGTTCTTATGCTTTCTTCCTAGCACAATCGTTGCACACTGAAAGGCAATCATTTGGTTGATTAGTCTCACTCTTCGGCCAATAGACTACCCCTTTAGATCGATGAATCTGAGATAGGTCCAGCCTGACATAACCCCATCTTATTACAGTCCATCGCACCCCAACAGAGTCTATAAAATCAAATGAAATCAAATTAATTATGGCCACTTTTGAGTTGAGGTAAGTTCCCTAGCGGCACTCACTCGGTAGTTTCCTTAGGCCGGGTTTAATTTGTTGCACATCCAACAGTTCACTCGAGTGGTTGTTCCGATTTCGGAAGATGTAAGTCTCCATTGACCTCACTTTTGGATTGTGGACTCAATCATTCCATCTTACATTTAAGAATCTTCTAGACACTAAGATTTCCTTAATCATAAGACACTTTAGCAATTAGGTGAATACTTAACCTAAACCTAGAGATCTAGAATGGTTAATCATAGGATTAGGTTATGCATTAGGGATTAGGATGGCCTACCTACCCCATGACTCAAACCCAACCTATGTTCAACTTCTTAAGCCAAAACTAAATTTAATTCATTTTAAACCTAAATTCAAAACCAAAATGAAGTCAAATCCAAACTCAAAATCCTTCCTAAATCCTAACATTTTATCTTATGGACTTAGCCAAATCTCCTTCCAAATCAGGTTTAATTGATTTTCTCAAAAGTCCAATTCAACCTTTCAATCAATTTATCAAATTCAATTCAAATCCAAATATCAATACCAAATCCAATTCAAATCAAATCAATCTTAGCCTAAGTCTTATGATTTTATCTTATGAAATTTGCCAAAATCTCTTAACCAAATTCATATCAAGCAAAATTAAATTGATTTTTTCAAAGTCAATTCAACCCCCAAATCAAATCTACAAATCAAATCTACAATCATGACCAATTCAAATATCAAATCAAATCGAGCCCAAGCTTAAGCCATATGATTCAATTCCATGGACTTAGACAAATTCAATTGATTTTTCTCAAAGTCAATTCAACCCCTAAATCAAATCTATAATCAAATTTACAATCAACTAAATCCAAATATCATATCAATTCAAAACCCAAGCTTAATCCATATGATTCAATTCCATGGACTTAATTAAATTTTCATTCAATGCAAACCAAATTCAATTGATTTTCTAATGAATCAATTATATCTTCAATCACCATCCCAAATATAAATCAAACCTACAATCATCAAGCCAAACCAAAATCAATTTAAATCAAGCATAGCTTAATCCATTTGATTCAAAATATTCAAATGAATCAAAACTCATTTGAACCCAAATTAATTGAAATCAAAGCTATACATCAATCCCAGATCCATATATAAATTCAACTAAACTCAAATCAACCCAACTAAACCCAATAGGCTCACTTGACACAATGTGATCAAAAATACCTATTTAAGCCAAAATCCAATCCAACCCAAATTGGAGTGAATTAACTTAACCAAAACCACCTATGATGATTGTAGATCACCATAGGTTGATTATCATCAATTGGGTCAAACCAAGTTAAATTGGTCATTTGATCAAGTCAACACCCTTAACCAAACTAGCCAAATTTCATCCTAAACTAAATTAATTGAAACCAATGATTCATACCAACCTAAAATCAATATTTGAACATGACTTGGTCCTCAATTTAGCCAAACCAAACCTAATTAGCCCCTTTGACCCAAGTTGACCTAATTTGACCTAAAAGACTAAATTGGGTTAAATCATGATCTAACCCAAATTGATTACAACCAATGGCTCAAGGTCATTCCAAATTGATTCTTGAACTTGACCAAAGCCATAATTGAACCCAATTTGGCCAATTGAACTCAATCAATCCATTTAGCCCAAATGGACCTAAAGGGTCAATTTGACCTAAACCTCAACCAAATCCAAATTAATTAAAATTGAAGCTTCCAATCATCTTCAATTGGTCAATCAAACCCAAACCAATCCCTGACTCAAGCCAATTTGGCCAATTTTGGTCAAATTGGTCAACTTGACCCATTTGACCCATTTGATTCGAATGAGCCTAAAATCAAATCTAAGCCAAATTGATTTAAACCAATTGAACCAAAACACTTCAAATCATCATTTGAACCTAACCCAAGCTATGGTTTGACCCAATTTGACCAATTGGTCAACTCAACCCAACCTAGCCAATTTGACCTATAAGGGTCAAATTGAGCCAAACCCATTTGAACCAAGCTAAGACCCATTGAAACTTGACTCAAACCATCCCAAACCCACCTTGGGCTAGCCCTAAATCAACCCAACCTAAATTAGGCTCAACCCAAAGCAAATCTCCCTTGATTCTCCTCCCACATGGGATTTTGCCTAAATTAGTAAGTCAACTCCCATCCTCTCTCCTTGGCAGACTTTCAAGACCCAAAAAAGGGTCTAACCTAGCTGCTTAACCCAACTCAAGTACTCTAGGTCAATCTTGGACCAAAGGGAGGTGAGTTAACTCACCTCCCTCACTAGCAAACCAATGGACCCAAAGGAGAGGGCAGCCACCTTGAGCTACTAGCCAAGCATCCCACCAACCCACCACATTGTTGAGGTGAGACCATCACCGACAATTGATGGTATGAAAAAATTGAGCTTCAATCCCATCCGTCAAATCTAAGGGAGGGGAGATATACCCCCCTCATTTTGATCTGAATCAACACACACTCTCATAGAGCATCCTAGGGAAATTTGAAACCCCCTAGAGCTTCCTCTAAGCATCCCAAGCTTCCTCATTACCAAACTCCACTGTCTCAAAATACGATAGCCCTCCACTTGACTCCCTCAAACCTTCACCAAATCTAAATTAACTTCACACACACCATCCCCACACTTCGTCAAGCAAGAATGAATCATCTTCAAGCTTCTCAACCACCAGAGGTGTGAATTCGATCAATGCTGACATACATAGTGATGGTTTGTGGCCTCCCAAGCAAACCAAGAGGAATCAATGGACGTGCTATTCAACAGGACTTCGTCTCCAATTGATTTCACTGTCGGTCTTGAGCTCTGGTGAGATAATTCCATTAAAACTAAGATTTTGTAAATTTCTTTTGTCCTTTTCGAAGGAAACTTGCATCACGTGTGATCTTGGCTATTGGATCCCTTCGGACCTTTCATGTGAAGGTATGAGATCCAGTTGGAGTTAATCTGAGCTCAGGTGAGCTCAGATCTAGTGACGAATGGCAGACGATGTCCGTCTCTCATCGCTCTTGAGATGACGGATCACGCATCGTGCATTTCACATGATTGGAATTGACAGTCATGATTATTTACTAGATTTAACCTGATTTTATCCCTTAAGGAATCGCAGGTTTGATTTGCATCATCCAATCTTGGATAAGAAGTGAGATGAAAGCTGTGTCCAGCCCATGTCGTGCTAAGTTGGACTGGCCAATCTCACGATGCCATATAGAAAGTGCATCACGTCAGAGGTCCATGTGGCATCGATGGGATTAGGCTTAATTAAGGGCCAATTAATGTATTTAATGGCTGAAAGTTCCAAAATTCATAGCAAATCATAGAAAAATAAAATATGCAAATAAATATTCATTTTAAAGCTATTTGAGTGGAGATTTATTTAAAATTAATTAATTCTAAATAATAATTAAGGCTTAATTTGGGTTTAATAAACATAATTAGGTTAATTACTCCTGAATTACTTAAGTTCTTAATTCTAAATTTTTATGGTGGTTTAATTGGATGACCTTTGCCTCCCATAACTTTCTTGGGATTTATTGCTTAGGTAATTAGAAAATGCTCATTTAAGCTTTAATTACTCTCTTAATTAATAAAATGGTTAATTAACCCCCTAATCATGCAACAAATTAATTAATTAAGCTTGTCAATCACTATTGAATAGTGAATGGGCAAGGAAATGGGATGAGGACCTCTTTCCTAATCTTTTTCCTAAGTCCATTCCACTTAAGAGGAAATTAATTGAAATGAGATTAATTAAAGTTTTAATTAATTAATTGGATGGTTTAATTATTCAATTTGAAATCATGATAACATTAGATCTTGATTAATTAAATCATGGGAAGATCTTTAGGTGTTTAATAACCTAAAGGTACTTAGGGAAATTATGGTTAACCCACATGTGTGGGAAAACCATAAGAATACCTAATAAAGTTACTTAATCTAAATAACTATCAATTATGAGTCAATTGCATTAGGCCCCTTTATACGATAGGATCATTGAAAATTTACTTTCCATTCATATGCATATCATGTTTGCTCATTATTGTTTGGTTAATTACATTAAGGTGACATAAGTAAAGGTAATTTATTAATTTAATTAAGGATCCAACTTAATTAATTCATAAAATTCACTTAATTACCTTCTCTTAAATCAAATTAAATTACCAATGTTGGAGTGGGATTATATAACAAATGAGTACTCCTCCTCTTTAAATCAAATCAAAGATTCAATACTAAATTGATAAAGGAACTTTAGTTTTCTTTAAATGGGTTTATTTAATGTGATTATTCTTAAGAAGTAATTTAATTGAATGAATCATGTGTTGATATCTAATTCTTCCTTTCTAAACACATGAAATGTTGTATGTCATTTGGTTTCATGCATTCATGCTTTCAAATTTAATAAATCAAATGATTGAATTTTATTTTTTATGAAAGCTTGCATGTGTTAGCATAATCAAATATATATGTGGCTATTATCACTAATAAATTCAAAACTATTTTCCAAAGTTTATCTATCAATTATAATACTTAAAGTGTTGATAGTTATAAATATACGTAGGATTTGCATGTGTTTATAACTTAAGCATATTAAATAAAGCTCTTCTTTTTATAATTCATATATAGATTTACATGAGTTTGAATAATAATGAGTATTTAGTTTGGACATCTAGGGAATATGAGGCTTTAAGTAGTCCCAAGGGGTCATTTGATTACCTCACTTCCCTGGTTCAACAACGGCACATACTCATTCAGTTTTATTCTCATGTATTTTGATATTATAATTTAGATAGAGCTTTAATTCACATGCTTAAATGACCTAATTAAAGAAAATACAATCTTTGCATGGTTTTCATCTTTATAATTTTGTATACATTCATATGTATTTAAGATAGCAAGTGTTTAGTATGGACATCACGGGAATACAAGGCTTTAATTAGCACCAAGGAGGTCATTTGATTACCTCATTTTCTTAGTAATGACACATACTTGCTCGCATTTTTATATATGTGCATGAATGTTTAATTAAAAGATGAAGATACCATTTTGTTACTAAAAATACAAGCATTCATATCCACCTAAGTCATTAGCATATGATGTATATAAATTAATGCTCTCTTTTCCTTATTGTATAGATTTACATAGGCTTGGAGTGTTAATAAGTATATAGTCTAGACATCCTGAGAATACAAGATTTTAAGTAGCCCCGAGGAGGTTATTTGATTATCTCACTTCCCTGGTTAATAACGATGTACTTATGTGATTCCATCCTTATGTATTTTGGTATTGGAATTTGGATAAAACTTTAATTTATATGTTTATATAATTCAATGAAAATAAATTACAAACATACATATTCATTATCATTTAAGTGTGCCAAAATATAATGTATGTATAGGTATGCTAAATATTAAATCATATGCATGTTATATGTGATGGAAAGGAATGATCTAATATATGACATGTGTCAGTAATTCAATTAGATTAATCTTATAAAGCCTATCATATTGAATAAGGTCCATTAAAGTTAACCTAAACTTAGGAATAACTAAAAATCATATAATAAGCCATTCACTGAAGAGAACTAAATCAAATTACTATACTTTAAAAAGTGGCTTAAGGTAGGGATGGATGAGGGTAATCTTATTCCTTCTCTTTATAATACTTAGTTATTTAGTGTAAATCATATGAAATAAAATAAAATAAAATACAAATTAAAATTTGTAATCAAATTAAATAATTTCAAGTGAAACCAAACCTTATGTGAGATTAAATAGCTTCCAAACATAAGAAAAATATAACTCTAATGCCTGGTTAAGACATATCACACAAGCCTTAACACACACATTAAAACCAAATCACTACTTCTAGCTCTATGTTAGACGGTGTATGATGTGATGTATATTTTTTGTGATGTATTATTTTAGACTAGATGTTAGGGCGTATGCTTCGTATACTGGATGTTAGGCCGCTCTTTGCATAATCATATTTTCTACAGGAGATTATGCTTAAGGGGATGCTTAAAAATAAATATGAATGCTCTCTTTATGGGTTGCTTAAATCCCTAAGCAATCCAAGTTAGGACAAGTGGGCTTGGTTATCCATGTGCAGGGTGCTAAGTCTAAATTATATATATAACTACTTGGGATTGTATATATGTGTTGACCTCATTTTTAGAATGAGTTCTCAACCCCTCCATCTTAGACATAGGACTTCTCTTAGACTTTAAGAGTTCCTTAGTCTTAAGACACTTCTAGTGATTAGGTGAACACTCAACCTAGCCCTAGAGGCTTAGAAGAGTTAGCCATAGGAATAGGTCATGCCTTAGGGATGTTAGAAAAATTTGCCTACCCTATAGCTTGAATCAAATTCCTCACTTCCTCCCTTAAAGTTAAACTCCAAATCAAACTAACTAAACTCAAAATTAGATCAACATCAAAACTTAAATCAATTCCAACTTGATTTTCAAACTCAAATCAATTCCAAATGATTAAAGCTTATGATTGAAATTCCAAGTTCTAAAATATGTCCTAAGTCCTTGATTCTCTTATGGACTTAGCCTAAATCAAATCTAAATCCATTCAAATTGAAGAAATTTTTAATATTTAGATTCTCATTTATATTCATAAAAAATATAAATTCAAACCAATCAAACCAAATTCAAAATTCAAATTCAAATAAAAAAAAAATCTTTCCTAAGTCATTTTGATTCCCATCTTGGACTTAGCCTAAATCAAATCTAAATCAATTCAAATTCAAAGAATTTTCTCATAACCCATTTAAATTCTCATTTATATTCACAAATATAAATGAAATATAAATTCAAATATCCAAAAATAAATTCAAAAATTAAACTCAAATTCAATCAAAATTCAACCTAAGCCTTTCAAGTCAAAATCTTGAACTTAGCCAAATCAAGTTCAAATCAAGTCAAACCCTTGATTTTTCTTCATGATTCAATCAATCCTTCAATCATGAATCCAAATATAAACATAAACTCAACCATCAAACCAAAACTAAATTCAAAAATCAAACCCAAGTGATACTCATGTTCACCCTTTGAACTTGAAATTATCAAATGAATCAAAACTCATTTGACTTCAAATCTCTTACAAATGGATTTATATTTCAATCATAAGCCCATATGTGAGTTCAATCAAACTGAAATCAAGCTTTGACCAAGCCATTTGACCCACTTAGGCTCACTTGACCCAAAGTGACCTAAAGTACCCCTTATGAGCCAAATTCTAATTATACTCAAATTGGATTGAACTAAGCCCACCTCACCCTCACATTGTGAGCAACAATCATCATAAAATGATCAATCACTCAAATTGGGTCAAACCTATAGGTTGACCAAGTCAACACTTAGCCAAAATGAAACCAAAACTAGCCAAAATCCATCATAGGCCAAATTGATTGAAACCATTGATCAAAACTCATTTATGATCAATGTTTGAACTTGACCAAGTCATCATTTGAGCTTAACCTAGCCCAATTGGCCACTTGACTCAAGTTGACCCAATTTGACCTAAAAAGTCAAAATGTGTCAAAACTTGATCTAAGCCAAATTGATTAAAACTAATGCATCAACTTCATTTCAAATCACTTGTTGAACTTGACCAAAGCCCCAATTGGCCAACTAGACCCAACTAGCCCAATTGACCTTGAACCCAACTTGACCTAAAAGGTCAAATTGAGCCAAATCTAAATATAAATTAAATTGATTGGAAACAAAGATACCAATCCATTTCAAATGATCAACCAAGCATAAACCAACCCATGACCTAACAAATATGTCAAATGGGTCAAATTGGTCAACTTGACCCATTTGACCTAAATGAAATCAAATGAACCAAATTTAAATATAAATCAAATTAAACAAAACCAATGATGCCAAAACATTTCAAATGGTCATATGAACTTGACCCAACCCTTGGTTTGACCCAATTTGACCAATTGGTCAACTTGACCCAATTTGACTAATTGGTCAACTTGACCCAAGTTGACCCATTTGGACTTAAATGGGTCAACATGAGCCAAATCATATCAAACTAACTCCAAATTCAATGAAACTTGGCCTAACCCATTTTTCAATCATACCAAACATATTCAAATTGAAATCCAATACAAATGACCATTTTACCCCTAGGCCATAGGGTAACCTAAAATTAAAATCACTTGGAATTTGGTCAATTCCTTTTCATAAACACTTGACATCCTCTTAGTGGACCAAATGGTCACTAATGGACATGGTGCACATGACCCATTGGGTTTGGGTCAGCCAAACCCAACCTATGGTAAAAACTGACCACCCCCATGGAAATGAGCACATGGGAATCATTCCTCCACTCATTTCAAGCACATGGCACTCCTCCACTACCTCTCTCCACCAAACAATGCAATGCCACCCTAAACTAATAACCCACTCAAGGAGGTCAATTGGATCAAAAAAGGAGCTGGCCATCCAATCCTTCAAGGGGAGATATACTACTCTAATTGATCTCTCCCTATTGAAGCATAGGAACTCAGAGGAAGTGATTCCAAGCTAGCCCAAGGTTTCCTAAGCATTTTCAAATTCCCCATTTCTCAATTTTCTTAGACTGAAAATAGGGGAGGTCCCTCACTTTTCCAACTCACTCAACACACAAAACCAAGCCAATCCTCTTGCAAGCTTCTTCAGAGGACTCAATCAAACTCACTCCAAGCTTCATTCAAGTTCTCAACGCAAGGGAGAGGGGAGTTAGATGAAGACTGAGCCCAATTGAAGGTGAGCTTGGTCCATAGAGAGATCTACTCAACCCCAAGGCTTGAAACTTTCAACAGGCTGCCTCTGACAAAAGCTACCTTATTGAAGCACCGGTGATAGCCTCGAGGTATGGATCAAAATTGAGCTTAAACGAGAGTGTGGTCTTTGTGAAAGGAATTTTCACTTCATGCAACTAGCCATTGGATGTAATCCCTCTTGCATGATGATGGTGTGGTTGAATTTGAACTCAATTGAATCAATTTCCCTAGCGAAGCCGTGGATGGATCATGGGCCATCCATCCACGCATTTTGGATGGAAGACCATAATCAAGATGCATAAGAATATCTAATTTTTTTTTCCTTTAATACTGTGGGATTTATCTCAACCATCCAATCTTTGATCGGATGAATATGGAGAAAGTACATAGCACCGTCGCTAACGTGATGCTATGATGTGACAACTTAAGTGACCTCTCTAGTTGCACCACATGGAAAACACATGTCGCGTCAACCTCCACGTGGTGCCGACAAGATTATCCATATAATTAAGGGATTAATTACTTAATAATCATGGACACTTGAAATATTCATAACTAATTGTAGAATAATCAAAAAATACAAAATAAAACCATTGGAAAGATAATTCAAAGAGGAATATTCTAAAATTAATTTCACTTGATTTTGAGTTGTGATATTTTCTGAATTAGGGTTTTATTGAGAATGTAATTACATTAATTACTTCCTAATTATTCCACTGATTAATTCCAAACTTCCTAGGGAAATGTGATGACCTCTGCCTCCCATGATTTTCTTGAAATTTATTAATGGCTTAATTAGGTAATTATTTGGCTCAATCCTAATTACTCTCTTAATCCATTAAATGATTAATTAACCTTTTAAATAGTGATAAATTCATTAATTAATTTTACTAATTAGAACATTGAGTGGGCTTAGGCAATGGAATTAGGGGTTCTTTCCCATATCTTTTCCCTAAGTTTATTTCATTTGGATTAAAATCTAATTAAGGTGCAAAAATAATTAAATAATTTAATCATCTAATAAAATGGCTTAATTATTCAAAATTTTAAAATCAAAATACTCTAGAACTTAACTAATTCATCTTGGTTAGAAGCTTGGGTGTTCAATAACCCAAGTGACTTAAGGAAATCAAAATCCAACCCACATGTGTGGGAAGGGTTATGAAAGTACTTAAATTATACCCTTTAGCTTAATTAATCACTAATCATGTGCCAATTGCATTAGACCCTTTCTTTCCTAGGTGCATTGGTGATTTAAATTCCTTGTGTGATTTTATGTCATATCATTGGCTCATAATTATGTGATTAAATATGTTAAAGTGGTGTAGGTAAGGGGTAATTAACACACTTAATTCACACCTTAACTTAACCAAGCCATAAAATTGATCTAATTACCTAAAAATTGAACTTAAATAACTCACACATGGGGGATTGGGTTAGGACCAACAAACTCATCTCACATTTCTCAAATTGTAATTAAACTCAAAAAAAATTCAAACTCTCCTTAAGAAAGATTTGATTTACTTTAAATAATATTATTCATAGGATTGTCTTTAGAATTAATTAGGGTGAATGAACTTACATTGCTTTCATCACTTTATTTCTTTCCTAATATGGTAAATTTAAAATGAAATATTTCCTTTATGTCAAATTGCATGTTTTGGCTAAAGTAAGAATATGAATGACTATTATCACTATTAAATCTAAATTTATTTTCAAAACTTATAAATCAATCATCAAAACTAAAAGGTATGCTACTTATGATTATCTATAAGCTTTCATGTGAGTAGAAATAAAAAGATGTGCATAGTGTGGTTTTCCTTCTCTTTTCTTTTAGCATAGTTTTGAATAGGATTTGGCAAAGTGTATAGTTCATTTGAAAAGAACACAACACTTGCTTAAATCCTTTCCTATTCATTCCTATGTTATTACTTATGAAGGATATCCACACTTATAAATATCAATTGCATAAACAAATCAAACAAATAAATATATACTTTTGTATCTTTCTTTTTCATTCATTTCTTTTGTACATGCATATGTATTTAAGAAAAGTGGTGAATTAGTATGGACAATCCTGAGATTACGAGGCTTTAAGTAGCCTTAAGTAGGTCTTGTATCTTACACCCTTGGTGCTAACAATGGTGTCATACTCACTTATGCCTTTCATACATATAAATGTGCATGTGAAAAATGGATAACAAAAATCTCTTTTTTCTACTTAATGAAAATCATGCATCATAAGACATCCAAATTTTTTTAAGTAACACTACTTAGCATTCATCATTAAGGTATGCTAAAAATTCCCATTTGCATGTATCGATATATTTAGGATTTATCCATATGCATGCTACACATGTTGGGAAAGAAATGAAATGATGTGTGTTTTATGATATTAATTCACTTTACTTAATCTTAGAATGTCTTTCTTTTTGAATGAGTTTGTTTAGGAAAAATCTAAACTTAGGATTAATTAAAATACATAATAAAATATTCACTAAACAAGAATAAATATGAATCTACATTAGAAATTACTTAAGGTAGGGAGGAAAGAGAAGTTCTCTTTTTTTTTTTCCTCTCTTTAACTTAGTAATTAATTATAAGATTCACTTAAACCAAATCAAAATACAAAATAAAATTAATTGAAATCAACTAAGCAACTTAAATTGAAACCATTCTCTAAGTTGAACATTTTCATGCTTAGAAAACTTAAACCTTAAAGCCTAGCTAAGCATACCGCTCAAACCTTAAATATCACACACATTAGGCTAAGCCACCATTTCTAGCTTTAGGTTAGGACAGTGCATGGTTTGATGTTTGCTTTTATTTTGTGATATGATATTTTAGTCTGGATGTTAGGTTAAATGTGTGTAGAATGAATGGTAGGATGATTTAGTCTAATCATTATCTTCTGCAAGGGATTGTGCTAAAGGGGTTCTGTAATAAAAAATATGAAATAACTTTTACTGTGCAGGTGCTTATACCCCTAAGCATAATCCAATTGGCCAAGTGGACTAAGTTACCCATGTGTGGGGTGCTAAGTCCAATATATGCTCATACATGCTTGAGATTTGTATGGTTTGTTTAGCTAATCTCTATTTTGTGTATTAGATTTACTTTTCTTTTCATGTAATTTTATTAGGATTTTAGAATGATTATTATGGGGATTAGGATGAGCATTGGTCATAAGATCATCTTATGTATCATGAAGCCTTTGGAACAACCATATTCCAACCATCCAAAAGAAGGAACCAAAAGAAGAAAAGAAAAAAAAAAAGAAGAAAGAATAAATGAAGAATGAAGACCCCCATAATATGAATTATTTGCATAATTGTAATTAATTCATTTGTAATCTGGGTAGTATAATGGTAGAGCTCGACTACCTAAATTATTTTTCAGGTTTGTGCAGTGGAGCCCGATCATAAATGACCTTTTATTCTTTTGCGCTAGCTTTATAAATTGATTGAAGTTTGTTTAACTTGCGCATTAAGATGGCATCTTTTCCTAGTTTCTTCCTTGATTTGATGTATGTCCTGGATGGTGATTAGGCTCTTAGAAAAAAATAAATCTTCTACCAAATCAATCAACTCAAAAATTAAAAACAAATAACTCATAACCTTATATAAAGCCTAAGTTAAAATCAAGATAAAAAATTAGCAACCTCTTAGCTGGATGTGTACTTTCTTTTCTAACATCATGCATAAAAAGCATATTGTTTTACTCTTGATTGGAGGGCTTCCACCTTTGCTAGAGAATTTGGCTTGACTTGTGAGAGCCATGGTGGAAACACACCTCCTTATCTTGTTGATTTTGGCCCATAATCTGGTTTCTCATGCATTAGGCATATGAATCCTAAAGCTTATGTCAAATTGATTGTCCAAAATAAAAATAAAATAAATGAAAATTTTGCATTAGATTTAAGTCATTAAAGCATGCCCTACATGATCTAGTCTCTTAGGGAGTGTGTTTAAAGACTTAGTCTCTTTCTAAATAAGTATCAATCTTGCTTTCTTGCATAACATATGACATTCTTACATATTTTAAAACCGTAGGAGGAGTTAGTTGGCAGACCCCGATTAAGTAATAGTGGTTTTATTCTCTCTTATGGAGGTAAATCAAATACTCATTTTTGCCTTAGATTTAGTTTGAGCTTTTGGCCCTCGCCAAAGCTCCCTAGATTTAGGTTCAGGGGTTGCTACTTCCCTTTGTAGGCTACGAGCATAAATCCTCACCTCTTAAGCATTTTCATGACTTTGTATCATGGAATTATAAACCCTAGCATTCTAATAAAAATTCAACTCAAATATATTAATTCAATTTTAAAAATGTAAAGTCAAATCATAGGATAGTTTCGGGTGCTTATTAGGCTTCCTAGTATCTTAAGCATCCCCTACTTATTTTCATTTGGCTTCAATAAGAACTCCCACCTCTTGATCGATCCCACTTGACTTTCTAAAAATAAACCAATCGATTGATAGTCCTACCTTTTGAAATCTTTGGAGACAATGATCATTTACCTTAATCGAGAGTATTCCTAAGGAATCTCATTCCTTAGGATGTAATTAACTATGGGGGCTTACCACTATAGGGAACTTAATGAACCCAATTTAAAAATAAACCCTCTATTACTTTTCTATGTAAAGTAGAAGAAGAATCTCTAGTGCATTCCGAAGATCCATAGTCTTTGGGAGTCCTTATTGAGGTGATTAGGTTCATTGTAGGATGGTGACTTCTATCTCTCGAGATAGAACACCTTTCCTAAATGTCGTACCCGACCCAACTAAGAACATCTGCTAAACTGTGTGGCATCCTAGCAAAGCGTATATTTCTATTTTCATTTATCCTCCTTTCTAAAAGGATAGATGAAGGAGAAATATTTTTCACCATAGAATTTTTCTAGCGACTCCACTGGGGATAGTTTCTCTCTCCATCTTTGGTAAATGATCATTGTCTCCAAGTATCGATAGTAGGTTTATACTTTTGTGTGAATCCAAGACTATCTTTCTTTCTATTGGCACTTAGCTTATTTCATCCTTAAGTTAAGCTAGCCAACATCTTTAGGTTTTAGGACCTCACTCCATGTTGGTCTTAAAACCCCCGTTGGGTTCCCCAATGGGTGAAAATAAAAATTGAATAAAAAGAAAATAATCAAAGACTTTCTCCTAACTATCTTTATGGTAAGGAAAGGTTCATTCTAAAAATAAAGAAAAAATAAATCCTTCATAAAAGTCTTGCTTTTCAAAAGCACTTTTTCAAAATACACTAAATAAAATATTTGTACTACATCTAACAATGTTTACAAATTATTACATGTAGAAACATTTCAAAAATAAAACCAATGCTCATATTTTCTAAAAGCACAAATGAACTTCTTCACTTAATTCATTTTGATGAAGACTTCATTTTCAAAAATAAAATTCCAACAATCATGTTTTCAAAAAGCATAAAATTTAAAGGTGGGCCTTTCAATTCAACACATCCAAATGTGTTGGAAGGATATTACATCTTCAAGAAAAATCACAACTTTGAAATTTCACTCGACACATTCTACTTGTGTTAGGTTAGAATTTTCACCTTTTCAAAAAAAAAAAAAAAAAACACACACACACACACACACACACACACACACACATATGACCTCTCCATTCAATATACCCACATTTATTGAATGGAGGTTTCATTTCCAATCAAAATCAATAATAATAATAATAATAAACTTTTGAAAAGCACATACGAACATCTCCATTAAATATACCCAAATTTATTAAATGAAGATTTCATTTCCAAATAAAATAACATTATTTTGAAATGCCACTTAACATATTCCATATATGATTAGGTTGGAATTTCCTCTTTCAAAAAGAAATAATCACACATGAAAATACATCTTTGAAAAATGAAACAAAATTGATTTTCATCTTACATACCCAAATTTGTTAAGTGGAAATCCCTCTTTTCAAAATCAACAAAAACACAAAAAATTTTCAAAACATATTTGGAACTTCATTCTAGCATACCACATTTGCTAAAATGAAGTCTCCATTTTCAAAACAAAGTTTTTTTCAAAACATATTTGGAACTTCATTCTTTAGCATAACACATTTGCTAAAGTGAAGTCTCCATTTTCAAAACAAAATCAAAAAACAAAAAAATTTGAAACACATTTTTAGAATTTCATTTAGCATACTCAAATTTGCTAAGTGAAATCTCCACTTCGCCAAATTAAAGAAACACATTGGAACTTCATTTTAGCATACGACATTTGCTAAAGTGAAGTTTTCATTTTCAAAAAATTGATACACATTTTTGAAATTTCATTTAGCATACTCAAAATTACTAAGTGAAATCTCCATTTTACAAAATTTCAAAACACATTAGAACTTCATTCTAGCATACCACATTTGCTGAAGCAAAGTCTCCATTTTCAAAACAAAATCAAAACACAAAAATTTGAAACACATTTTTGGAATTTCATTAAGCATACCCAAATTTGCTAAGTGAAATCTCCATTCCACAAAAATTCAAAGAAACACATTGGAATTTCATTCTTTAGCATACCATATTTGCTAAAGTGAAGTCTCCATTTTCAAAACAAAATTTGAAACATACTTTTGGAACTTCATTTTAGCATACCACATTTGCTAAAGTGAAGTCTCCATTTTCAAAACAAAATCCAAAACAAAATTTGAAACACACTTTAGGAATTTCATTTAGCATACTCAATTTTGCTAAGTGAAATCTCCATTTCACAAACTTTCAAAACATATTGGAACTTCATATTAGCATACCACATTTGCTAAAGTGAAGTTTGCATTTTCAAAACAAAATCCAAAACAAAAGAAACACATTAGGATTTCCTTAGCATACCCAAATTTGCTAAGGATCCTATTTTTCAAAATCAAAATCTCTAAAAAAAAAAAAAAACACATTAGGATTTCCTTAGCATACCCAAATTTGCTAAGGATCATATTTTTCAAAATTAAAATCTTTAAAAATAAAAGAAACACATTAGGATTTCCTTAGCATACTAAAATTTGCTAAGGATCCTATTTTTCAAAATCAAAATCTCTAAAAATAAAAGAAACACATTGGATTTTCTTAGCATACCCAAATTTGCTAAGAGTCCTATTTTCAAACTTTTTTTAAAAGTAAAACACACTTGGATTCTTCATTTTTGCACACCCAAATTTGCTAAATGAGGATTCCATTTTTGAAAATCACAAATGATTCATAAAATAAAGTAAACGAAGAAAAAGATGAAATTGTTGTCAAACACCCCACTTTACATATCCAAATTTGCTAAGTGAGTAGATTCCAAAAATCTCAATTCAAAATCAATTGACCCTTTACTTTAACATACCCAAATTTGTTAAATAAAGGGTCCTCAAAATCAAAATCAAAATTCAAATATGAACCTATGGAAGCATCTCTTTAAAACTCATTTTTAATATATCCAAATTTGTTGAATGTGGATTCTACATCCAAAAAATTCCTCTTTCCAATCAAATCTCAAAATCTCTTCTAAATCCATTTGAGCCTAACTTAACACTTTCAAGATGTTGAGTATGGGTTCAAATTCTAAATTCAAATTCAAAATCAATAAAGTAAGAGAATTTGATTCAAGTTTGTTTTTGATATTGTAGTTAGAGTTTGTTTTAGTCAGTTTTTTTTATCTCAATTTAGTACAGTTTGATTCAATGGTAGGAGCCCAAGTATGTGTTCACTTTTCCCCATGGGATGGATTTGGCCTTGGATCAGGCCAGCCTTCCCCTCTGACTATGCCCACCTCATCCACTATAGATGAGGTTTTGAGGGGGCCCAAATTACATGTGAGGGGACCTCCTCATGATAGTAGGGAGCATAGTGGAGGTGAGCCATTGGACACATGCCATTAGACTGAGATTCCTCGATGAAGAGGAAGGTGGAGGTTCCCATAGTAATGTGGTTCCATGCTGTGCCTGGTTCCCCTGCTACCCCCAAGCACCAACTCACTAGCACCTTCCAAGGGGAAGGCTTGCTTGATCCGAGGGATTGTCTCCCCTACTTTTGAGGTTAGGTCTAGCTCTTACTCTGCTCACCCTATCAGGACCCAAAGGAGAAACAAGAACCGCATGATAAAGTGGTACCATACCCGCATTGCTAGGGAGATGGAGGCAGCCACGTAGTCAATTATTGAGGAGTTATCCACGTTGGTTTCCTCGCTGGTTACAACAAAGTAGTTCCATCCTCTCTCTAAGTCTGACAGAGAAGATGTTAGGAGAATTTTTGCTTCATCTCCACCAGTTTAGTTTTCACCCACTAGTGAGAGGAGGTCATATGCCGCCTCGACACCCTTGGAGTGACTCACGGATGATCGAATGAGCTCAGCTTTGATTTGAGATCGTTATCCCCGTAATGTGGAAGCATATTAGGGAGAGGCTGGGAGGCCCATACCTCAGTTCATATCACCAACCTGGAGAGGCGGAGGTTCAATCGATAGTCAGGGGCCTCTATACTCATTGATTTTCTTGATCGACTACCCCGATATCGATAGCATTCCTGGACCACATCATCGAGAGCAGTTTTATCCCAAGAGAGTCGATAGTGCCTCCACCACATCGCTCTACCCCCCATCCACCATCTATGATCCATGTTCCATCATCTCCAATTCCACCAAAGGCCATGAAGGCCACTGGGAGAAGAGACCGTTGGTGATCCGGCTGGCCGGATGATCTCCATCCACACCACCTATGAGGCTCTCTTGCTCGACCTTCCACCCTAGTCACGGTGTGGAAGGAATGGTGACTTCGAAGCATAGTGGTCATCCCTTCACCACCACCATCGTAGCAGGACATAGAGATGGTTGCAACAATTATTGAGGGAGAAGGTGACAACTCAGTTGTACCTATGATAATAAAGCCTTCTAGGAGTGTCACCCCATATAGATTCAATGACAGTCAGAAGTATATTTCTTCCAGTGCATATAGCCCTCATGGGGTTAACTCTCCAGCAGCAAGGGAGGTCTGGTGCCTCACAGTACAAGATAGTGATCCCACCACCGGTCAGCCAAAGTCATTTATGCAGTTCAGACAGATCATTCTCTAGATGATATAGTAGCCCATCATCTCATGGAGAAGAAAGAGATCCTAGGATATGACTGGTCCAATGGGGAGAAGATCAACTTTGATCCCAATGAAGATGATTTATTAGGAGACTTAATAGGGGTTTGCATGGTAAACACCAGGGGATCCCTCCTTAGAGGCGAGACTATGGAAGGTATGAGGCTACAGAAGACACAACACCCAACACCTCCTTCAGACAAAGTAGATGATAAAATAGAGGATGGAGAAGAGGCTCAAAGTCTAGCTGTCTTAGCACTTCAAAACTAAGCACCGACAGTCCATCCTACTATAGCTGAGACTAGTCAGCCAGAGTTGGTAGATCCAGTCAAGACTTTACCTCCACTAGAGCAAGTTAGCACCAACATGTATAAGAAGGTAGTAGATAGTACCTCCATATAAGAAAAAAGATATCAAGAGCATGGTTGACCAGCAAGTGAAAGAAGTGTTGGCTCAAGCCCAAGGAGGATAATCAGTTCAAAGGGTAGACCCTACCTGGAGGAATTCAATGCAATCCAATATCCTAAGGGTTTTATGCCTGCTACTTTCAAGAGCTTTGATGGTAGTGTCCCAAGGCAGCAAATTACACATTTCTGAGCTAGTTGTTGCAACCCTGGTGGAAGTGGCACTTTTCCTTCCATCTCTTAGTAAGAAGCTAGGTATAGCATTTGATGGTATGCTTTTCAGTTAGTGAAGACTTTTGTTGAGTTGGAGCAACTCTTTATTAAGAGGTTTGTGGAGCTCAAGAAAAGGGTCATGGCAATCTGGTTTAATAAAGTCACCGTTGATTCATATTATATTACATAATTTGAGTATGAAATATGAACCACAGCTATCTAAACAACACACAATTAAGATTCTTCTTAAGAATATTCATGGCCCGGTCGCCTTCATGCTCAAGATTTCACCATCAAAACTTTTGAGAAATTAATCAATAAGGCAACTAGCTTGCAAGGATAAGCCAAAAAGATGCCTCCTTCAGATCTACCAACAAAGCTATGAAGATATAGAAGAATCGTGATAGATATAGATAAGGGAAATGACCACCAGAGGCTGAGAGACCTCATGCTCCACAGCCCATCGCTCCCTACACCATCAGGCAGCTACCGCCACAATAGCCTCCTTGCACTACCCCTCCTCCCACATCATCAACAACAATGGTACACATACCCGCCGCTAGGTAGCTATGGTCCACCTACTCTTTTGGATAAACTTAATAAATCTTATTCATTTAAGAGGGCGATAATCAGGATGATCTTTAAGAATCTCTAAAAGAAGCCTGATTTTCAACTACCAAAACCTAGGAAACTAGAGAAAGTGGGCAAAAACTATGATCCTAACTTTCGTCCCTACCACCGTATGCTAGGTCATGTTTTAAAAGATTGCTTCACATTTCAGGAGTGACATGAACATGGCTTCAATACCAGAGCTATAGTCATCCCAAAGGAATACCTTGTGGATTAACCATCTAGTTCCATTAGAGTAATCCTTGGGGATACTTGGGATCCTTCCAAAACTAAAGAAGGTTGGGATATCTCTTTATCCAAAACATCAAAAAAAATTATCTTAAAAATTAAGAAACTTTCCTTGTAGGTCTGAGCCAGCTCAAACCTCCAACATCAAGGAAGGTTTGCAAGTTTCCAGAGCCAACTCAAGGAAAGGGGGAGCAGTGAAGCATGTAACCCCAGATAGCAAGAAGACAACCACCAACCGAGTCCAGCCTCCAATCCACCATTAATTTACTACATCCAACTAACTTTTAGCTCTTCTTCTTCTAGTACATCTTATGATGAGGGCATCAAATCCCTTACCCCCTCTTACTTTACTTGATTTTTACTATGTACCTCCTATCAAATCAAAGAAATTAAAAATAAAGCTAGCTTGAATTATATCTAGTCACTGGGTTATTATCTAAATATTATTCTAATGATAACTCTTCAAGTCTAAACAATAACTATAATAATTTTGATCTTCCTTCGATTCAAAGTTGGATTTACTCAATGCTATGGGTTCACCTCTTAAGATAGACTTAAATTGAGGGTCCCATAGAGAAGCTATAGGTGAGCCCATGCAGGTTCCTTCCATTACCCTACCACAAGAGCTCACTAAAGTCAACCTCCATAGTGGCAAGGTTCTACCTCCTAAGGAAGCACCTCAAGATAGAGGGAAACAATTCATTGGTTTAGAGGATCGAGAAGCCACTCCACAAGATGCTTCTCCCTTGGATATGCTTGTGGAGAATCAGCCCAAGGTGGACAACAATGTTCTCTCTCACATAAGAAAATTATCATCTAAGCTAAGCATATACAATGCTCTAATCTTATCCAAAGAGATGAGGGAATTATTAATCAAGGCTCTCCTTGGTCCTGAGATATGCTTAGCTCAGTTGATCGCTATTTGAGAGGAGACACATTTTTCCAAAGAAGCCTAGGGGATCACTTTCAAAGATGAAGACCTTTTTTTGGGGCACATAGAGCATAATCGTCCCCTCTACATTACATATGGGCGATCTGACTTGAGTTCTCAGTGCATCGGTGGACATTATGAGTATAAAGACCCTTACCTATTTGAGGATCAACATCTCCACACACTGAGGAGATCAGATGATATTGAGAGGATTCAATGAACAAGGAAAGAGGGTTTTAGGTTCCATAGTGTTACCTTTGGAGATAGGTGACTGGAAGATTGAAGCCAAGTTTTATATCATTAATTTGAATATTTCATTCATTGCTTTGCTCAATAGGCCTTGGATACACCAAAATAAGATGATTCCATCCTCCCTCCATCAGTGCATCAAGTTTAGAAAGGATGGGATTAAGTACTATGTCAAAGGAGATGAAAAGCCATTTTAGTTAGAGAGGTTGAGATATATGAGGATGCGACCTACTATCTTCCTCAAAACACCCTTTCTCGTGAACTTGGATAAAATTCAAATTCAAAAGAAAAAGAAAATGAAGAAAAGAAAAGAAAAGAAAGAGAAAAGAAAAGAAAAGAAAAGAAAGAAAATGAAAATCCAAGTGAACAAGAAAGGGAAAAGAAGAAATAGAATATATATCATCATATTCCACCCAATTCATTCCATCATATGGACATGTGGGGGATGACTGACCTCCACCAAGTAGAGGTAGAGGCAAAAAAATAGGCCATCACCCAGGGTTATGTTCCGTCATGGACTCCCCCTACTATTCATATAGACTAGAATCTAGCTGGAGGATGTCTAATGTGATTAGCATACCACCAACCTCATGGTTTCATTAGGTGACACTCGAAAGGACAATGATGAAGAACAAGCCTACAGATGAAGCAAAGTATTAGAATCAAATGTATGTGAAACTATCAGGTAGCAGTTAGGATCCTTAGCTCTAACCTCACTTTCATCTCAAAAAAGAAAGGGTTACGTATTGCTGGAAGCCTTAGTCTTCCAGATGAAGAGTGAAGAGATTCTTTTTGGGATCACCCTCCTCAAGTCCTGAAGTTGATGTAAAACTTGAGGAGAATTCATGTAAAGAACTAATGGAATTACCTTTTAATTGGTACTCATCTTGTGCTATTAAGCTTGCAAAGAAAAGTTTAATTCCTTATTCATGGTCTAAGCAATGAGCTATGGAATATTACAGGCAGGGATGCACAATCAAGATCAGGACTAGGATTCAGTATAGTGGGTCCAATCAATGATGAAGATTACTTCTTAGTTGTCACCAACCATCTAGAGTATGATATGTTCTTTTCACACCAAACTAACTCTTATGAGGATGTGTGTTTAGAAATCTCAGATGATCCACATGATCTCCAAATCAAATATGCATCACCATAATTTAAAGAGGAGATCCATTCAACAATTGATAGGCTAAAAGAATTCAACATTAAGACAGAAGAAAATCCATGCTCGATATACATTAATTCATTGCTGAATAAAGAAGAAACCAATGACTTAGTTAGGATATTGACTTTGCATGGAGTTATGAAGAGATGTCCAGATTATCTCCTAACATGGCAGTGCACAAACTAGCAATAGATCCTAGTGATAACCCTATAAAGCAAGATCTTAGACACATGCGATTAAAAATTGAACAATAAGTCATTTTTGAAGTCAAAAATTGATCGATGCTAGTTTCATCATGGAAGAAAAATACCCTACCTAGTTAGCCAGTGTCATCCCAGTTAAGAAGAAGAATGACCAAATTCACATATGCATTGATTTCAGGGATTTAAATAAGGCATGTCCTAAGGATGATTTTCCTCTTCCTATATCAGAATTAATGGTGGACATCTCATCTCATGCGGATCCTCCTTTTATGGATGGGCCATCAGCTACAACAAAATCAAGATATGGGGATGAAAGAAACACTACTTTTGAACCTCCGATAATCTATTGTTATAAGATCATGTCTTTCGGCCTTAAAAATGTTGGTACTACATACTAGCAGTTCAACTATCAATGAACTCATCCATCATCAGTTTGAGTGCTCATTGATGATCTAGTAGTTAAGAGCAGAGAAAAGGAAGACTGTCACTTTGACTTGAGAGTAGTTTTCAAACGGTTAAGATAATATAACCTCAAAATGAATCCCCTGAAGTGTGCATTTGGAGTAGCTTTAGGGAAATTTCTTGGGTTTATTGTCTAACACCAGGGAATAGAAATAGATCCTGAAAAAAATCAAAACTATCTTAGAAATGCCACCTCCTAAAAGTTTAACTCAACTCGGATCTTTTCAAGGATGATTGTCATATCTAAAACTATTTATTTCCAACCTATTCCAGAGATGCAAGCCAATCTTAGCACTTTTCAAAAAGGATGCCAAGTTTAAGATGGATGACAAGTGTCAACATGCTTTTGAAGATATCAAGCAGTATTTGGAAAAGTCAGTAGTTCTAGCAGTCCCTATCCCAGGCAGGCCACTCATTCTCTACACTGCTGCATTGGATGACTCTCTCAGCGTTTTGTTAGCCCAAGCCAATGACAAAGGGAAGGAGAGTGCTCTCTACTACCTCAGCCATCATCTAATTCCTACTAAAGTAAACTATCCACCTATTGTGAAACATTGCCTGGCTTTAATCTTTGCCTCCCAAAAGCTACGACACTATATACTTTCTCAAAAGGTGAACTTGATTTTTAGAACCAATCTTTCTATGTCATGACATATCCGTTTGGCATGATGGTCCATGATTCTCTCAGTTTGATATAACATTTGTACCTCAGGTAAAAGATAAACACTAGATTTCTTAGCGTCACCCACTTCTTGCTGATTCTCCGCTTAGTGATGATCTCTTTGATGAACAAATCATAAACTTAAGAGAGATTGACAATTGTCAATGGGGATGTATTTTGATGGTGCAGCTTCTTTTCATAAAAGGGAAGTACCACGATTTACTCTGTTCAGTTACATTGCTAGAAATAGTTCTCTTAACTCCAGACTGTGATGTGATAAGATTCTCATACTATCTTTCCAATCTCTGCACCAACAATGAAGCTAAGTATGAGGCTTTGATTACAGGTCTGGAGTTAGCCATCATAATTAGTGTCAAAAGCATCAACATCTTTGGGGATTCTCAGTTGGTCAACAATCAGATTGTCGGGTCCTACAAGGTTCTCAAGCCCAAGCTTCGTCATTACCATGAGTATACCATGAAGTTGTTGGCCCAAATCCTTGAAGTCACCATCTACAAGGTTCCCCGAGCAGAGAATGTTGTAGTAGATGCTTTGGCCAAACTTGCCAAAGAATTGGCAT
Organism: Cymbidium sinense; assembly: GCA_021442155.1. Lineage (NCBI taxonomy): Eukaryota > Viridiplantae > Streptophyta > Magnoliopsida > Asparagales > Orchidaceae > Cymbidium > Cymbidium sinense. Next base: position 11,819,201 of record CM038228.1, read on the forward strand.
GTCCAGAAGATGAGTCCATTTCAATAAGGGTCCAAAATAGACATGTCTTTTCTCTTATTGATGATAAACTCATCGAGAGATTTTCTCTTGAAGGGGAGGTTGCCATTGCTGATAAGGACAAGGAGCTGGATTGGAGGCAACCTTTCATAGACAATTTGAACACCGGTAAACTACCTCAAGAAAAGTCACAAACCCATCAGGTAAAATAGAGAGCACTCTCCTATGCTCTCATTGATGGCACTCTGTACTAACGGTCCTTTGAGCAAATGTGGTTATGTTATTGTGGTGAATAAATCTCTATTTGGGAGTCACCATTCAAATCTATGGAGAAAGAAAAGAGACCTTATAGAAATTCATCTTGGTAAGATGTCACTTAGATCCATAGATGTACTTATTCAGGTGATCGAAAACATCATCAATGTATAGTGTACTATCTCGAGAGATAGAAATCAATACCATTTAATGAAACCAATCACCTCAATAAGGACTCCTAAGGATGATGGGTCTGCATATGTACCAGAGATTCTTCCCCTACTTTACATGTAAAAGTAAAGCAGGGTTTATTTTAAATTGGGTTCGTTAAGTTCCCTACAAGGAAAAGCCCCCATAGTTAATTGCATCCTAAGGGACGGGATCCCTCAGGAAAACTCTCGATTAAGGTAAATGATCATTGTCTCTGAATATTTCAATAAGGAAAAGACCATCAATCAATTGGTTTATGTTAGAAGACCAAATGGGATTGATCAAAAGAGGGAGTTATTATCAAAGCCAAAATGAGATTAAATAGGAGATGCTCACAACACTAGGAAACCTAGCGAGTAACTCAAACTATCCTATAGTTGGGCTTTACATTTTAAAAATTGATTTAGTTTGTTTGAGATATATTTTTTATTAGAATTTTAGGACTTAAGATTCATTAACACAAGATTAAAAAAATGCCTAAGAGATGAGGAATTATGCTTAAGGCCTACAAAGGGGAGAGCAACCTCAGAACCTAAATCTTGGGAGCTTCGACGAGGGCCGGAAGCACAACCTTATTCTAAGGAAAAAATGGGTAATTAGTTGGCCTCCACAAGAGAGGACAAACCACCTGACAACTTGGACTTACAATCACTGGGGTGGCCGCCAACTAACTCCTACAATTTTAAATACATGTAGGCAAGTCTTTATGCTTATGCAAGATAGCTAGGCTATTTTATTTAGAAAGAGACTAAGTCCTTAAACTCACTCTCTAAAAGAGTAGATCATGTAAAGGGACATGCTTCAAATGACCTAAATCTAATGCATTTCAAATTTTTATTTTATTTCATTTTGGACAATCAATTTTGACTCGGCTAATAGGATTTTTATGACTAATGCATGAGAAAGTAGATTGGCCAAAATCGACTAAGTTTAGGAGGTGAGTTTCCACCATGTCCTCAAAGGTCAAAGTTCTCACGGAAAAGATGGAAACCCTCCAATCAAGAATGAAATAAGATGCATTTGTGCATGATATTATAAAGAAAGAACTCATCCAGCTAAGAGATTTTTAATTCTTTTATCTTGATTTTAATCCTAAGCTTTAGGTGAGGTTATGAGTTGTTTAGTTTTAGTTTGAATTTTTAAGTTGGGTAAAAGATTTATTTTTCCATAAAGAGCCTAATCCACATCTAGGACATACATATAGCAAGGAAGAAACAAATAAAATCATGCCAGTTAATGCGCAAGTTAAACAAACACCAACCAATTTATAAAATTAGTGCAAAAAGAATAAATTGATGTTTGTGGTTGAGCACCACCGCACAAACCTGAAAATATCAAATTGGGTAGCCGAGCTCTACCCTTATACAACCCGGATTACAAATGAATTGAATTACAATTTAATCAAAGGAATTCATTATTATGGGGTCTTCAAGCTTTTATTCTTCTTTCTTCTTTCTTTCTTCTCTTTTCTTCTTTTCTTCTTTGGATCTTCCTTTGGATGGTTGGATGGTAGATGCTCCAAGGCTTCACATGGTGCATAAGATATGATCTTATGACCAATGTTCATCTAATCCCCATAACAAATCATTCCAAAATCCTACTTATATACATGAAAAGGAAAAAATTATAAATCTAACCCAAAACAAAGGTTAGTCAAATCACACACAATCCCAAGCATGTATATTGGACTTATCACCCACACATGGGTGACTAAGTCCACTACTATGGATTATGTAAAGGGTATAAGCACACGCAAGCATAAAATTTATATTTTTATTTATGATAAGCGCCCTTTAATCCCTACAAAAAAAATAATTTGACTAAAGCTCCTACCATTCATTCTATGAGCATACACCCTAACATCCAGTCTAAAACATTCATCACAAAACAAAACATAACATCAAACCATGCACCGACCTAACCTAAAGCTAGAAGTGGTGACTTAGGCTAATGTGTGTGCTTTGAAGGTTGTGTGGTATGCTTAGCTTAGGACTTTAGGTTTGAATTTTCTAAGTGTGAAGAACATGTTCAACTTAGAGGAGGGTTTCATTTAAGTTGTTTAAGTGTTTTGGGTTATTTTATTTCATGTTTTAATTTGGTTTAAGTGAAACCTAATTAATTACTAAGTTATAAGAGAGGGAAGAGAGAGAACTTCTCTTTCCTAATCCTTAAGTAATTTCTAAGGTAAGTTCACATTTTAATTTTATTTAGGTGAATATTTTAATTACTTATTTTAATTAATCCTAAGTTTAGATCAACTCTAAACAAACCTAGTCAAAAAGATAGGCATTTTAAGATTAAGAAAAATGAATCAAAATTCACATAACATACATTACTTAAATTCTTTCCCAACATATATAACATGCATATGGATGGACCTTAAGCATATCTATACATGCAAATGAGAATAATTAACACACTTTATGATGCATGCTAAGTAATCCATTTAAGAAAATTTAGAAGTTAGATGCATGATTTTCTTAAGTAGAAAAGGTTTTCCTTATCCAAAATTTCATACATGCATGAAAGTAAGAAAGGCATAAGTGAGTATATGTATTAACAGAGGTGTAAGGTACAAGACCTACTTAGAGCTACTTAAATCCCATGGGTTGTCTAGACTAATATACCACTTTCCTTAAATAACATACATATAAAAGAAATGAAATGGAAAAGAATATGCAAAAGTTGTTTAGTAGTTTCATTTTTTGTTTATGCAATTTATTCATGCAAGTGTAGGCAATCCTTCTTAGATTAGCATAGGGATGAATAGGTATGAATTAAGAAAGTGTTGGGTTCTTTTCAAATGAACCCTACATCTTACTTCTTATTCAAAACTATGCTAACATAGAAAGAGGAAAGGCTACACAAAAAATACTTTATAATTCATCACATTCAAGCTAAAAATTAGAGTATAAGAATATCACACTTTCAAATTTAATGTTTCATTTATAGATTTTGAAAATACTTTGGATTTAGTAGTGATAATAACCACTCATATTTTACTTTAGCCAACACATGCACATTTGACTTAAAGTAAATAATTTCATTTTAAAACTTTGAAAACATGAAATCATGGATGCATGAATCACATGGAATACAATTTAACATATTGGGAAAGATCTAAAGCAATGTAATCTTGTAAACAAACTCAATTCCTAAAGACATTCTTAAAGAATAAGAAAACTTAGAATAATTCAAAGTGAATTTCAAAATGATTTTTGGTTTGTTTGAAGTTTGATTTAATTTTAAAAGGGTGAGATGAGTTTGCTATTCTTAACCCATTCCCACATGTGTTTTGTATTCTTATTTAATTTTTAGATAATTAAATCCATTTTAAAGTGTTGATTAGGTTAAGGTATCCATTAAGTGACTTAATTAACCCTTACCTACACCACCTTAGAAAACTTAACTAAGTAATTATGAGCCAACGAGATGGCATAAAAACCACAAGGTATTTAAATTTGTAATGCACCTACTAATGAAAAGGCCTAATGCAATTTGGCTCACAATTAAAGTTAATTAAGCTAAGGGGTTTTAGCTTAAGTACTTTAAAATACCCTTCACTATGAAGAGGTTTTAATTTCTTAATTAAACTTAGGCTATTAAACACCTAAGATCTACCCAAGGTAGATTAATTAAGTTCTAGAATTTTTAGAATTTTGAAAATTTTAAAGGGATAATTAATGAATTAACCCTTAAGAAGGGATTAAGAAGAAAAGGGGTTTAGGGAATAGCTTGGGAAATGCCCCAAAATTATTCCATAAAACCCCTATTCATTGGATCTAACCTTAATCAACTTAATCATAGGAAAAATCCACTAATTATACTTAATTACCCAATTATGAAGGGGAATTAGAATGAGTTAGCAATTTCCCAAAGCCTCAATAAATCTCAAGAAAATTAGGGAGGTAGAGGTCATCCCCTAAAATGAACCCTAGAATTTGAGATTAATTGGTGACTTAATTAGAATAATTAGCTAATTAACATTCCCAAAGAAACCCAAATTTAGAGAAAAGAGAAATTAAAACATTGAAAATTTTTTAAAAATTCTAGATGAAATTATCTATCCATAGCATTTTTCATATTTTTTGATTTTCTATTTGAGTTATGATGATTTTTTGAAGTTTTGAATTAATTATTAAGATTAATATAATCTTATTAATCCCTCCGCTGTGACGCGTGTGGTGGCGGTGGTGCTTTACACGTTCATGTGAGCTTAAGTTGTCATAAAGCGGCGATGGTGCACATGCTTTTATCCTTAGCCGTCCGATCAAAGATCAGACAGTTGAGGATACACCCATGGTTTTAAATCAAGGATTAATTTCTAAAATGTGGGAAATAATCTCAGTCGTCCATCTAAAAATGTGCGAATGGATGACTAAGATGGGCTGAGTTCTTCTGTGAGGATTAATGTGAGTCGTTAACAATCCAAGAGGAGATCTGAGCTTGATCCTTAATGGATTCATTCAAGACTCAACCCACACCATCTGAAGAACCAAAGCGGCCAATCCAATGGTAGATTTTACATGAAATGGAAATTTCTTACACAAAGGACCAACACCTATTAGCCTAAGTGGTTGGAAATTCACAAACCACACCAGAGGTGATCACCAGTTCTCGGGATCGATGAGGTAGCTTCATCTAGTGGAGACGAAGCCTTATTGAAGTTCCTAGCTCTTGAGGTTGAGTGTAGAGCTCTATGGACCAACTCCTCTTCAATCCCCTTCTTGCTTTGATTGAATTGCCTTCCCCTTACCTCTAGAACTCAATGGAGCTTGGGTAGCTCAAATTGGTCCGATGATGAATGAAGGAATTTAAGTGGGATCAAGTATAGAGAATTGAGAATGAGCTCCCTATTTTGCAATGAAATCTAGAAGAATGGATAAATCTCTCTAGACCTTGGGAGCTCTGATGAGGTTCTAAAGCTTCTAGGCTCCAATAAGTGGATGAAAATTTCATGAATTAGGGAGTATATCTCCCCATGGCAATGGATGACAATCTTGCCATTTTGATCCAATTGATCATGAGATGGGTTATTTTGGCTGTTAGTGTGCACATGGTGGGTTTTGGGGAGGGAATGCTCCCATGTGCATCCAATTGAGCTTTGGGGGGAGTTTGAATTTTCAATTTGGCCATGGGTGGTCAGGTTTGGTCCATTGGCCAAATGGGTTGACCCAAACCCATTGGGTTGGGTGTACTACTCATCATTAGGTCCTCTTGATGTTTTAAGAGAGCCTCAAGTGATTGTCATGAGTGTATGACCAAAATACCCATGGGCTAGGCCAAAATTTGTTATGGCCTAGGGTATAATGGTCATTTTGCTATTTTTTTTTCAAATTTGGGTATGTTTGGTATGTTGAGAAAATAGGTTGGGCCAAGTTTCATTGGAATCCATTTGATAGGTTTGGCTCATGTTGACCCATTTAGGTCAAAATGGGTCAACTTGGGTCAAGTTGACCAATAGGTCAAATTGGGTCAAACCAAGGGTTGGGTCAAGTTCATATGACCATTTGAAATGTTTTGGTACCTTTGGTTTGGTTCAATTTGGTATATATTTGGTTTTGGCTCATATGACTCATTTAGGTCAAATGGGTCAAGTTGACCCATTTGACCCATTTGACCTATTTGTGTTAGGTCAAGGGTAGGTTTAGGTTTGGTTAGTCATATAGAGTGGATTGGTATCTTTGTTTCCAATCAATTTGGGTTAAGTTCAATTTTGGCTCAACATGACCCTTTAGGTCATGTTGGGTCTAAGGTCAATTGGGCTAGGTTGGGTCTAGTTGGCCAATTGAGGCTTTGGTCAAGTTCCACAAGTGATTTGGGATGGACTTGACCCATTGGTTTCAATCAATTTGGCTTAGATCAAGTTTTGACACATTTTGGCCCTTTAGGTCAAAATGGGTCAACTTGGGTCAAGTGGCCAATTGGGCTAGGTTAGGCTCAAATGTTGGCTTGGTCAAGTTCAAACATAGGTCATGAGTGAACTTAGATCAATGGTTTCAATCAATTTGGCCTATAATGGATTTTGGCTATGTTAGGTTTCATTTTAGGTTAAGTGTTGACTTGGTCAACCCTTAGGTTTGACTTGGTTTGACCCAATTTGATTGATTGATCATCCCATGATGATTGTTGATCATGATGAGAGGATATATGAGTTTGGTTCAATCCAATTTGGTTAGGCTCAAAAGTTGGCTCATAAGGGTACTTTAGGTCACTTTGGGTCAAGTGAGCCTAAGTGAGTCAAATGGCATGATCAAAGCTTGATTTGAAGTTGATTGAAATATAAATCCATTTACAAGAGGTTTGAAGTCAAATGGATTTTGATCCATCTGAAAATCTCATATTCAAAGGAAGAATATGAAGGAGTTTTGGGTTTGATTTTTTATTTGAGTTTTGACTGAAGGATTGAGCTTTGGATTTATATATGTGCTCATGATTGTAGGATTGATTGAACCATGAGAAAATCAAGAGTTTGGCTTGATTTGAAATGATTTTGGCTAAGTTCAAGATTTTGACTTGAAAGGCTTAGATTTGATTTTGAGTGATTTGAGTTTGATTTTGGAATTGGTTTTGATTGTTTATATATTTCATTTATATATGTGAATATAAATGAGAATATAAATTATCATGAAAAAAATTTCAAGGATTTGAAGAGTTTAATCATGATTTGGGTTAAATCCATTAAAAATTTAAAGGATTTAAGAATTTTTAATTTGAAATTTAATTTTTGAATTGGATTTGATTGATTTATATTTATATTTCATTTATATGAGAATATAATGAGAATACAAATATATTTTGAGAAAATCCCATGAGTTTGAAATTGTTTGATCAAAGTTTAGGTTAAATCCATTAATGGAAAATTAAGGATTTAAGGAATTTCAAGCATTTAAATTTGGAATTTAATTTTGATTGGATTGATTGATTTATATTTATATTTCATTTATATATGAGAATATAAATAAGTTTTGAAAATCCCAATTTGAATAAGTTTGATCAAGATTTGAGTTGATTTTGGCTAAGTCCTTTAATGGAAAATTAAAGGACTTAGAAAATTTTCATGAATTGATTTGAATTTTGAATTTGATTTGATGGGTTTGAATTTATATTTCATTTATATATGTGAATATAAATGAGAATATAAATGGATTGAGAAAATCTCAAAGATTTGAATAGGTTTGATCATGATTTTGGTTAAGTCCTTAAGAAAGGTTAAGGACTTAGAAATTTGACTTGAAATTTTGATGGATTTTGATCATGGTTTCAATCATGGATTTTCAATCATGGATTTCAATCATGGAATTGATTTGAGTTTGAGAAAATCAAATAGAATTGATTTGGAGTTTGACTTGAAAGAAGGAAAGTGAGGAATGGTTTTAAAGCCAAGGCCTAAGGCATGACCCATTCTATGGCTAACTCTTCATGCCTAGGTTGAGTGTCCACCTAATCACTAGATGTGTCTTAAGACTAAGGAACTCTTAAAGTCTAAGAGTCCTATGTCTAAGATGGAGTGTTGAGAGCTCATTCTAAAATGAGGGTCAACAAAGGGCACCCAATAGGTGTGGTGGTGACCGAACAGCATTATTGTGTTGACAAAATGATCAACAACATCAAAATCACAAGCATTAGAAACTATCTATCCAGAGAAGAAAGAAAGAATCAATGTGGCTCTACTTATGTCCAAGACATAAGAGAGGGAAGAAATCCACTAAGGGATAGAGTGTGAACCTTCCACTAAGGACACAGGTTCAAGTCATCTACAAGGAGATGAGAGGTTTGATTTAATTTGAATCTCACTAGATCTCCATTGGAGAGAAGGTTGAATTTGTTTCAAATTTTGTTAGGTTTGAATTTTTAGATGAACCATTGGTTTGCAATGGGTTGTCTTGAATAGGAGCCATGGAGGCTAGGTCTCAATTTACCAATCCAAAGGGTAGTCTACTAAGCATAGTACCAACCAAAGGGATGCCTTTTGGTATGCAATTGTACTAGAGAAAGCATAGTAGACTTACATCTCCAAGTAGAGACCTTGGGGTAATCTATTGGCAAGAAATTGAACCCAACTGGACTATATTGAGTGAATGCCAGGGGACTTAGATCAACTCAAAGATAGTCAAGATTGATTTCATTATCAGTTTAAGTTTATTTGATTATGATGGATCCCATAGGTTTGCATTGCACTGCACTGAGTAGGGGCCATAGAAGCCTAGACCTAACTCAGATTTACTAATTAAAAGGGAGTAGTCTACCAACCACAAGGTAGGACTATCCAACCAAGGAGAAATGCCTTTTGGTATACAATGGTCAAGTCTTAAGAAGAAAGCATGGGGACTCACATCTTCTAGAGACAAGAAACCATTGGGGTGATTGGTTGCTTTGGGCAACAAATCAAACCCGACCTAGGGCTGACTATTAAGTGAGTGCCACTGGGGGACTTTAATCAACTCAAGAATAGTCAAGATTAATTTCATTTTTAAATTTATTAGTTTTGATGGATTCTTTCGGTTTACGATGGGTCACACTGAGAAAGAGCTTATAGAAGCCTAGACCTATCTCAAATTTACTGAACCAAAGGGAGTAGCTTCCCGATCGATGGGAGAACTATCCAACAAAAGGAGTGCCTTTTGGTTTGCAATGATCAATTGAAGGGAAGAAAGCTCGGACTCACATCTTCCACTAGAAAAGACCACTAGGGTGATGGGTTGCTTTGGGCAACAAATCAACGACCTAGAGCTTCGATTTCGCAATCATGCTAGAAAGAATGCATCATAGTCTTATATCTTTCAAAGAAAAATGATGTCTAACTGTTTGTGGAAAAACATTGAACGTGGGGTGACTAGTAAGAACTCAGGATTTATCTTCCTCAAGTAGTCAAGTAATTCTATAGGAGTTCGCTATGCCCTAAAGATAGGATGCCTGCTTGGGGGAAGGGGCCCTTTGGGGGCTTGAATCCTAATCCACAAGCGAAGTAATTTTTTTTGTTTTGATTTAGCTATTTTATCATGGACCCTGTTAGTTTATGAGGGATCAAACGAGAAGGAGCTATATATGACCTATCTCAGTTACTAACCAAGGGAAGAATTTGCATCCAGAACAATTTTCCAACCATGGTGGCTAGGAAAGGGAACTGTCAATCCAAAAGTAACTGGGTAGTGTCTAAATGGGGTCAGACTTGATCCAAATAGAGTGCCCACAAGGGATGGGGCTAAGGCTTAATCCAACACGGAGAAAATGACATGGCTAGTCATAAATTTAAGGTATTTGGGTGTCCAACTCAAGGAGAAAGCAGGGACTCATATGCCAGAGTGGTGTACTCACGGGTGAGTCATTTGTCGACATAGTGAACATCAACCAACCTAAGGTGCCCATCAGTTTGCAACAATCAACCTAGGAAGAATGCTTGGGGACTCACATCCTCCTATGGCAGAACTGATTGATGGGATAGCATATCTTCGACTCAATAGGTGCTATCCGACCTAGGGGTGACTCTTGAGTGAATGCCCGGGGACTTATCAACTCAAAAGTAGTCAAGAGGAAAGAAGCCTTTGGGGGACTTATCCTAAGCCTTAGATATATTCAACTTAGTTAGACCATGATGGCTAGTTTAAGAGGAAAGCATGGGGACTCACATCTTCTTAAACAAAGTCAACATGAGGTAGCTTACTGGTTGGGCAGTGAAGTGTACCATACTAACAAGGTGCTCATTAGTTTGCAATGATCAAGCAAGGAAGAAAGTGCGGGGACTCACATCCTCCAAACAAATGACCAATGGGGTGATATACTAGTGAGGTAGCATGTATACCTGACCTAAAGCAACTAATGAGTGAGTGCCACAAGGGGATTGCTCCCACATCAAATAGTTTGAGACAAAACATTTTGTGTTTGTTTTGGTGTGTGTGCTAAAAAGAATAGGACACCTCTGGGGATTCTTACATCTACCTTAAAATACGTTGGGGTTTGATGAGAAGATGTCACGGATGGCAATAAGAATTCCCTCTAAGAAAGGATGTCACTTGGGTTCTCTCACACCTAACTTAGTTATGATAATTGAAATTGGATGCCTCTCGAGTCCTCTTACACCTATTCTTGTAGCATTGGGAGATTGTGTTTGTGTTGTGAAAGAGGGATAGGATTTTACTGGGGGACTCTTACACCTATCCTAAATACATCACGATGGATTGGCAAGATAAGCAAACAACACTTTGAAAAGAAGAGAAGGTTTGATAAATGGAATCAGATTTTATTCTTTTTATTAATGAATGGTTTTCAAACAAGTTTTTATTTCATGGGTAATATTTCTTTAGATAGAGCCCATTAATTGGAAGCACCGGGTGTTCCCCTTTACAATCAATAAGGATAAGATCCTCCTTGGTAGGCCTTCTCTATGACATAGGGCCTTCCCAAGTGGGTTCAAACTTGCCTCCCATCTTTGATGGGCAACAATTGGTCTCCTTAGGACTAACACAAGTTCTCTACTCGAAAGACCTAGGTGGCGCTTGTTGTGAGCTTGAATCATTTTGGCCTTGTATAACTCGAGGTTTGCATGCCATAGGTGACTTTCTCCAAACCTTGAGCTCTTCCCCACAACTTTGCATTCCTCTGTAGTGATCTTGTTACCCAATGCTATCCTTAGTGATGAGTTGAACTTCTAAGGAAGAATGGCTTGACCCATACACTAAGAAAATGGGGTAGGCGGGTTGGAGTTGGTATGTGGTGCGGTAGGCCCACAAGGCTTCAACCAATTGCTCATTCCATCATTATTATCATCAAGTCTTCTTTAGTATTTGGATGAGAGTTTTGTTGAATGCTTCTAACCATTTAGCTCTGGGAGTAGATGGTGGAGTATCTCAATCTATACCTTATCTTTGGCAAAGCTATTGATCTTTTATGCTTTTGAATGCATTATTATCGATATAATTCATCGAGGCACCCCAAATATATACGATATGGTTCTAAAAAAAAAGCACATGGTGAGCGTGACCTCGAGTGGGATGGCTTCACTTGGAAAAGTAGTCTAGCTAAGATGAATCGATGCCCTTGGAAGAAGGAGGATCGATGGACCTATAATGTTGGTACCCAACACTCAAATGGCCATGAAGCCAATGTAGGGTGTAGAATGTTGGGTGGGTGGAGGACCACACCGTGCACCTATGATGGCATCTCTAGCTATGTCCATGCAATCTATGATCGAAGGCTAGTATCAAGTCTTTTGATCTTCATCTTCATCTTGGACATGAGTACATAGAGAATGTACCTCATTTACAATGCCATGGGCTTCATGTTTGTCTAAACAACAACACATGGTCAAGGGGGATGCGGTGCCATCAATAAGAGTAGGAAGAGCTCTCTATTTCACGATGGGCTTGTTTCTCTTGAGGTAGTTTTGGTGTTCAAGTAATCTATGAATGGTTGCCTCCAATCCAACTCCTTGTCCATTTTGGCAATGGCAACCTCCCCTTCAAGAGAAAGTCTCTCGATGAGTTTAGAATCAATAAGGGATAAGACTTGTCTATTTTGGACCCTTATTGAAATGGACTCATCTTCGGACATGCCAACTCTTTGGCAAGTTTGGCCAAGGCATCTACTACGTTCTCTACTCGGGGAACCTTGTAGATGGTGACTTAGAATCTAGCCAATACTTCATGGTATACTCGTAGTAATGATGAAGCTTGGGTTTGAGGACAGGACCAATAATCGTTGATCCAGCGAGAATCCCAAAGATGTTGATGCTCTTGACATAAGTGATGGCTAACTCCAAACGGCAATCAAAGCCTCATACTCACTTCTTTGTGGTGTAGGTTGGAAAGATAGTATGAGAATCTCATCACATCGGTTTGGAGTTAGAAGAACTATTCTACCCCTGCCTTTCTGGAGAATAGATCATGGTGCTTCACCTTTAAGAAAAGAAGCAACACCATCAAAATACATCTCCCATTGGTGGTTATTGGCCTCCCCTAAGTTCATGATTTGTTCATCAGGGAGATCATCACTAAGCGGAGAATCAGCAAGAAGTGGGTGTGCTGCTAAGAAATCTGCTAGTGCCTGACCTTTTACCACATGGAGGTACAAATGTGATATCGAGAGTATCATGGACCAAAGCCAAACATCGAAAGCATTGGTCATGTCATGAATCTGATTGGATTGGTTTAGAGATCAAGTTCACTTTATGAGAAAGCATGTAGTGTCATAGCTTAGAGCAAAGATCAAAACTAGGCAATGTTTCTCAATAGGTGGATAGTTTGCTTAGGATCAGGATGGCTAAGGTAGTAGAGTGCACTTTCCTTCCCTTTGATTGGCTTGGAATAGAGCACCGAGAGTCATCCAATGCGGTGTATAAAGGATCAATGGCGCGGATAGGCTAGAAGCGACTTCACCAAGTATTCTTTGATGTCTTTGAATGTGCACACTTGTCATCCCACTTGAACTTGGCATCCTTTTGACAAGTGTTGAGAATGGCTTGCATCTCCACGATAAGTTTGAGATAAAGCATCTTAGATATGCCAGCCATCCTTGAAAGGATCTAAGTTGAGTTAAACTCTTAGGAGGTGGCATTTCTATGATAACTTTAATCTTTTTAGTTTCTATTTCTATTCCCCAATGTTGAACAACAAACACAAGGAATTTTCCTGAAGCTACTCCGAATGCACACTTTAGGGGATTTATTTTGAGGTTATATTATCTTAACCATTCAAAAACTACTCTCAAGTCAAAGAGGTGGTCTTCCTTTTCTATGCTCTTGACTACTAGATCATCAACATAGCACTCAACCTGATGATGGATGAGTTCATTGAAGATCGAGTCATGGCCCATTGGTATGTAGCACATTTTAAGGCGAAAGGCATGACCCTATAATAGAAGATTATCGGGGTTGAAAGCGTGTTTCTTTCATCTTGAGACATCTTGATTTGGTTATAGCGATGATCCATCCATGAAGAGAAAGCATGAGATGAGGCAATGTCCACCATTAACTCTAGTATATAGGAAACTCATCCTTAGGACATGCCTTATTTAAGTCCCTAAAATTGATGCAAATGCAAATTTGGCCATTTCTTCTTAACTAGGATGACACTAGCTAACCGGATATTTTCTTCCTAATGAAACCGGCATGATCAATTTCTTGACTTAGAAATGACATTGTTCAATTTCTATGTCTAGGAGCTTGCTTAAATAGTTGATCTATTGCTAGCTTGTGGACTGCTACATCAAGAGATAATTCAGGCATTTCTTCATAACTCCATGTGAAGCAGTCTTTAAACTCAATCAATTGCCTAAGTCATTAGTTTCTTCTTCATTCAACAATGAACTAATATATGTCGGGAGAGGATTTTTTTATGTCCCAAGGTTGATTTCTTTTAGCTTGTCTATTATTGAATGAATCTCCTCTTTAAATTATGGCGGTGCCTCTTTGACTTGGAGATCATTTGGATCATCTGAAGTTCCTAAACACACATTCTCATGAGAGTTGGGGATCAGACTCCAAATGGTTGGTAACAACTAGGCAATAATCTTCATCATCGATGGACCCATTGTTGAATCTAGTCATGCTCTTGATTGTGCTTCCTTTATATTGTTCCATAATTTTTTCAAATATTCATGTACTTGGACCAAGTGTGAGGAACTAAACCTTTTTACAAGATTTTGAACACAAGGGGAGTAAAAGTCAAAAGGTAATTCCATTAATTCTTTAAAGTATCTTCCTCAAGTCCTACATCAAGCTCGGACTTGAGGATGATGAACCAAAAGAACCTCTTCTACTTTGTCACTAGAAGACTTAGGACTTCCTTAACTAAACCTTCAACTTTTGAGATGTAAGTGAGGTAAGAGCTAAGGTTCCCAACTTTGCCGATAGTTTTTTCATTCAAATACTTTGCTTTGCTTGGAGGCGGTCTTCATCTCTGGATCAAAAGTCACCTCCAATGGAACCCAGAGGGGTTGGCATACTATCACATTAGACTCATCCTTGAGCTGGATTCCAAGTCTATGAATAGTAGGGTACTCTATGAACTGAACATGACCTCTATTGGTGAAGGCCAACTAGGGGGTCTTCCACCTCTGGAACAACCTCTATTTCTATCTCTACCTCTACCTGGTGGAGGTTGAGCCATCCTACCCACATATCCATATGATGGAATGAACTGTGGGTAGCATGTGATATGCGGATCCATTTCTTCTTCAATTCCCCTTTCTTTCTCATTTGAACTTTTATTTTTCTTTTCATTTTCTTTTATCTTTTCTTTTGTTTCATTTTCTTTTGCTTTTTCTTTTGCATTTGAATTTTGTCCAAGTTCACGAGAAAGGGTGTTTTGAGAAGATAATAGGTGCATCCTCATAAATCTCAACCTCTCTACTAAAATGGCTTTTCATCCCCGGTACTCAATTCCATCTTTTCTGAACTTGATGCACTGATGAAGGGAGGATAAAATGATCTTACGATGTATCCAAGGCCTACCAAGCAAAGCAATGAAGTATTTGAATCAATGATGTAGAACTTGGCTTGATCTTCCAGTCACCGATCTCCAACTATATAGAACCTAAAGCGCTCACCTTGATCATTGAATCCTCTCATCATTATATCTCCTCGAGAGTAGAGATGTGATCTTCAAATAGGCAAGGGTCTTTAGACTCATAATGTTTATTGATGCACGAATCCACATGAACCTAGCAGTGAACCATGTCATCATTGATCCTGGGCTTCTTTTGCATAGTGCTTCCTCACCTATATGAGCTAAGCATATTTGGATCAAGGAGGGCCTTGATTAGTGATTCCCTCATCTCTTTGGATAAGACAAGGGCATCATATATGCTTAGCTTAGATGAAACTTTCTTAGATGAGAAAGGACATTGTAGTCCACCTTGGTGATCTTCCACAAGCATATCCAAGGGTGGAGCATCTGGAAGGGGTTCTCGATCTTGATCCAATGACTTGTTTCCTCTATCTGAGGTGCGCCCTAGGAGGTAGAACCTTGCCACTATGGAGGTTGACTTGATCTCTCTGGAGGTAAGGTGGTGGCAAGTTCACACACACACTTTTAGGCTCACCAACTTCTATGGGACTCTCAGTGGGATGATTCCAAGTCTATCTCAAGAGGTGAACCCATAATTGTTGGAAATCAACTAGAATCAAAAAGGAAGATCAAAAATTATTATAGTTTATTAGACTTGAAGAGTTATCGCTAGGAATAGAAGACAACTCATCAGAGACACAAATGTAATTCAAATCAGCATTATTCTTCAATTTCTTGGAAGTATTTGGAGGTACAAAGTAGAATCAAGTAAGAGTGGAGTAAGGATTTGATGCCCTTATCCACTAATACAAGAGTTCTACTAGTAGAAGAAAGAACTAGCAATGGTGGAAGTCTGTGGAAGCTACAGCGAAGGGAGGCTAGACACGTGGTATGCTAAAGGGCTATCCGTGACATGCATGTTGCTCTTCTGAGCTCCACTTTCTTAGAGTTGCAACACTTGCAAACCTTCCTTGGTGTTGGAGGTTTGAGTGACTTGACCTGCAAGGAAAGCTTCTTGATCTTAGATAATTATTTTCTTAGAGGTTTTAGACAAGAAATGTCCCAACCTTCTTTGGTTTTGGTAGGAGTATCCCCAAGGATTACCTAATATGGAACGGAAGGTTGTTCCATAGGTATTCCTTTGGGATAATGATACCGGTCTTGAAAATTGTGTTCAAGATCCTTGAATGTAAAACAATCCTCAAAATGTGGCTAGCATTGGTAAGGGCAAAAGTTTGGATCATGACTTTTGCTACTTCCTCCCGGTCTTAGGCTCGGGTAGCTAAAATCAATTTCTTTAAGAGATTCTTAAAGATTTTCTATTACCTCCCTCTTAAAAAAAAAGGTTTGTTTAACTTATCTAATAGAGTTGGACCATAGCTACACGGTGGATGCATACCTCTTGTTGTGGTATATGGCTGGCGTTAGTGGAGGCGAGGTGGAGGCAGTATGGCTACTCTGGTGGCAAAGGAGGTGGAGGCTGAGGTCATGGTCGACTGATCTCTGGCTTGCTTCCCTTATCAATTGTTACTACTTGCTCGTTCTTCTCATAAACCTTTTGGGATTTTTTCTTTGGCAA
Organism: Cymbidium sinense; assembly: GCA_021442155.1. NCBI lineage: Eukaryota > Viridiplantae > Streptophyta > Magnoliopsida > Asparagales > Orchidaceae > Cymbidium > Cymbidium sinense. Next base: position 11,835,746 of record CM038228.1, read on the forward strand.
TTGATCTAGAAAAGGCAACTATTTGGCCTCTCCTTGTAGACTAGCTACCTTGTTGATTAGCTTCTCAAATGTCTTTATGGTGAAGCCCTTAAGCATGAAGGTGACCGGGCCATGGATATTCTTCAAGAGAATCTCAATGGCATGTTGTTCAGACATGTGGTTCACACTTCATACTTAGGTTACGCCATTGGAGAATATAATTAACAAGTGACTCAACAGAGTGATGTTGGGATACAACGAGATCACCTATAGTAACCCTTTGAGCTCAAATCTCTTGATGAAGAGTTGCTCCTTCGCAAATGTCTTTAATTGAATCATTGGAGTTTCAATCAAAGTAATAGCTGGCTACTAAAAGAGTCTAAAGAGTAAAGCATCGTTGCCACATATTGCAAGCGGCCTAAGTGAGCTATATGCTATTCCCATTGCCATCAAAGCTCTTGAAGGAAGGAGGCACAAAACCCTTGGGATACTGGATAGCATCAAATTCCTCTAGGTAGGGTCTACCCTTTGGAGATGATCCTCCCGGGCTTGAGCCAAGCTTCCTTCTTGCTTAACCATGGATTTTAGATCTTTTCATGTATGGAGGTACTTTCCACTACCTTCCTATACATAGTGTTACCTTGCTCAAGGTAGAGTCTTAACTAGATCTAAGACATGCACTAGTTTGAGTGACATCATTGTAGATGAACTAGAAGGGCTTTTGAAGCACTAACACTATAGCCAACAAGTCCCTATTATCATCCCTTCTATGTTCATCTTTCTCTTAACAAGTTGGGTGATGGGTTGATTCTGTCTCCTTGATCAACCTCATCACCTTCCATGGCTACTTCTAAGAGAACCTAGTCTCGACCATGTGTACTATGAATCCCCCATCAAGTCATCTTCATTGGGATCGCTAACTCTTTCTTCATCGACCATGCATACCCTAAGATCTCCTTTTTTTCCATAAAATAATGTGCAACTATCTCATCTAGGATGATCTAACTCAGGTACAAATAGTTTGGGGGTGATCACTATCATGCGAGAGGCAGGACCTCACAGGCGGGGAGTCAATCACTTGGATTGTACTCACTAGAAGAATGATATCTACGTCTTGGCGTAATAGGGGTACAATCCTAGGATGATCCTCTACTACACTACCGCATCATGGAATATCTGATAGTATCACCATCTTGCATTTGAATGGGTGGAGTTGGTGAAGGAATGACCATGATGCTCACTTGCCACTCCTTCGCACACCACTAGGGGTAGAAGGTCGGCGAGGAATCACCTACCACAATGGGTGGTGTAGAGGAGTAAGATCCCTGGTTGGCCGGATCACCACGGTGCGTTTCTCCCGGATGCCTTCATGGCCTTGGATGGAATGGGTGATCTTTAAACACGGTGTGGATGTGGGTAGAGTGGGGTGGAGACACCACCACTCTCTGTAGGAGCCCTCTTATGATGGGCGGTGAGGAGGATACTATCGTATGATGGGTAGGCGCAGAGCTGAAAATTGACCAAAGTAAGCGGGCGGTGAACCTCCATCGCTCCCTACTGGTGATGTATGATGTATGGGCCTCACAGGCCCTCTCCTGTTGGATTTATCTCCCAACATTACGGGTGATAATAAATCATAAATTGAACCGAGCACCGGACTCTGAGCATCCATATGCTCTACCTACCTAGCGAAGAACAAAGCGAAGGCCAACGTATGACCTCCTACTCTGAGAAACTGTTGGTTATAGATGCACCACTGGAGGAGGCGAATGATCCTCATCCTCTCTATCGATCTAGAGAGGATGAAAATTTTTTAACGGTGGTGATGTGATCATATGGAGACTCATCCATGGCGGCTACTTTTGACTCAGCTATCCGGTAGAAACATTTGACCACAGTTCTTGTTTCTGCACATGGGTAGGATGAGAGGAGTGTGAGCTAGACATACTCAAATGTAGGGGAGGCAATCCACGACCAGGGAGCCTTACCCTTGGAGGTATGATGATGGGGTGCTAGCATGAGGCAATGTGGGCAACTAGGATGAGCGCACTAGGAGCGCGATCTGGATCTGAAACCGAAGGCTATGGTACTACATACTTTCCTCTTCAATGAGGAGATCGAATGGGGTAAGTCTACCACGATGACTTTCTTGCACCACTTCTTGCTGACTATTGTGAGGGGAATGCCCTCACAAGTGATCTTGGCCCCCTCAAAGCCATGGACAAAGTGGATGAAATGGTTGTGATCCAAGCGAGGGAAGTCAGCCTGATCTAAGGCTAGGTCCATGCCATGAGGGAAGGTAAAGACAAATTTATGTGATCCTACCATTGCATTGATTGGAACCGAAACTGAAAACTACACTGACTGAAAGAAATCTACAATGATAAATGAACTTGCATCAGTTTTCTATCTCCATAGATTTTGAATTTCAGAATTTTCAAAATTTGAACCCACATCCAACAACTTGGAAGTGTTAAGTGGGGTTCAAATGAATTTGGAAAGATTGATTGAAAGAGAAATTTGAGTATGAATCTAACTTCAACAAGTTTGAGTATGTTGAAATATGGATTCATGATTTTGATAAGATGCTTCCATAGGTTCATTTTGTTTTGATTTTAAATTTTTGATTTGGAGGACCCTTTCCTTTAACAAATTTGGGTATGTTAAAGTAAAGGTCAAATTGATTTTGTGTTGTTTGAATGTTTTGGAATTTTCACTTAGCAAATTTAAGTATGCTAAGTAAAGTGAAAGTGATTGTTTTTTTTTGAAAATTTTGTTTTGTTTTGATTTTAAAAAAATTTGGGATTCATACTTTGCAAATTTAGGTATGCTTAGTGAAGAATCAAAGTGTATTTTGTTTGATTATAAAAATAGGATTCTTAGCAAATTTAGGTATGCTAAGAAAATCCTAAGTGTTTCATTTGTTTGGAAAATTTTGATTTTTGAAATGGGTAGGATCCTTTAGCAAATATGGTATGCTAAAGGGATCCTAAGGTGCTTCATTTTGTTTTTGAAATGATTAAAAGTGGAGATTCAACTTTAGCAAATTTGGTATGCTAAAGATGAAGTCCACTTGGTTTTATGAAATGGAAATATCACTTAACAAATTTGAGTATGCTAAATGAAATTCCAAATGATGTGTTTAAAATTTTGATTTCATTTTTTATTTTGATTTTTGAAAATGGAAACTTCTCCTTAGCAAATTTGGTATGCTAAGGGAAGAAGTTCCAAAGGTGTGTGAAAAAAAATTTTGTTTTGAGTTTGGAAACTTAACTTAGCAAATTTGAGTATGCTAGGTGAAGTTCCAAAATATGTTTTGAAAAATTTGAATTTCTGATTTGGAAACTTTACTTAACAAATTTAGGTATGTTAAATGAAGATCCAAATATTGTTTGAAAATTTTGAAATTTTTGGATTTGGAGATTGACAATTTGAAAGGTTCCAAATTTTGAAAATTTTGAGATTTTGATTTGGAGACTTTACTTAACAAATTTGGGTATGTTAAGTAAGGTTCCAAAATGTGTTTTTTTGAAATTTTGAATTTTGATTTTAGATTTGAAAACTTAACAAATGTTAATGAAATTTTGTGTGTTTAGAAATTTTGAATTTTGATTTGGAAACTTACAAAATAGGTATGTTAAATGAAGTTCCAAATGTTTGAAAACATTGAAATTTTGATTTGGAGACTTCACTTAACAAATTTGGGTATGTTAATGAAGTTCCAAATGTGTTTAGAATTTTGAATTTTTTGATTTTTGGAAACTTTACTTAATAAATTTGTGTATGCTAAATGAAGTTCCAAAATGTGTTTGAATTTTGAAAATTTTTTTTTGGAGACTTCACTTAACAAATTTGGGGTATGTTAAGTGAAGTTCCAAATGTGATTGTTGAGAATTTTGAAATGTGATTGTTAATTTTGATTTTTGAAAAGAGGACCTCCATTCAACAAATTTAAGTATGTAGAATGGAGATCCATTTTATTTTTGAAATATGATATGTTTATTTTATGTGTGATTGTTGCTTTTTTTTTTTGAAAGAGAGGAATTCCAACTTAAAACATATGTGAGATATGTTTAAGTAGGATTTCCTAAATGATATTTTATTTTTTAGTTGGGAATGAAATCTTCATTTAATAAACCTAAGTATGTTAAATGAAGATGTTCACATGTGCTTTTTAAAAATTTTGATTTTTGTTTACAAATGGACTTTCCATTCAATAAGTGTGAGCATATTGAAATAGAAGGATCCATATGTGCATTTGGAAAAGTTTTATGATTATGATTGTGATTTTTAAAAAGGGTGATTGTTTATTTTATTTTAAAAATGATATCTTCATCAAAGTGAATTGAAAGAAGATACTCATTTGTGCTTTTGGAAAATGTTATTAGTTTTATTTTTAAAAATCCTTACATATAACAATTACGTGAATTGGTAAATGAGGGTGAAGAATTCTTGTGGAAAATATTTTATTAAGTGCATTTTTGAAAAAGGTGTTTTTTGAAAAAGCAAAGTTCTTTATGGAAGTTTTATTAATTTTAATATGAACCTTTCCTTATCATGAAGATGATAAGGAGAAAGTCTTTAAGATGTTTCTTTTATTTTAGATCTTTTCATTTTACCCATTGGAGGAACCCAACGGAGCTTTTAAGACCAACAAGGAATGCAATCCTACAACCTAAAGATGTTGGCTAACTCAACTCAAGAATGAAATGAGCTAAGTGCTAACAGAAAGAAGGATAGTCTCGGGTTCATACCAAAATACAAACCCACTATCAGTACTCAAAGACAACGATCAATTACCAAAAATATAGAAAGAGGAACCATCCCCAACAGAGTCGCCAGAAAAATCTATGGTGAATAAATCTCTATTAGGGAGTCGCCTTTCAAATCTGTGGAGAAAAGAAAGAAGAGACCTTATAGAAATTCATCTTGGTAAGATGCCATGCTATCGATGGATGTACTTATTCAGGTGATCAGATACATCATCAAGGTATAGTGTACTATCTCGAAAGATAGAAATCACTACCCTTTAATGGAACCAATCACCTCAATAAGGACTCCTAAGGATGATGGGTATGCATATGTACAGAGATTCTTCCCTACTTTACATGGAAAAGTAAAGCATGGTTTATTTTAAATCTGTTCTTAAGTTCTCTACAGGGGCAAGCCCCATAGTTAATTACATCCTAAGGGATGGGATCCCTTAGGAAAACTCTCAATTAAGGTAAATGATCATTGTCTCTGAAGATTTCAATGGGGAAGGACTATCAATCGATTGGTTTTGTTTGAAGATCAAATGGGATTGATCAAAAGAGGGAGTTATTATCGAAGCCAAAATGGGAATAAGTAGGAGATGCTCATGATGCTAGGAAACCTAATGAGCATCTCAAACTATCCTAAAATTGGGCTTTACATTTTAGAAATTGATTTAGTTTGTTTGAGTTGTATTTTTTCATTAGAATTTTAGGACTTAAGATTCCTTAACACAAGATTAAGGAAATGCCTAAGAGGTGAGGAATTATGCTTATGGCCCACAAAGGGAGAAGCAACCTCAGAACCTAAATCTAGGGAGCCAGGGCCATAAGCACAACCTAAATCTAAGGCAAAAATGGGTAATTGGTTTTCCACAAGAGAGGACAAATCACCCACAACTTGGACTTACAACCGTGGGCCAACTAACTCCTCCTATGATTTTAAATACATGTAGGCAAGTCTTTATGCTTATGCAAGATAGCTAGGCTATTTTTATTTAGAAAGAGACTAAGTCCTTAAACTCACTCCCTAAAGAGACTAGATCATGTAAAGGGACATGCTTCAAATGACCTAAATCTAATGCATTTCAAATTTCATTTTATTTCATTTTGGACAATCAATTTTGACTCAGCTAATAGGATTTTATGACTAATGCATGAGAGATGGCCAAAATCAAAGAAGTTTAGAGGTGAGTTTCCACCACTAAAAGGTCAAGCTCTCAAAAGATGGAAGCCCTCCAATCAAGAGTGAAATAAGATCATTTTGTGCATGATATTATAAAGAAAAGAACTCATCCAGCTAAGGGGTTTCTAATTCTTTTATCTTGATTTTAATCCTAAGCTTTAGGTGAGGTTATGAGTTATTTAATTTTTTATTTTGAGTTATTAAGTTGGGTAAAAGATTTATTTTTCCTAAAGAGCCTAATCCACAGCCATACATAAAGCAAGGAAGAAACTAGGAAAATCATGCCACTTAATGCAGTTAAACAAACATCAATCAATTTATAAAGCTAATCAAAAGAATAAATGGTCATTGTGGTCGCACCACCGACAAACCCAAAATATCAAATTGGGTAGAGCTCTACCTTATACAACCCAGATTACAAATGAATTAAATTACAATTTAAGCAAAGGAATTCATTATTATGGGTTCTTCAAGCTTTATTCTTCTTTCTTCTTTCTTCTTCTTTCTTTCTTTCTTTTTCTTTTCTTTGATCTTCCTTTGGATGGTTGGAATGGTAGATGCTTCACATGATGCATAAGATAAGATCTTATGACCAATGTTCATCCTAATCCCCATAACAAATCATTCCAAAATCCTACTTATACAAATTTTTACATGAAAAGGAAAAGTATAAATCTAACTAACACCTGCAAAACAAAGGTTAGTAAAATCACACCACACAAATCCCAAGCATGTATATTGGACTTATCACCCCACACATGGGTGACTAAGTCCACCTGGCCTATGGATTATGCTAAGGGGTATAAGCACCTACAAGCAAGAAGCATTTATATTTTTATTTATGATAGCGCCCCTTTAGAATAATCCCCTGCAGAAAAGAATAGTTAGACTAATCATGTCCTACCATTCATTCTATGAGCATACAACATCCAGTCTAAAACATTCATCACAAAACAAAACATAACTTCAAGCCATGCAACCAACTAAAAGCTAGAAGTGGTGACTTAGGCTAATGTGTGCTTTGAAGGTTTGTGGTGCTTAGCTTTGGACTTTAGGTTTGAATTTTCTAAGTGAAGAACATGTTCAACTTAGAGGAGGGTTTCATTTAAGTTGTTTAAGTGTTTAGGTTATTTTTATTTTTATTTCATGTTTTAATTTGGTTTAAGTGAAACCTACAATTAATTACTAAGTTATAAAGAGAAGAGAACTTTCTTAAGGTAAGTTCACATTTTAATTTCATTTAGTGAATTTTTGATTACATCTTTTAATTAATCCTAAGTTTAGATCAACTCTAAACAAACCTATTCAAAAGAAAGGCATTTTAAGATTAAGAAAAATGAATCAAAATTCACATAACACACATTACATCATTTCTTTCCCAACATATATAACAGGCATATGGATGGTCCCTATGCATATCTATACATGCAAATGAGAATAATTAACACACTTTATGATGCATGCTAAGTAATCCAATTAAGAAATTTTAGAAGTTTTAGATGCATGATTTTCTTAAGTAGAAAAAGTTTTCCTTATCCAAAATTTCACATACATGCATGAAAGTAAGAAAGGCATAAGTGAGTATAACCATTGTTAACTGAGGTGTAAGGTACAAGACCTACTTAGGGCTACTTAAAGCCTCACAACCTTGGAATTGTCCAAACTAATATACCACTTTCCTTAAGTGCTAACATACATAAAAAAGAAATGAAATGGAAAAGAATATGCAAAAGTGGTTTAGTAGTTTCATTTTTGTTTATGCAATTTATTCATGCAAGTGTAGCAATCCTTCTTAGATGATGGCATAGGGATGAATAAGGTATAGAATTAAGCAAGTGTTTTGTTCTTTTCAAATAAACCCTACATCTTACTAACCCTTATTCAAAACTATGCTAACATAAGAAAAGAGAAAGGCTACACTAAACATACTTTATAATTCATCACATGCAAGCTAATAATTAGAGTATAAGAATATCACACTTTCAAATTTAATGTTTCATTTATAGGTTTTGAAAATACTTTGGATTTAGTAGTGATAATAGTCACTCATATTTTACTTTAGCCAACACATGCACATTTGACATAAAGTAAATAATTTTATTTTAAAACTTAAGAAACATGAAATCATGGATGCATGAATCACATGGCATACAATTTAACATGTTGGGAAAGATCTAAAGCAATGTAATCATGTAAACAAACTCACTTTACTTAATTCCTAAAGACATTCTTAAAGAATAAGAAAACTTAGAATAAATCAAAGTGAATTTCAAAATGATTTTTGGTTTGTTTGAAGTTTGATTTAATTTTAAAAGGGTGAGATGAGTTTATTGTTCTTAACCCATTCTTGCATGTGTTTGTACATTAGTTTAATTTTTAGATAATTAAATCCATTTTAAGTGTTGTTTAGGTTAGGATATACATTAATAAACCCTTACCTACTCCACCTTAGAAAAATTAATTAAGTAATTATGAGCCAATGAGATGACATAAAACTCACAAGGTATTTAAATTTGTAATGCACCTAGTAATGAAAAGGCCTAATGCAATTTGGCTCACAAATAAAAGTTAATTAAGCTAAGGAGTTTTAGATAAAGTACTTTCAAAACACCCCTTCACACTTATGAAAGGGGTTTTTATTTTCTTAACTAGACTTAGGCTATTGAACACCTAAGAACCTACCCAAGGTAGATTAATTAAGTCCTGCAGATTTTTAAAATCTTTGAAAATTGGGATAATTAATGAATTAACCCTTAATTAAGAAGGATTAAAGAAAAGGGGTTTAGGGAATCTTAGGAAATGCCCCAAAATTATCTAACCTTAATCCAACTTAATCATAGGAAAATCCACTAATTATACTTTAATTACTCCTTAATTACATGAAGGGTAATTAGGAATGAGCTAGCAATTTCCTAATCAAGGCCTCAATAAATCTCAAGAAAATTAGGGAGGAGGTCATCCCTAAAATGAACCCTAGAAAGTTTGAGATTAATTGGTGACTTAATTAGGAATTAGCTAATTAACATTCCAAAGAAACCCAAAGAGAAAGGGAAATCAAAATACATTGAAAATATTTTAAAAAATTCTAGATGAAATTATCTATCATATTTTTCCTCATTTTTTTTTTATTTTTCTAAGTTGGGTTATGATTTTTTGAAGGTTTTTGAATTAATTAGAAATTAAGATTAATCCCTAACTAATCCTAGGTTAATACCCGCCACCTGATGCGCTGGTATGAAAGTGCACTTTACTCGTCGTGAGCCCCTACTAAGATATCGGGAATGGTGAGCTTATCTCTATCCAATCAAAGATGAATGGCGAGATACACCTTTTTAAATGAGGATTAATTTCTAAAATGGGAATAATCTCATTCCATCTAAAAAAATGGATCTGAGATGAAGTTCTTCCCGAATTAATGAGCCATTCATCCAAGGGGAGATCCGATGATCCTTCATAGATTCATTCAAGACTCAACCCACACCATCTAAAGGACCAAAGGTCAATCCAATGGTGGATTTTACATGAAATGAAATTTCTTTCATAAAGGACCAACCTTAGCCTAAGTGGTCAAAAAATTCACTAACCTCAGGTGATCACTGCTCGGATTGAGGTAGTTTTATCTAGTGGGACAAAGCCTATTGAAGTTCCTAGCTCTTGAGGTTGAGTGTAGAGCTCTATGGATAAACTTATCTTCACTCCCCTTGCAGCTTTGATTGAATTGATCTTTCCCTTGCCTTTAGAACTCAATTGGATGCTTAGGCAAGCTGGAATTGGTCCTTGGATGATGAGTGCAGAAGGAATTTATGTGGGATCAAGTATGAGGAAATTGAGAATTGTGAGACTCCCCTATTTTGCACTATGCAAAATCAAGAATGGAAATCTAAATCTTCTTGGGACCTTAACTCCAAGGTTTCTAAAGCTTCTAATGTTCCAATCGAATGTGTGGCAATGAAAATTTTAGTGGATTGGATGGAGTATATCTCCCCGTATGGCAATCGGACTACAGGCAATGGGCTTGCCATTTTGATCCAATTGACCTCATGGGATGGGTTATTTTGGCTAATAAAGGTGTGCACATGGTCGGTTTGGCTAGAGGAGTGGAAGGCTAACTCCCATGTGCATCCAATTGAGCTTTAAGGGGAGTTTAAATTTTCAATTTGGTCATGGGTGGTCGGGTTTGGTCCATGGGTTGACCCAAACTCATTGGGTTGGGTGCACCACTCATCACTACATCCCCTTGAGGTTTTAGGAGAGCCTCAAGTGATTGTGATGAGTGCATGACCAAAATACCATGCTAAAAATTTGTTCTATGGCCAGGTATAATGGTCATTTTGCTATTTTTTTTTCTAATTTGGGTAAGTTTGGTATGTTGAGAAAATAGGTTGGGTTAAGTTTCAATGGATTTGAAATCCATTTAATAGGGTTTGGCTCATGTTGACCCATTTAGGTCAACATGGGTCAAACCAAGGGTTGGGTCAAGTTCATATGACATTTAAAATGTTTTGGTCCCTTTGGTTTGGTTCAGTTTGGTATATATTTAGTTTTGGCTCATATGACTCTTTTAGGTCAAATGGGTCAAGTTTTTGACCCATTTGGGTTATGTCAAGGGTAGGTTTAGGTTTGGTTAGTCATATGGAGTGGATTGGTATCTTTGTTTTCAATCAATTTGGGTTAAGTTCAATTTTGGCTCAACATGACCCCTTTAGGTCATGTTGGGTCTAAGGTCAATTGCTAGTTGGGTCTAGATTAATGAGGCTTTGGTCAAGTTCCACAAGTGATTTGATGGACTTGACCCATTGTTTCAATCAATTTGGCTTAGATCAAGTTTTGACACATTTTGGCCCTTTAGGTCAAAATGGGTCAAGTTGGCAAGCCAATTAGGTTAGGCTCAAATGTTTTCAAGTTCAAACATAGGTCATGAGTGAACTTAGATCAATGGTTTCAATTTGGCCTATGGTGGATTTTGGCTATGTTAGCTTCATTTTAGGTTAAGTGTTGACTTGGTCAACCCTTAGTTTGACTTGGTTTGACCCAATTTGATTGATTGATCATCCCATGATGATTGTTGATCATGATGAGAGGATATATGAGTTTGGTTCAATCCAATTTGGTTAGGATCAAAAGTTGGCTCATAAGGTACTTTAGGTCACTTTGGGTCAAGTGAGCCAAATGGCTTGGTCAAAGCTTGATTTGAAGTTGATTGATCTTGTATATGGACTTATGATTGAAATATAATCCATTTATAAGAGGTTTGAGTCAAAATGGATTTTGATCCATTTGAAAATCTTATTCAAAGGAAGAATATGATGGAGTTTTTGATTTTGATTTGAATTTTGATTGAAGGATTGAGCTTTGGATTTATATATGAGCTCATGATTGTAGGATTGATTGAACCATGAGAGAAAATCAAGAGTTTGGCTTTATTTGAAATGATTTTGGCTAAGTTTAAGATTTTGACTTGATTCTTCGATTTGATTTTGAGTGGATTTGAGTTTGATATTTGAAGTGGGTTTTGATTGTTTGAATTTATATTTTATTTAAATATGTGAATATAAATGAGAATATAGATTGATCATAAGAAAATTTTAAGGATTTGAAAGAGTTTAATAATGATTTGAAGTTAAATCCATTAAAGGAATTTAAAGGATTTAATGGAATTTTTAATTTGAGATTCAATTTTTTGAATTGGATTTGATTAATTTATATTTATATTTCATTTATATATGAGAACATAAATGAGAATACAAATATATTTTGAGAAAATCCCATGAGTTTGAAGTGGTTTGATTTTTAGTTAAATCCATTAATGGAAAATTAATGGATTTAAGGAATTTTAAGCATTTTAAATTTGGAATTTAATTTTTGAGTTGGATTGAATTGAGTTATATTTATATTTCATTTATATATGAGAATATAAATGAGAATATAAATAAGTTTTGAGAAAATCCCAAGGATTTGAATAAGTTTGATCAAGATTTGGAGTTGATTTTGGCTAAGTCCTTTAATAGAAAATTAAAGGAATTTAGGAAAATTTTCATGAATTATTTTGAGATTTGAATTTGATTTGATGGGTTTGAATTTATATTTCATTTATATATGGGAATATAAATGAGAATATAAATGGATCATGAGAAAATCTCAAATTTGAATAGGTTTAGATCATGATTTTGGTTAAGTCCTTAAGAAAGGGTTAAGGACTTAGGAAATTTTGACTTAGAAAATTTTTAATGGATTTTGATCATTGATTTCAATCATGGATTTTCAATCATGGATCTAAATCATGGAATTGATTTGGAGTTTGAGAAAATCAAATATAATTGATTTAGAGTTTGACTTGAAAGAAGGAAAGTGAGGAATGGTTTAAGCTAAAGGATAGGAGATTCTCCTAACACCCCTAAGGCATGACCTATTCCTATGGCTAACTCTTCTAGGTCATCTAGGGCTAGGGGAGTGTGTCCACCTAATCACTAGATGTGTCTTAAGACTAAGGAACTCTTAAAGTCATGAGAAGAATCCTAAGTCTAAGATAGAGGTGTTAAGAACTCATTCTAAAAATTAGGTCAACAGTTATTTAGATAAACATGAGGCTCGTGGAATTGTAACTGAGGTACATTCAATTCTATGCAGAATGCATCAATCTGGTCTAAAGATGAAGAATAAGATCAAGAGACTAGGATACTCGGCCTTCAAGATGATACATGGATGTAACTAGAGATGCCATGTGTACACGGTGTGGTCCTACATCAGCCACCCAACATCCTACACCTACATTGGCCTCATGGCCATTTGAGTGTTGGGATACCGACATTGTGGGTCTTATTGATTCTCCTTCTTCCAAGGGCCATCGGTTCATCTTAACTTCCATACTTTCTAAGTGAGGCAATCCCACTCAGAGGTCATACCGATGTGCTTCAATTTCAGAACCATATATATATATTTGAGTGCCTTGATGAATTATATTCGATAATGGTATGCATTCAAAAGCACCAAGATCAACATAAGACACAATATAGATTGGAGATACTCTACCATCTTCTACCCCATAACAAATGTCTTAGTAGAAGCATTCAACAAAACTCTCATCCAAATACTAAAGAAGACTCTTGATGACAATGGCGAATGAAATGTTTGAAGCATGGGTACCACACCATATACTAAACCCAACTCACCCACCTCATTTCTTAGTGTATGGATAACCATTCTATCTTTAATTTAACCCCATCACTAGGATAGCATTGGGTAAAGATCACTCTGAGAAAATGCAAAGTTACGGTTAGAAGATCTTGAAGGTTTGGAAGAGAGTCACCTACGAGCATGCCATAACCTCGAGTTGTACAAGGCCAAAATGATTCAAGCTCACAACAAGCTGGTCCCCTAGGTCTTTTTCAAGTGGAGAACTTAGTCCCAAGAGACATTGCTTCATCAAAGATGGGAGGCAAGTTTGAACCAACTTGGGAAGGTCCCTACGTCATAAAGAAGGCCTACTAAGGAGGATCTTATCAGCTCATTGATTGTAAAGGGGAACACCCAATGCTTCCAATTAATGGGCTCTATTTGAAAAATATCACCCATAAAAAGAATCATGTTTGAAAATAATCCTATCAATCAACAAAAATTTTATTCCATTTCATCAAAATCTTCTCTTCTTTCGGAGCATTGTTTGCTTGTCTTGCGAATCCGCCATGATGTGTCTAGGATAGGTGTAAGAGTCCCCCAAAGGCATTCTATCCCTCTTTCACAACATGAATATAATCAAACACAATCTCCCGGTGCTATTAGAATAGGTGTGAGAGAACCCAAGAGGCATCCTATTTTGATTAGGATAACTGAGTTAGGTGTAAGATAACCCGAGCGGCATCCTCTTAGTGGGAATTCCCATTTTCCATCCATGGCACTATTTCATAAAAATCTCTAACATGTTTTAGGATAGGTGCAAGAGAACCCAAGCGGTGTCCTATTCCCTTTAACACAAGCACAAAAATAAACATATCTTTTATCTCGGGCTACTTTTAAGTGGGAGCAAGCCCCCGATGACACTCACTCATTAGTTGCTTTTATCGGGTCTACATGCTACCTTGATAGCCTATCACCCCAGTGGTCACTTATTTAGAAGATGTGAGTCCCCGCACTTTCTTCCTAACCTGGCCATTACAAACTAACGAGTTCCTTGTTAGTTTGGCAGGCTTCACTGTGCAGTTAGTAAGCTACCTAATGTTGACTTTCTTAAAGAAGATGTGAGTCCCCAAACTTTCTGAACCATGATGAATCGATAGGTTTATATTTGATTTAGGATAAGTCCCCAAAGCCTTTCCTCTTGACTACTTTGAGTTGACAAAAGTCCCTAGTGGAATCCACTCATTGTCTAGTGGATGGCATATCAAAAGAGTGACTATCCCAGAATTAGTTTCTGGAGGAGGATGTGAGTCCCAGCTTTCTTCCTGATTGTGCAATGATGAGCACCTTAAGTTGGTTGATTCTTATGTCAGACTCACCCGGTGATACACCACTCTTGGTATGTGAGTCCCCGTGCTTTCTCCTTGAGTTGGCCATCAAACCTATTTGATATATGACTAGCCATGTCATCTTCTGGGTTTTGATTAAGCCTTAGAGCCTCTCCTCCACATTCTATTTAGATCACATCTTTTATGCATTTAATTACGTTACTCTTGGATTGGATCCCCTTTCTAGTAGCCACGTATTGGAGAATTTATTGGATGTTGATTCTCCTTGGTTCAAAATCTAAGGTCTATGATATAAGCTCCTTCTACTTTGATCCCAAAATCAAAGGTCCATGATAAACAAATAAATAAAATAAATAAATTAACTTTGATTAGAAATTCCCCCAAGATTTTCTCATATCATCTAGGCAATGTCAGAACTCCCATAGAATTGAATACAAATTGAGATAAATCCTTGACTCACCGAATTGCCATTTAGTCGTTCAATTTATCTGCCATAAGATTACCGAGTCATTCGCTTTGGAAGATGTAATTATGATGCATTCTTCCTATCATGATGCTAACGACCCAGGTGGGTTTGATTTATTTCCAGCAACCGATCAATGTTCTTTTGTATAAGATGAGTCGAACTTTCTTTCCTTGAATTGATCATTATAAATTGAAAGGGTCCTTTGTGATATTCTCTGCAGGAAGTTATTCCCATTGGTTCAAAATGAGATAGCTCTAGTAATATAAACTTTCTCGTGTGATCCATCACAAACCAATGGAATCCATCAAAACAAATTAAAAATGAATGGACTATCTTGAGTGATTTAAATCCCATAGGCATTCACACAATAATTTAGTCGTTTGATGTTTTGCCAAGATCATCCAATGGTTCGATTTTAAGATGTGAGTCCTTTTTCTTCCTAACTTGACCATTGCACACCGAAAGGCATCCCCTCTTATTGGCTAGTCCTACTATGTGTTTGGTAGACTACCCCTATGGATTAGTAAATTTGAGTTAAGTCTATGCCTCCGTGGCTCCTACTCAGTGCAATCCATCACTTTAATTCATACCTAAAGATCTAATTAAAGAAAATACAATCTTTGCATGGATTTTCATCTTTATAATTGTTTATACATTCATATGTATTTAAGAAAGTAAGTGTTTAATATGGACATCATGCTAGCCTCAAGGAGGTCATTTGATTACCTCATTTCCCTGGTTAACAATGGCACGTACTTGCTCGCATTTTTATATATGTGCATGTGTGTTTAATTAAAAGATGAAGATCCCCTTTTATTACCAAAAATACATGCATTCATATTGACCAAAGTCATTAGCATATGATATATATAAATTAGTGATCTCTTTACCTTATTCGTTTATAGATTTACATAGGCTTGGAGTGTTAATAATTATATAGTATGGACATCCTGAGAATACGAGGCTTTAAGTAGCCCCGAGGAGGTCATTTGATTATCTCACTTCTCTGGTTAACAACGGCACATACTTATGTGATTCCATCCTTATGTATTTTGGTATTAGAATTTGGATAAAACTTTAATTTATATATTTATCTAATTTAATGAAAATAAATTCCAAACATACACATTCATTATCATTTAAGTGTGCCAAAACATCATGTATGTATAGGTATGCTAAATATTAAATCATATGCATGTTATATATGATGGAAAGGACTGATCCAATATATGACATGTGTTAGTAATTCAATTAGATTAATCTTAAGAAGCCATTCATATTGAATAAGGTCCATTAAAGTTAACCTAAACTTAGGAATAGCTAAAAATCATATAATAAGTCATTTACTAAAGAGAACTAAATCAAATTAATATGCATTAAAAAGTGGCTTAAGGTAGGGATGAGGGTAATCCTCTTCTTTCTTTTTATAACACTTAGTTGTTAAGTGTAAATCATACAAAATAAAAATACAAATTAAAAAAATCAAAATCAATTAAACAACTTCAAGTGAAACCAACCCTTATGTGAAATTAAATAGCTTCCAAACTTAGAAAAATATAACTCTAATGCCTAGTTAAGACATATCACACAAACCCTAACACCTACATTAGAACTAAGTCACCACTTTAAGCTCTATTTGGTGTATGATGTGATGTATGTTTTGTTTTGTGATGTATTATTTTAGACTAGATGTTAGGGTGTATGCTTCGTAGACTAGATGTTAGGCCACTCTTAACCTAATCATATTTTCTACAGGGGATTGTGCTTAAGGGGATGCTTAAAAATAAATATGAATGATCTCTTTATAGGTTGCTTAAATTCTTAAGCATAATCCAAGTTAATACAAGTGGGCTTGGTTACATATGTGGAAAATTCTAAGTCCAAATTATATATACAACTACTTAGGATTGTATATATGTGTTGACCTCATTTTTAGAATGAGTTCAACCTCCATCTTAGACAGGACTCTTAGACTTTAAGAGTTCCTTAGTCTTAAGACACTTATAGTGATTAGGTGAACACTCAACCCAAATTTCAGAGTTAGAAGTGTTAGCCATTGAATAGGTCATGCCTTAGGGATGTTAGGAAAATTTGTCTACCCTATAGCTTGAATCAAATTCCTCACTTCCTACTTTCAAGTTAAACTCCAAATCAAATCACATCAAAACTTAAATCAATTACAACTTAATTGATTTTCTTAAACTCAAATCAATTCCAAATGATTGAAGCTTGATTGAAATTCTAAGTTCAAAAATATTTTCTAAGTCCTTGATTCCCTCTTATGGACTTAGAAAATCATCTAAATCCATTCAAATTCAAGAAATTTTCTCAAAAATATTTATATTCTCATTTATATTCATGAAAAATAAATTCAAAAATCAAACTAAATTCAAAATCAAATCAAAAAATCTTTCTAAGTCATTTTGATTCCCATCTTGGACTTAGCCTAAATCAAACCTAAATCAATTCAAATTCAAGGAATTTTCTCATTACCCATTTATATTCTCATTTATATTCACAAATATAAACAAAATATAAATTCAAATATCCAAAACTAAAATAAAAAACCAAACTCAAATTCAATTAAAATTCTACCTATGCCTTTTATGTTAAAATCTTAAACCTAGCCAAATTTAATTAAAATCAAGTCAAACCCTTGATTTTTCATCATGATTCAATCAATCCTTCAATCATGAATCCAAATATAAACATAAACTCCAACCATCAAACCAAAACTAAATTCATGAAGTCATACTCATGTTCACCCTTTAAACTTGAAATTATCAATGAATCCCATTAGACTTCAAATCTCTTACAAATGGATTTATATTTCAATCATAAGACCATATGTGAGTTCTATCAAACTCAAATCAAGCTTTGACCAAGCCATTTGACACTAAGCTCACTTTCCAAAGTGACCTAAAAAATTTATGAGCCAAATTTAATAAATTGATGAATTAAGCCCACCTCACATGAGCAACAATCATCAAGATGATCAATCACTCAAATTGGTCAAACCTAAGTTGACCAAGTCAACACTTAGCCAAAAACAAAAAAACCTAAACTAGCCAAAATCCACCATAGGCCAAATTGATTGAAACCATTGATCAAATTCATTTATGATCTATTTTGAAAGTCATCATTTGAGCCTAAAGAAATTTCACAAGTTGACCCAATTTTAATTTTAAAAAAAGTAAAAATGATCAAACATGATCTAAGCCAAAATTGATTAAAACAAATGGGTCAAGTTAATTCCAAATCACTTGTTGAACTTGAATTAAAGAGCCACCTAAACCCAACCTATCCCAATTAATTGAACCAACATGACATAAAGGTCAAATTGAGCCAAATCAAATATAAATCAAATTATTAGAAAATTTTATCCATTTCAAATGATCAACAAGATAAACTAACCCATGACCTAATTTAAAAGTCAAATGGTCAAATTACAACTTGACCCATTTGACCTAAATGAAATCAAATAACCAAATTCAAATATAACCAAATTAAACCAAACCAATGATGCCAAATATTTCAAATGGTCATGAATACCCAACCCCTCAGGTAATGGCTCTTTATGCTTTATACAAGATAGCTAAGTTGTTGTTTATTTAGAAAGAGACGAAGTCCTTAAACTCACTCCTTAAAGAGACTGGATCATGTAAGGATGTGCTTTAAATGACCTAAATCTAATGCAATTTAGATTTCATTTTATTTTCATTTTTAGACAATTATTTTGACTCAGGCTAATAGGATTCATATGCCTAATGCATGAGAAATAAAGTTACTGGCCAAAATCAATGAGAAGAGAGGAGGATCGCTTCCACCATAGCTCTCAAAGGTCAAGCCAAGTTTCTCTGGCAAAGGTGGAAGCCCTCCAATCAAGAGTGAAACAAGATGTATTTTTGGAAGTACTCATCCAGCTAGGGGTTGCAAATTCTTTTATCTTGATTTTTAACCTAACCTTTAGGTGATGTTATGAGTTCTTTATTTTTAATTTTGAGTTGTTAAGTTTGGTAAAAGATTTATTTTTTCTTAAGAGCCTAATCCACATCCAGGCCATACATAAAGTAAGGAAGAAACTAGGAAAAAGATGTCACTTAATGCACAAGCTGAACAAATCATCAATCAATTTAGCAAAAAGAATAAGAGGTCATTATGGTTAGGTGCAACCGTACAAACCCTAAAATAAATTGGGAAGCCAAGCTCTACCCTTATACAACCTGATTACAAATGAATTAAATACAATTAAGCAAGGAATTCATTATTATGGGGGTCTTCAAGCTTTATTTCTTCATTCTTCTTTTCTTCTTTCTTCTTTGGTTCCTTCTTTTGGATGGTTGGAAGGTGGATGCTCCAAAGGCTTCACATGGAGCATAAGATGAGATCTTATGACCAATGTTCATCTAATCCCCATAACAATCATTCCAAAATCCTAATTTTAAAAATTTACATGAAAAGGAAAAGTAAATCTAGCTAACACCTACAAAATAAAGGTTAGCTAAACAAACCACCACATCCCAAGCATGTATATCAAACTTATCACCCCACACATGGGTGACTAAGTCCACCTGGCCTATTGGATTATGCTTAGGGGTTTAAGCACTTGCACAACAAAAGTATTATATTTTTATT
Organism: Cymbidium sinense; assembly: GCA_021442155.1. Taxonomy (NCBI): domain Eukaryota; kingdom Viridiplantae; phylum Streptophyta; class Magnoliopsida; order Asparagales; family Orchidaceae; genus Cymbidium; species Cymbidium sinense. The sequence goes on from CM038228.1 coordinate 11,855,225, forward strand.
TATTACGCACCCTTAAGCACAAGAATAATGGTTAGACTAAGATCGCCTACCAATCATTCTACACATACATCCTAACATCCGTCTAAAATACATCATAAAAAAATAAAAACAAGTATCAAACCATGCACGCCCCTAACCTAAAGCTAGAAGTGGTGACTTAGCCTAATGTGTGTGCTTTGGAGGTTTGTGTATGCTTAGCTATGGCTTTAAGTTAGAATTTTCTAAGTGAAGCATGTTCAACTTAGAGGAGGGTTTCATTTAAGTGATTTAATTATTTTGGGTTGATTTTATTTCATGTTTTGTTTAGGTTCAATTGAATCCTACAATTAATTACTAAGTTATAAAGAGTGGGAAAGAGAAGAGAACTTCTCTTTCCTTCCCTAACCTAAGTAATTTCTAAAGTGGATTCATATTTTTAGTTTTGTTTAGTGAATATTTTAATTAAGTGTTTTAATTAATCCTAAGTTTAGATGAACTCTAAACAAACCCATTCAAAAAGAAAGGCATTTTAAGATTAAATAAAATGAACTAAATTCACAAAACACACATCACTTCATTTCTTTCCCAACATGTATAACATGCATATGAATAAGTCCTAAGCATATATATACATACAAATGAGAATGTTTAACACACTTTATGATGCATGCTAAGTAATTCATTTAAGGAAATTTGGAAGTTTATGATGCATGATTTTCATTAAGTAGAAAAAGGATTTCTTATCCAATTTTACATGCACACATGAAGGTAAGAAAGGCATAAGTGAGTACAACATCATTGTTAACTAGAGGTGTAAGGTACAATACCTACTTAAGGCTACTTAAAGCCTCGTAACCTCAGTTTGTCCAAACTAATATACCACTTTCCTTAAATATAAACATATGTATAAAAGAAATGAATGGAAAAGAAAGAATGCAAAAAATTGTATTAGTTGATTCATTTTGTTTAAGCAATTTATATGTGCAAGCATAGGTATCCTTCTTTAGTAGGAATGAATAGGATATGGAATTAGGCAAGTGTTAGGTTCTTTTCAAATGAACCATACCTATTGCCAAATCCTATTCAAAACTATACTAAAATAAAAGAGAAGAAGAACCTACACTAAACACATCCTTATATTTTTCTCACATGCAAACTTATAATTAAAATATAAGTAACGAACTTTCAGTTTTGATCATTGATTCATATATTTTGAAAATAATTTGAATTTAATAGTGATAATAGCCACTCATACTTTTACTTTAGCCAACACATGCAAATTTGATATAAAGTAAACATTTTCATTTTAAATTTGAATTTTGAAAAGCATGGATGTATGAAACCACATGACATACATATTTCACATGTTGGGGAAAAAACTAAAGCAATGAAAGCATGTAAACACATTCACTTTAATTAAATCCTAAAGATAATCTTATGAATTAATAAAGCTTAAAGTAAATCAAAGTTTATTTTGTATGATTTTTGTTTGATTTAGAATTTGGTTGAATTTTGAAAATGTGAGTTAATTTTGCTGTTCCTAACCCATTTTCACATGTGTTTAACATTTTTATTTAATTTTTAGATGGTTAAATTTATTTTATATTTTGATTAGGTTAAGGTATAAAGTAAACATGTTAATTAACCCTTACCTACACCACCTTAGCATACTTAACCAAATAATTATAAGCCAATGAGATGACATAAAACCTCACAAAAAATTTAAATTTGTAATGCACCTAGGAAGAAAAGGGCCTAATGCAATTTGGCTCATGATTAATGGTTAATTAAGCTAAAGGGGTTTAACTTAAGTAACTTCAAAACACCCCTCGCACATATGAGTTGGGTTTTGATTTTCTTAATTGAACTTAGGCTCTTGAACACCTAAGCATCTACCCAAAGTAGATTAATTAAGTTCTAGAAAATTTTATAAATTTTTAGAAATTAATTAAGAGGGTAATTAATTAATTATCCTTTAATTAAGAGAGGATTAAGAAAACAAAAGGGGGTTTAGGGAATAACTTAGGGGGAGTACCCCTAAATTATTCCTTAAGCCTCCTATTCACTAGATCAAACCTTAATCAACTTCAATAAGGGATTAAAACACTAATCAAACCCTTAATTATCCTTAATTACATTAAGGGAATAATTAGGAAATGAATTTGGAATTTCTCCAATTAAGCCATCAATAAATCCCAAGAATATTAGGGGAGGCAGAAGTCATCCCCCAAAATATACCCAACAAGTTTGGGATTAATCAGTGGATTAATTAAGGAGTAATTAGAAAATTAAAATTTCTATTAAACTCCAAAATTATAGAAAGATACAATTCAAAATTCATTAAAACCAATTTTATAATATTCTAGATTGAATTATCTTTCAGTGGAAATTTACTCATATTTTTTTGATTTTTCTTTGAAGAGATATGAACTTTTAAAGCTTAGGGGATTAATTAGAATTAATTAAAACTTAATTAAATCTTTTAATCCATAGCCTGACAAGTGGCGGTGGTGGTCATTTGCGCTTTCCACGTGTCGAGAGAGGAGATGCTACTTAAAGTTCCCATCACCGTAGGTGTGGCTGCGGCTGGACGCGGTTTGATACCCGCCATTTGATCAAGGATCAAATGGCCAGGAATAACCCTGTGGTTTTAAAAGGATAAATCAAATATAAAATGTGAGTTTAATCTCAACCGTCCATCCAAAATGCAAGGATGGACGGCCAGAGATCTATCCCTGCCAAAGCCTATGATCCATGGGGACCGTCCATGTTCTAGGCTTTGATTCGACCTCGATCAAGCTCGGATTAGGATAAAACTTTGTACACACCATCTAACACTAATGGAAATCCTATCCAATGGTCAAAATTTCATGTCGTTACACTTTCTATCACAAAGAACCAACACACCTTAAGTCTAGTGATTGAAAAATGCCATACCTCATCAGAGGTGATCACCGGTGCATGATTTCCTTGGAGGAGCTTCGTCTGGTTTAGACAAAGCTGTGGTGAATGAATTAGCTCCTGAGGTTGTGTAGTTTGCTCTATGGACAAACCCCTCCTCCTTGTGAGCTCAGTTTTGATCTAGGTGAGCCTTTCCTTGCGTTTGGAGCTTGGGAAAGATGTTTGGTAGGCTTGACTTGATCTTCTGGTGGAATGTGCAAAGTGAATTTGATTGAATTGTAGTGTGGAGGAAGTTTGGAATTCTATGGAGCTCCCCTATTTTCAAAGGATGAAAATCGAGAATGGCAATTCCCAATTCCTTCAATGAAGCTTAGTATTACTCTAGGCTCCTAACAACACTCAATCGACTGAGCTATCAATTGAAGTGAATTAGGGAGTATATCATGGGAAATGGATGGCCAAGCTATCTTTGCCATTTTGATCCAATTGCCAATATGGAAAGGGCTATTTGAGATTTTAGTAGTTGGCACATGGTTAGTTTGGGCTAAGGAGTGGATTGGTAACCTCCCATGTGCTTCAAATTGAGTGGAGGGAGGTTTTCTATTTGACCAATTTGAGCTATGGGGTCGGTTTTGACCTTGGATCCATTTGGGCTAACCCAAACCCATTGGGTTGGGTGCACCACCCTCCATTGGGTCTACTTGAACTATTAGGAAGGTATCAAGTAGATATGAAGAGGGCTTGCCAAATTCCCCATGGATTTGATCAAAATTTATTCTATGGCCTAGGGGTAGAATGGTCATTTGGCTGATTTTGAATTTGAATATGTTGGGTATGTTGAGAAAATAGGTTTGGCCAAGCTTCATTAGATTTGGAGTTCATTTGATATGGTTTGGCTCATGTTGACCCATTTAGGTCAAAATGGGTCAAGTTGACCAATTAGTCAAATTGGGTCAAACCAAGGGTTGGGTCAAGTTCATATGACCATTTGAAATGTTTTGGTGGCTTTGGCTTAATTCAATTTGATTTATTGAATTTGGCTCATATGACTTCATTTAGGTCAAATGGGTCAAGTTTACCAATTTGACTTATTTGACCTATTTGAACTAGGTCATGGGTGGGTTTAGGTTTAGTTAGTCATATGAAGTGGATTGGTATCTTTGTTTCCAATCAATTTTAGTTAAGTTTGAATTTGGCTCAACATGACCCCTTTAGTTCAAGTTGGGTTCAACGTCAATTGGGCTAGGTTAGTCTAGTTAGCCAATTGGGGATTTAGTCAAGTTCAACAAGTGATTTGGAATGAACTTGACCCATTAGTTTCAATCAATTTGGCTTAGATTAAGTTTTGACATATTTTGACTTTTAGGTCAAGTTTGGTCAACTTGGGTCAAGTTTTCAGCTAGGTTAGGCTCAAATGTTGACTTGGTCAAGTTCAAACATAGTTCATGAATGAACTTAGATCAATGGTTTCAATCAATTTGGCCTATGGTGGATTTTGGCTATGTTAGGTTTCATTTTGGCTAAGTGTTGACTTGGTCAAACTTAGGTTTGGTTTGGTTTAACCCAATTTAATTGATTGACCATCTCATGATGATTGTTGATCATGATGAGAAGCATAAGTGAGTTTGATTCAATCCAATTTGGTTAGGATTAAAATTTGGCTCATAAAGGTACTTTAGATCACTTTAGGTCAAGTGAGCCTAAGTGGGTCAAATGGCTTGTCAAAGCTTGATTTGAGTTTGATTGAACTTGTATATAAACTTATGATTGAAATATAAATCCATTTGCATGTGGTTTGAAGTCAAATGGGTTTTGATTCATTTGACAATTTCATATTCAAAGGAAGAATATAAAGGGATTTGGGGTTTGATTTTTTTTACTTGAGTTTTGATTTAGGGATTGAAGTTTGTATTTATATTTGGATTCATGATTGTAGGGTTGATTGAATCATGAAGAAAAATCAAAAGTTTGGCTTGATTTGAAGTTGATTTGGCTAAGTTCAACGTTTTGACTTGAAAGACGTTGGATTTTGAGATTTGAGTTTGATTGGGATTGGTTTGATTGTTTGAATTTATATTTCATTTATATATGTGAATATAAATGAGAACATAAATGGATTATGAGAAAATTTCAATGATTTGAAGTGATTTGATCATAATCTAGGCTAAGTCCATTAAAAGGGAATTTTAAAGGACTTAAGAAATTTTTAGAGTTTGGAACTTGAATTTTGGATTTATATTTGATTGATTTATATTTATATTTCATTTATATATGTGAATATAAATGAGAATATAAATGAATTATGAAAAAAATCTCATGAATTTGAATTGATTTGATCATGATTTAGGCTAAGTCCTTAAGAAGGAAATTAAGGACTTAAGAAGGATTTTAAATTTGGAATTTTATTTTTGGATTTGATTTGATTGATTTGTATTTATATTTCATTTATATATGTGAATATAAATGAATTATGAGAAGATCTTATGAATTTGATTTGGTTTGAATATGATTTAGGATAAGTCCTTAAAAGAAAATTAAGGACTTAAGAAAGATTTAGACTTAGGAATTTCATTCATGGGTTTCAATCATAGATTTCAATCATGGATTTCAATCATGTATTTCAATCATGGATTTCAATCATGTGGCATTGATTTGAGTTTGGAGAAAATTAAATAAGATTGATTTGGAGTTTGACTTGAAGGAAGGAAGGTGAGGAATGGTTCAAGCTACGGGTAGGCAAATTTTCCTAACACACTTAAAGCATGACTTATTCCTATGGATAACTCTTATAAGTCTCTAGGGCTAGGTTGAGTGTTCACCTAATCACTAGATGTGTCTTAAGGCTAAGGAACTCTTAAAGTCTAAGAGAAGTCCTATGTCTAAGATGCTCAATCTACAACAGCATGATTGTAGGTATTGCAATAGAGATTTGAATGGTTGGGGTACTTTTGTGAAGGTCATTGGATTTGGTTCAATTGAATGGGTTTTGGGTTGGATCCATAGGATGATTGTGGAATTGATTTAGGTTAAAGGTTAAGTTAATTTAGCTTGGAGCTTAGATATAAAATAAAGTCCAATTAAGGTTGATTGTGTTGGCTTAGGGTTTGGTTTTGGATAAGTGGATAAGCATGAGTCATGTTTCAGGCCATAGGATAGATCAGACATATTTACCCTAGGGTATGACCTAAGCTTGGGGTATGCCTTCTTAAGTCTCTAGGCTTGGGTTTAGTCTTCCCTTAATCACTAGAAGTGTCCTATGACTAGTGAAATCCAAGTGTCTAGAAGATTCCTATGTCTAAGATAGGAAGGATGAATCCTCACTCTAAAAATGTCAACAGGCCGCTCCTATGCTTTAAAACAATGTAGGTGATCTTATGTAGACACAAGATAACTAAGCTATTATTTAATAGGAAAGAAGCTTGAATCCTAAACTCACTCCCTAAGAGACTAGAATATGATTGGCATGAAAATATGACTTAGATTTATACAAAAATTACAACTTTAAACCATTTTTGACAAATTTATTTTAGACGAAGGCTTGGGACAATTATGCCTATATGCATGATGAAAATTAAGCCATGGGCTAAATCAATTAGAGGAGGTGTTCTCCACTACAAGGAATTGCCTTCAAAGGTCAAGCATATCCCTTATCGTGCAAGAGTGGAGACCCTCCTTATTCAAGAGCTAAATAATATGACATGCATGGTATGATAACATACAACAATCAACTAAGGGGTTTCTAAATCTTTTATTTATCTTGATTAAAAGCCTAGGCTTTAATATGAGGTTATGAGTTGCATTAAGATTAAGTTATGAGTTTTTAGTGAGGGTAGAAAATTTAATTTTATCCCAAGAGCATACCGCATCCAGACCACACATCAAATGATCATACTTTAAGAAACTTATAAAAAGTATATCATTTCTATTACACAATCTAAACACAATAATCAAATATATGAATTTTATAAAAAAAAAGAGGTCGGTCCGGTATATTGCATTACAAAAAAAGAAAAAAAATTGGGTAGCTGAGTTCTACCCTTATATAACCTAGATTATAATAAAATATCACAATTAAAATAAATATTATGGGGTCTTCAATCTCTTGTCCTTCTTTCTTTCTTTTTGATGTGGTTTGCCTAGACAAGGCCTCCCAAGTCTTTTCCTTCTAGCCACTACTCATCCTAAATCCCATAGCACTAATCCTAATCCTATTGCAAAAATTATATATTTAAAAAATGAAATCTAACTACATGTGCAAAATAATAGTTAAACAAACATACAAACTAAGCAAACACCCTGCACTTGGGTAACCAAGCTGATATTTCCTAATTGGATTATACTTAGGGCATAAGCAGCACTTGCAAGCAAGAACATTCATATTTACTTATTATTATAGTGACCCATTTAGCATAATCTCTGTATAAAATATTATTAGACTATTAGCAACCTAATATCTAGCCAAGGAACAAATAATCCTAACATCTAGTCTAAAACATTATATTGTAAAACAAAATATAGCCCCATAACATACAACGACCTAACCTAAGACTACAATTAATGACTTAGCATCTAATATGTGTGCTAAGGTTTACTGTGGTGTGTCTTAACTAAGCTTTCTAAGTGTGATTATCTAAAGTTCAGAATTTTTTAAGTTAAACATTGGGAGAGGTTTTACTTCAAATCTTTGAATGAATTGATTAATTTTAATTTACACTTTCTTGTTTCATTTGATGCCTACTTAATATCTAATTATAATGAAGAGAAGAAAGGGGTTTTACCCCCTTCATCAATATCCTAAGTTATTTTATATGGTTACATTATTAGGACTTTAGTTTCTTGAGTGGACAGTTTATTAAATATTTTCATTAAGCCTAAGTTTGGGTTAGTCTTAAGGAACTTTATTCAAACATAAAAGACATCTTAGGATTAATAAAACTAAATCACTATCACATGGATAACATTCCACCACTTCTTTCCATCATCAATAGCATACATATTTCTCCATTTTTATTGTTCATGATACTTAATTTAATACATATATTTGTACATACAATACATATTTAAATTTTGCACACTTGACGATCATTAATGCATGTATTGTGGTCGAAAAAGAAAGATTTCACTCATTAGTTAAGCATATGTAAATATGTATGAGATATTTAAGCAAGTACATGTCATTATTAAACTAGAGAAGTAAGGTTATCTAAGAATGGGAGGCAAGAATGACTGAGGAATGTGGGGAGTGGTTGCTTTTCAGTCTTTTTTTCTTTTTATTTTTTATTTTTTTTTGACATTTTTTTCAGAAAACTGAAATTAGGGGGAACAGTTGGACATGAGGGGTAATTTAGTAATTTTTTAAATAAATTTGAATTTATTAAAGGGTTTTAATGTGGATTTCATGTTGATAAATGCACATAGTCAATATATATCAATTTAAGGTAATTCTGATGTTTTGAGCAAACGACGCACCTTTCCAATGGAGGTTGTTTTGGTGAGCATCAATTCAATTTAGCTCAAAATGTGCATCGCTGCATTTGATCGCTCAATTTTTGCGCAGACTCATCCAAATTGAGTATGAATAGTCTTACTTGATAGATTTTGGTATTTTAAAGCTAATGGTGTGATCAATTTCATGAACGTATGTCATTTAATTCTCGTCGGTACCTCTTGACCTTGATATGCATGCAGGCGTATTGATGACTCGAGCGCTTGATCGGTTAATCATCAAGTCATGAAATATTTATATTCTGATTTATTTCGATATTCTGAATGTGATGGTGAAGTCTGTTCATCGATCGGATGTCTTTTGAGTTTATTTAAGTGACATCCTGTGCATTTCAATCTCGATTTGCATACTGTCACTTCAAATCACTCAACATTTGCACAGACTCATCCGAATTGAGTGCATACAGTCTCATTTGATAGATTTTGATATTTTAAAGCTAACAGTCCAATCAATTTCATAAACAAGGGTCATTTGGCTTGCGTCGTAGCTTCCCAACTTTAATATGCACGTCGACACATTGATAGCTCGAGCGTTTAATCAATTATTCGTTAGATTTTGTAATATCTATATTCTGTTCAATTTCAACATTCTGAATGCAACAGTGATGTCCATTCATCAATTGAAAGTCATTTCGACCATTTTCAGTGACATCAAGTGCATTTTGAGCCTCAATTTGTGCACTATCACCTCCGAAGTTTATCAAATTTGACTTGTGGGCTTGTCTTGACTTATGGCATACATATGGAGGTCAATAGTGAGATTTATAATTTGGAGAGATTCAATTTAAAAGAGAGACTTTAGTTTTGAACCTCACTATGAGGTGGGTTCAATGAATTTTGGAGCAATCAATGAACTTAATTTGCCAAATTTTACGTATGATGGAAAGTTCATTAACTTGATGATTCAAATTTAGAGAGTTGCTTGATTGATCTATTTTCAATTTAATCCACCAATTAGGGATCCAACAGACCTACTAAAAAGAGAGGTTTTAAAACCAAAGGAGATGTTGGCGACACTTGTCCAAGAATAAAATATACAAGAAATCCAACAAAAAGAATAGTAGTCTTAGACCTATAAAGATATAAGTTAACTATTGATGATTAGAGACAATGATTGACTACTAAATATGGAGAGAGAAACTCTCCCCAGTGGAGTCACCAGAAAACTCTATTATATTTTTAATTGGATATTTATAAGAACATCACGCAGATCTTAGGGGGTACTAAATGAAATGATTAAGTAAGACATTTAAGGAATGATGTATTATCTTGAGAAATAAAAATATCACCCTATAATAGACTTAATCATCTAATAAGGACTCTTAAAGCTTATTGATCAACATATACCAGAGATATTTCTCCTACTTTATATGGATGAAGTAATGCAAGGTTTATTTTATGTAAGATTCTTTAGTTTCTTATGGAGGCAAGCCCCCATAGTTAATTACATCCTAAGAACTGAGGATTTTTAAGAATACTCCTGATTAAAGCAGTCAACTAATATCTCCAAAGATTTTAAAGATTAATGATCAAAGGATTGGTAATTATTGAAGATCAAAAGGGAAGGCTCAATATAGGAAGAGTTTGCAATGGATTCTAAAGGAGGATGAGTAGGAAGCAACCATGATATTAAAAATCCTAGTGCACTTCGATCTATCCTATAGCTGGCTTTATATTTTTGGATGTGAAAATTATATTTATTTGAATAGACATTTCATTAGAATGTTGGATATATATTCTAACAATACAATATTATGAAAATACTTAAGAGAGGTGAGGAGTTATACTTATAGCAAAAGAGAAACAAGTAATCTCTTAACCTATCTAAAGTACTCTATCATAAGCTAAGAGCTTGACCTAATTCTACTCAAGAAAGTGGGATATGTTGGTTCACTTTCACTAGAGAGAGTGAACCAATCCCTTCTAGACTTACAATCGTCTAGAGTGACTGCTAACTAACACCTCTATAATTCAATATCATGCAGCTAATCCTATATAAATGTAAGATAATTAGGCTGTTATTTATTAGAAAAGAATCTAAAGCCTTACACTCACCCCTTAAGAGACTAAATCATGATTGGTATGAATTTCATGACTTAGATTAATGTAATAAATTTATAAATTATATTTCCTTTTTTAGTCATTATTTTGAACTTAGGCTTAGGAGAGTTTATGCTTAAATGCATGATGAAATCAAATTATGAGATAAATTAATGAGAATAGATGTTCTCCACTATAAGGTACTGCCCTCACATGTCAAGCATTGTTCCTTATTATGTAAGAATGAAGATTCTCTATTTACAAGAAAGAAAGAAGATGAATGTATGATGTTAAAACATACAACCATACAACTAAAGGGTTGCTAAATCTTTTATTCTTTTAATTAAATACCTAGGTTTTAGAGTGAAATTATGAGTTATTTAAAATTTAATTAGAATATAATAATTTAGGTAGAAAATTTAAGTTCTCAAGAGATCTTACTGCATCCATCCCTTATAATAAATAGTCAATATTTAAGAAACCTATGATAAACATACAATATCTATTGCATAATCAAAATAAACAATCAAAAAATATTAAGAGAATAAAAGATTCGATCTGGGCACCACCACAGAAAGAAAAGTGAGTGGCGAATTTTACCTATATAGCTCATATTAAATTACAAATGAGAATAAAGTTATGGGGCTCACTTTTCTCCATGAATTTGAGTACTTCAGGCATCATAGAGACTCCCATCTGCACAGTCTCATATTTTCTCCCGAGCTCCTTATGCACTCCACTGTCTGCGAGACTAGCTCCCGATCAAACCCAGGAGCTCCATCCATCCAAACTTCCAAAACCTTCACCAAATAAAATTTAACTCTTCACACACCTTCACCTCACTCCGGCGAGCCAAAACAAATTGTTTCTTGAGTGATTCAACCATCAGAAGATATCCCAAGACCAACTCCAGTGAGCTTTGCGACAGTGTTTGGTCCACAGACCGATCAGTGGGGAGGCAACTCATGATTTTATAGTAGGGATTCATCTCTTCAAGACAAAGCTACCTCTATTCGACCCGGTCATTAGCTATGGCGAGATAAAAATCTAGCAACCGTAGCTTTGGCCCATAGGTGTTGGTATTTTTTGAAGTGAATCATGTTTATGAAATTTTGACAGTAGGATCTCCTTAGATTCATTCCTTGATCATTTTGAGATTTATTTTGCCATCAAACAAGCTTGGATCGAGCTAAGGAAGGTGGACGGTGTATATCTTTCAGCACTAGTGGGACAACGAATCATAAGTCATTTGTTCTGCGTAATTAGAATGGATGGTCTTGATTACTCACGTTAGAAATTTTGATATAATAACTTTGGAATCACGGGTTTAATCTCATCCATCCGATCCAAGATCGGACGTCGAGCAACGTGTCCAGATTTGATCACTACCTCATCGGATGATTTAAATAGTCAATACCACAGTGCCACATGGAAAGTGTTGCCACATTTGCGTTCGCATAGCACCAAAGGTTTAAAAGGTTAATTAGGCTTTAAAAATATAATTAAATATCCATAACTTCAAAAAACCTTAACAAATTGTAGAAAAATCCAAAAAAATGCAAATAAACTTATTTTAGAAAGGTAATATAGAGGAGAATTTATTAAAAATAAAATATCTAATTTATGCCCAATAAATAATGCTTAATTATGATTTGAAGCTTAATTTAATTACTTTAATTAAGGCCAAATTACTTGGCTAATAAATTCCAAATTTAGTGGGATGATGCTATAAGATGCCATCTATCTCTCATAATTTTCTTGGAATTATTTGTCATGTAATTTTAAAATTTTGGAATTTCAATTCTAATTACCCTCTTTAATCAATTAAATAATTATTAGAGTTGGTGCATAGTAAAAAATTAAATAATTAATGGTAATTAATCATTGTGGATAGTGAGGAATAGTGAGGAGAAATAATTAGGCCTTTCCTAATTATTTTTTTAAGTGTATTTTTTTGAGAGGGTTAATTAACATGTTTAATAATTAGGGATAATTAAAAAAATTAATGATAAAAGAAAAAAATCAAACAAAATTAATAATTGGTTCAGATAATTCAAACATAATCCATTAATTTCCTTTTATGTGTTTAATAACATAAAGTCATTAAAGAAATTATGATTAATCCATTGGTATGAACAAATCATAAAAGTATTTAACTTAGATTCCTTCCTTCTTTAATCTAATTAACTCTTAAGCATGAGCCTAATTGGATTAGACTCCTTTAAGTGCATTACATATTTTACTTTTCTAAAAGCATATCATTGAAAGCTCATGATCAAGTAATTAATTAAATTAAAGAAACTTATTATAGGGTAATTAAATTGATGTGCTTAATGGTTTGAACCTAATCAACTCATAAAATTTATTTAATTTCTTTCTTTAAATATAACAAATCACCAACAAGTGATGGGATAAATACTAATTATTATTTCTCCTCTTTAGGTTTTAACAACTTAAACATCAAAATCAAATCTTATAAGAACTTTGGTTAGTCTTAAGGAATATTTATTTGGCTTGATTGTCCTTAGGATTTAATGTGATTTAGTATGTTATGTGGCAATATTTAATTACTTCTTTTCAATTATTATACAATGTCCATGCAATTTGTTTCATATGTTAACATTTTTCAAAGAAGAGAATTAAATGAGTATGATTGCATTTAAGTTGCATGTGTTGGATAAATATTAGTATATGGTGTGGCTATTATCACTAATAAATCTCAAATGACTTTTGAAACTATAAGTTAATATTAAATAAAAATGTGAAAAGTTTAATTTGATGCTGGCTATAAATGCTTAATAAATTTATCATTTAGTTATAATTTAAAGATAGTAAATAATTGTTTCATCTTCATAGTTCATGTGCATGATTACATATGTTTGAGTTGATAAGTATATAGTTTGGATATCCCGGGAAAACGAGACTTTAAGTAGACCCAAGAAATCTTAGATAATCTCACTTTCCCGGTTTAACAATGGAACTTTCTTACTTAATTTCATTTATGTGTATGCATATGCTAGAATTTTGGATAAAACTATACTTTACATGAACAAAAGATTTCTTTTATATAACCTTTGCATGATTTTTTTTCTATGCTTGTGTATATGGTTACATGTATTTAAGTTGACAAGTATATAGTCTGGACATCCCAAAACACGAGGCTTTAAGTATCCCCAAGGAGGTCTTAGATAATCTTATTTCCCTAGTCAAACAATGGCTTGTAATTGCTTAAATCTCTAATACATGTTTGCATATGCTTAACTATGAAATGAAACTTTTCTTTTCTACCAAATTCATGCATTAATTATCATAAAATGTGCAAAATATAAATATGTATTGCATGTAAAAATATGTATATTAAAATAAATATCACAAAAATAAAAATGAGGAAGTTTGTATGATATTGATGATGAAATGAAGTAGTGGAATGTTATTCATGTAATGGTGACTCAATTTTATTAATTGCCTTTCATGCTTGAATAAACTCTTTAAAACTAGTCCAAACTTAGGCTTAATAAAATGTTCATAAATTGTTCACTAAAAAAACCAAAGTCATAGTAATATACCTTTAGAAAATAACTTAGGATAGGGATCAAGGGGGCCAAACCTCTTTCTTCTCTTCATAATAATTAGATATTAAGTAAGCATCGAATGAACAAGAAGGTGTAAATTAAAATTAATTAATCCATTAAAAGATTTGAAGTGAAACCACCCATAATAGTTAATTTAAATATTCCTAAAACTTAGAAAATCATGCTTCTAAATCCTAATTAAGATACACCACACTAAGACTTAGAACACACATTAAAATTCTAAGTCACTAATTATAGTGGTAAGTTAGGTCAGTGTATGTTATGATGGTGTGGTTTATTTTATGAAGTAATATTTTTAGATTAGATGGTTGGATTGTTCATGCATAGACTAGATGTTAGGATGTTAGCAGTCTAATGATGTCTTATGCAAGGGATTGTGCTAAAGGGGCCGCTATAATAATAAAAAAAATATTAATGTTCTTGCTTGTAGGTGTCTCTTATTCCTCTAAGCAAAATCCAATTAGGACAAGTGGGCTTGGTTACCCAAGTGCAGTGTTAAATACAAATATGTGAAATATAATCGCTTGGCTTGTATGTTTGTTTAGCTAACATCTATTTTGCAAGTGTAGGTAGGCTTTATTTTTAGTAAATATGTAATTTTTTATAATAAGGATTAAGGTTAGTGCTATGGGTTTAGGATGAGCTGTGGCTAGTAGGGAAAGACCTGGGAGGTCCTGTGAAACTTGGAGCAAATTAATCCAAAAGAAGGAAAAAAAATGAAAGATTGAAGACCCACATAGCATTTATTTTAATTGTAATATTCAATTATAATCTGGGTTGTATAAGGGTAGAGCTCAGCTACCCAATTTTTTTTTTAGTGTACAATGCATACGTCTAGTTTTTTTCTTTATGAAATTTCAATGTTTGATTGTTATGTTTAGTTTATGTAATAGAAATGATATATTTTTCATAGTTTCTTAAAGTGTGATGAATTGATGTGTAGCCTAGATGCGGTAAGCTCTTTAAGATAAAATTAAATTTTATATCCTCACTAAACAACTCATAATTAAATTCTAATATAACTCATAACATCATTTTAAATCCCAGGTTCTTAACTAAGTTAATAAAAGATTTAACAACCCCTTAGCTAAATGTTGTATATTATCACACCATGCATATCATATTGTGTCACTCTTGAATAGGGAGGGTCTCCACTCTTGCACGATAGGGGATATGCTTGACCTTTGAGAGCAATCCCTTGTAGTGGAGAACACGTCTTCTAATTGATTTAGCTCATGACTTAATTTCATCATGCATATAAAATAAATAAATATGTCAAATGATCTTAAAATTTATAATGAAATAATCAATTGAGTTTGAGCTTCTAGCTTCCTTAAATTAAATATGATTAGATCTTTACATAAATGTCTACATGATTTTAAAGCATAAGAGGTGTTAGATGGCAGCCACTCTAGATTGTTATAAGTCCAGGAGAGTCGGGATGTGTTCATTCTCTCTTGTGAAGGTGAACCATTGTATCCCATTTTCCCCGAGTAGAGTTAAGTCGAGCTCTTAGCTTGTGCTAAAGCACTCTAGATTTAGGTTTTGAGGCAGCTCGTTTCTCTTTTGCTATGAGTATAAGTCCTCACCTCTTAGGTGTTTCCATAATCTTGTGTTGTTGGACTATAAGCCTAATGAGATGTGTTATTGGACTATAATCTAGCATTCTAATGAGATTTCAACTTAAAAAAAAAGTAAATTCTCTCTTTCAAAAATATAAAGCATCATCCTATGGTAGATCGGAGCACTCACTAGGCTTCCTAGTATCTTGGGTGCTCCCTACTTATCTTCTTATGAAATATGAAAATAAGCCTTTCCATTTGATCTTTCCACTTTATATCTAAATAGGTATCTAATTGTTGACCTTATTTTTAGGATGAGCTCTCAACCCCTCCTTCTTATACATAGGACTTCTCTTAGACTTTAATAGTTCCTTAGTCTTAAGACACTTCTAGTGATTAGGTGAACACTCAACCTATCCTAGAAGACTTGAAAGAGTTAGCCATAGGAATAGGTCATGCCTTAGGGGTGTTAGAAAATTTTCTGCCACATAGCTTCCAAATCCTCACTTCCTCTTCCAGTCAAACTTGACTCCAAACTCATCAATACCTTAAATCAATTTGATGATTTTCTCAAATCAATCAATTCCAAATGATTGAAACTTGATGAAGCTGATTTTGGAAATTTCAAAATATTTCTAAGTCCTTTGATTCTCATGGACTTAGCCTAAATCAAATCTAAATCAATTCAAATTCAGAATTTTCTCACAACCCATTTATATTCTCATTTATATTCACATATATAAATGAAATATAAATAAATCAAACTAAATTCAAAATTCAAATCCAAATCAAAAATTTCTAAGTCATTTGATTCCCTTTCTTCTTAGCCTAAATCAAATTTAAATCAATTCAAATTCAAATTTTCTCATAA
This sequence comes from Cymbidium sinense, assembly GCA_021442155.1. Taxonomy (NCBI): domain Eukaryota; kingdom Viridiplantae; phylum Streptophyta; class Magnoliopsida; order Asparagales; family Orchidaceae; genus Cymbidium; species Cymbidium sinense. The sequence continues at coordinate 11,871,676 of CM038228.1, forward strand.
CCATTCATATACTCATTTATATTCACTAAATATAAATGAAATATAAATTCAAAATCAAAACCAATTCAAAATCTCAAATTCAGCAAAATTCAACCTAAGCCTTTCAAGTCAAATTCCTTAGCCAAATCAATTCAAATCAAGCCAAACCCTTGATTTTTCTTCATGATTCAATCAATCCTTCAATCATGAATCCAAATATAAACAAACTTCATCATCAAACCAAAACTAAATTCAAAATCAAACCCAAGTCAAACTCATGTTCACCCTTTGAACTTGAAATTGTCAAATGAATCAAAACCCATTTGACTTCAAACCACTTATGGATTTATATTTCAATCATAAGTCCATATGTGAGTTCAATCAAACTCAAATCAAGCTTTGACCAAGCCATTTGACTACTTAGGCTCACTTGACCCAAAGTGACCTAAAGTACCTTTATAAATTTAATCTAATCCAAATTGGATTGAACTAAGCCTAACTAAGCCTCACATTATGAGTAACAATCATCATGAGATGATCAATCACTCAAATTGGGTCAAACCAAGTCAAACCTAAGGGTTGACCAAGTCAACACTTAGCCAAAATGAAACCTAAACTAGCCAAAATCCACCATAGGCCAAATTGATTGAAACCATTGATCAAAACTCAATTCATGATCAATGTTTGAACTTGACCAAGTCATCATTTGAGCCTAACCTAGCCAATTGGCCACTTGACCCGTTTGACAACTTGACCTAAAAGTCAAAATGTGTCAAAACTTGATCTAAGCCAAATTGATTGAAACAATGGGTCAAGTTCATTCCAAATGATTGTTGAACTTGACCAAAACCCCAATTGGCTTTGACAACTTGACTTTTAAAGGTCAAATTGAAATAAATCAAATATAAACCAAATTGATTGGAAAAAGATACCAATCCATTTCAATGATGACCAAATATAAACCAACCCATGACCTAACCCAAATAGGTCAAATTGAATTAGTCAACTTGACCCATTTGACCTAAATGAATCAAATGAACCAAATTCAAATATAAATTGAACCAAACCAATGATGCAACATTTCAAATGGTCATATGAACTTGACCCAACCCTTGACCTAATTTGACCAATTGGTCAACTTGACCCAAGTTGACCCATTTTGACTAAATGGGTCAACATGAGCCAAACCACATCAAACCAACTCCAAATTCAATGAAACTTGGCCAAACCCATTTTTCAATCATACCAAATATATTCAAACTGAATCAAGGTCAAATGACCATTTTACCCCTAAGGCATAGGGTAAACTAAAATCAAAACCACTTGGAATTCCTTTTCATGGACACTTGGCATCATCTTAGTGGACCAAATGGTCATTAATCGACATGGTGCATGACCCAATGGGTTTTGGGTCAACCCAACCAAATCAAAATCAACCACTTCTTAAATGAGCACATGATCCTTCCTCACTCAATTCAACCACCACTCACTCTCACCAAGCAATACCACCTGTCTAACAAACCCATTGAAGGAGGTGTTTGGATCAAAATGGTAAAGCTTGACCATCCAATTCAGGGGGATATACTCCCCTAATTTCCAATTTCATTCTCTCTATTGATTGAAGCAGAGAGAGCATTTCTCCCCAAGCTTCTCCATTTTTCCATTTCCCATTTTCAAATTTCTCAAAATAGGGAGCTCAAGAAATTCAATCTCAATACTCAAAACAAATCAATTCCTCTTATCTTGAGGACTCGACTCACCCAAGCCTTTCATAAGTTCTCCAAGCAAGGAGGGAGTGTTCTTGATCAAGAGCAAGAAGTGAACTTGGCCCATAGAAGATCCATCCAATCTGACACCTTAAACCATCAAAGCTTAGTCTCCATTGGGAAGCTACTTCCAATTTGAGTGATGCCTCAGGTGATATGCCATTAAAGCGCATGGTTTCATCTCCTCTTGGTCCTTTGTGAAGAAGTTTCACAAGCAGTTAGTGGATGTGTTCCCTTTAATGTGATGGTGTGGGTTGAATTTGGTTTCAATCGAGCTCAATCGAGCTCGATCTCTAGAAGATGGGCGGTGCCATCTAAAGATTGGGGATGGATCATGGGCCATCCATCCACATTTTGGATGGGCCATGATCAGAACCGTAGGATATTTGATTTAATCCTTTAAGCATGGCAATCTGACCATCGATCCTTGATCAGACGGTGAGGAAAGCATTTGCCCACATTGATGGCGTGAAATAATAGCCTCTCCCATCATGCATGGAAAGCGCAGTCGACCTCCCATTGGCATGGCGGGATTACATTTAATTAGAATTTATTTATCATTAATCATGGAAACTTCATATTCATACTAATTCTAGAAAAATCAAAATATAATAAAAAGCATTGGAAGATAATTTAAGGAGAATGTAAAAATTCAATGATTTTGAAAGTATATTTTCTAATTTAGGTTTTATTAAAATTAAATAGTACTAATTATCCCATTGATTAATCAAACTTCTCATGTGCATTTAGGGGGATGACTTTTGCCTCCCCTAATTTTCTTGGGATTTATTTATGGGTTAATTAGGGAAATCAATTGATGAATCCTTAATTACTCTCTTAATAATTAAGGTATTAAATATGAATAGTTTAATCCCTTATTAAGTTAATTAAGTTTGATTAAGTAATGAAAAGGTTTATGGAATAATTTGGGATATTTTTTCTAAGCCATTCCAAACCCTTTCCTTCTTAATCTAAATTAATTAAGGATTAATCCCCAATTGCTTAATTAATTTGATAAAATTTTAAAACATTCCAACTTAATCAATCCATCTTGGGTAGATGCTTGGGTGTTCAATAACCTAAGTGGCTTAAGAAATCAAAATCCAATCACATGTGTGAGGGTTATGAAAGTACTTAAACCCAGCTTAATTAATCATTAATCATGAGCCAAATGCATTAGGCCCTTTTTTTCTTCTTAGGCGCATTGCTGATTTAAATTCCTTGTGTGGTTTTATGTCATATCATTGGCTCATAATTTGGTTAAGTATGCTAAAGGTGGTATAGGTAAGGGTAATTAACACACTTAATTCACACCTTAACCTAACAAAACATAAAATTGATCTAATCATCTAAAAATTAAACTAAAATAACATACACATGTGGGAATGGGTTAGGACCAACAAACTCATCTCACATTTCTCAAATTGAAATCAAACTCAAACAAAAATTCAAACTCTATTTAAAACAAATTTGATTTGCTTTAAATAATTCTATTCCATAGGATTGTCTTTAGGAATTAATTAGGGTGAATGAATTTACATTGCTTTCATCACTTTATTTCTTTCCTAGCTAAATATGTATGTCATATGAAATTGCATTCATTCTTTTAAAATCAAAATTAAAATGAAATATTTCTGGTATGTCAAATTGCATATTTTGGCTACAGTAAGAATATGAATGCTATTATCACTATTAAATTTAAAATTATTTTCAAAATTTATAAATCAAATATAAAAACTAAAAGGTATGCTACTTATAATTATTTATAAGCTTGCATGTGAGAATATATAAAGATATATTATATCTCTTTGATTTCCCTCTCTTTAACTTAAATTGTATAGGATTTGGCAAAGTGTATAGTTCATTTGAAAAGGACATAACACTTGCAAATCCATTCTATCATTCCTATGTCATGACTTAAGAAGGAATTTCACACACATATAAATTATAATAAACCAAAATCAAATAAATATAAACTTTTGCATCTTTCTTTTCCATTTATTTCTTTTGTACATGCATATGTATTTAAGGAAAGTGGTATATTAGTGGACACGAGGTTGTGAGGCTTTAAGTAATTAGGTCTTGTACCTTACACCCCAGTGCTAACAATGATACTCACTTATGCCTTTCATATACACATGTGCATATGAATAAAGGATAAAAGAATCCCCTTTTTTCTACTTAATGAAAATCATGCATCATAAAACATCAAATTTTCTTAAGTAACACTACTTAGCATTCATCATTAAAGTGTGCTAAACATTCTCATTTGCATGTATAGATATATGCTTAGGATTCATCCATATGCATGTTATACATGTTGGGAAAGAAATAAAGTGTGTGTTTTGTGATATTATTTCACTTTACTTAATCTTAAAATGCCTTTTTCTTTTGAATAGGTTTGTTTAGAATCTAAACTTAGGATTAATTAAAATATATAATAAAAATTCACTAAACAAAATCAAAACATGAATCTACTTTAGAAATTACTTAGGGAAGGAAAAAGAAGTTCTCTTCTCCCTCTCTTTACAACTTAGTAATTAATTGTAGGATTCACAACCAAATCAAAAATACAAAATAAAATCAACCAAAATAACTAAACAACTTAAATGAAACCAATCCTCTAAGTTGAACATTTTCATACTTAAAATCTAAACCTTAAACCATAGCTAAGCATACCACACAAACCTTAAAAGCACACATTAGGACTAAGTCACCATTTCTAGCTTTAGGTTAGGGCAGTGCATGGTTTGATGTTTGCTCTTATTTTGTGATGTATTATTTTAGTTTGGATGTTAGGGTGTATGTGCGTAGAATGAATGGTAGGATGATTTAGTCTAATCATTATTTTTACTGAGGGATTGTGCTTAAGGCTGTAATAAATAAAAATAAATACTTTTATTGTGCAGTGCTTATACCCTAAGCATAATCCAATAGGCAGTGGACTTGGTTACCCATGTGTGGGGTGCTAAGTCAATATACATGCTTGGGATTTGTATGGTTTGTTTAGCTAATCTCTATTTTTAGTGTTAGTTAGATTTACTTTTTTTCATGTAATTTTTATTAGGATTTTGGAATGATTGTTATGGATTAGGATGAGCATTGGTCATAAGATTCATCTTATGTACCATGTGAAGCCTTTAGAAACATTCCAACCATCAAAAGGAAAAAGAAGAAGAAGAAAAAGAAGAAAAGAAAAGAAGAAGAATGAAGACCCCATAACATGAATTCCTTGCTTAATTGTAATTAATTCATTTATAATCTGGGTTGTATAAGGGGTAGAATTCATTTATTTTTTTTGTCGGTGGTTCGACCACAAATGGCCTTTTATTCTTTTGTTAGCTTTATAAAATGTTTGATTTTGTTTAGCTTGTGCATTAAGATGGCATTTTCTAGTTTCTTTCTTGCTTGATGTATGGATGGCGATTAGGCTCTTAGGAAAAATAAATCTTCTAATCAAATTAATCAACTCAAAATTAAAAATAACATAACCTAAAACTTAGGTTAAAATCAAGATAAAAGAATTAGCAACCCATTTGGATGTGTACTTTCTTCTAACATCATGCATAAAAGCATATTATTTCACTCTTGATTGGAGGGCTTCCACCTTTGCTAGAGGCTTGACTATGAGAGCCATGGTGGAAACACCTCCTTATCTTCTTGATTTTGGCCCATAATCTTATTTCTCATGCATTAAATATGAATCCTCTGAGTCAAATGATTGTCCAAAATGAAAATAAAACATATGAAAATTTGCATTAGATTTAAGTCATTTATTCATGCCCTTACATGATCTAGTCTCTTAGAGTGTGTTTAAGGACTTAGTCTCTTTCTAAATAAATAACCTAGCTATCTTGCAAAACATTGACTTGCCTACATGAATTTAAAATTATAGGAGAGTTAGTTGGCCCAGAGAGTTGTAAGTCCAACGGTGTGGTTTATCCTCTCTTGTGGAGGTAAACCAAATACCATTTTTCTTAGATTTAGGTTGTGCTTTTGGCCTCAGCTCCCTAGATTTAGGTTCAGGTTGCTACTTCCTTTTATGGGCTATGAGCATAAATCCTCACCTCTTAGGCATTTCATGATCTTGTAAGATTATAATAAAATTCAACTCAAAATTAATTCAATTTCAAAATATAAAGCCCAACCATAGGTTAGGATGCTTACTAGGCTTCCTAGTATCTTAAGCATCCCTACTTATTTTCATTTGGCTTGATAAGAACTCCTCTTCTTGATCGATCTCACTTGACTAAAATAAATCAATGATTGATAGTCCTACCTTTTCAAAATCTTTGACAATGATCATTTACCTTAATCGAGTATTCTAAGGAATCTTCCTTAGGATGTAATTAACTATGGGGCTTGCCCTGAAACATAGACAGTTTAAAATAAACCCCTTTACTTTTCAAGACCCATAGTCCTTAGAGTCCTTATTAGGTGATTAGGTCCATTGTAGGGTGGTGACTTCTATCTTTGAGATAGTACACCTCTCCTCAATGTCATACCAATCACCAATAAGAACATCTGGATCTCGTGCATCCAAAAAGATGTATTTTATATATATTTATTTTCATTTTATCTTTTTTCCACAAAGGAAAAGGAGATAGATGAAGATGTATAATAAATTTCACCACATATTTTTTGACTCATTGGGGATGGTTCCTCTCTCCATCTTTGGTAAATGATCATTGTCTCCAAGTATTATAGTGGGTTTGTACTTTTGTGAAAAGACTATCTTTCTTTCATTGGCACTTAGCTTATTTCATCCTTAAGTTAAGCTAGCCAACATCTTTTGGGTTTTAGGACCTCACCCGTGTTGGTCTTAAAACCCCATTGGGTTCCCCAATGGGTGAAAATAAAAAAATTTAATAAAAGAAATTAATTAAAGACTTCCTCCTTACCATTTTTATGGTAAGGAAAGGTTTATTCCAAATAAAAAAAATAAATCCTTCATAAAAGTCTTGCTTTCCAAAAGCACTTTTTCAAAATACACCTAATAAAATATTTGCACTACATCTAACAATTTTCATATTGTTACATGTAACATTTCAAAAATAAAACCAATCATATTTTCTAAAGCACAAATGCATTTCTTCACTTAATTCATTTTGATGAAGACTTAGTTTTCAAAAATAAAATTACAACAATCATGTTTTCAAAAGCAATAAATTTTTTTTGAAGATAGGCCTTTCCATTCAATACATCCAAATGTGTTGGATGGATGTTACATCTTCAAGCAAAAAAAAATCACAACTTTGAAATTCCACTCAACATTCCACATGTGTTAAGTTGGAATTTTCATTTTTTAAAAAAAACATATGAAACCTCTCCATTCAATATACCCACATTTATTGAATGGGTTTCATTCAATCAAATCAAAAATAAATTTTTAAAAGCACATATAAAACCTCTCCATTCAATATACCACATTTATTGAATGGGGTTTCATTCAATCAAAATCAAAATAAATTTTCAAAAGCACATATGAAACCTCCATTCAATATATCCATATTTTATTGAATGAAGGTTTCATTCAAATCAAATCAAAATAAATTTCCAAAAAAGCATATGATCATTCAATATACCCATTTATTGAATGGATTCTCATTTCAAAATGAAAAATAATTCAAAAGCACATATAACATCATTTATACCCATATTTATTGAATGAAGATTTCATTTCAAATAAAATGACATTATTTTGAAAATACAACATATTCCATATATGATTAGTTGGAATTTCCTCTTTCAATAACACACAAAAAATACACAAAATGAAACATAATTGATTTCCATCTTTCATACCCAAATTTGTTAAATGGAAATCCTTCTTTTCAAAATCAACAAAAATACATTGGAACTTCATTCTTTAGCATACCACATTTGCTAAAGTGAAGTCTCCATTTTTTCAAAAAAAAAAATCCTAAACACTTTTTTTTTAAATTTCATTTAGCATACTCAAATTTGCTAAGTGAAATCTCCATTTCACAAAAAAAAAAAACATTTTGAACTTCATTTAGCATACACATTTGCTAAAATGAAGTCTCCTTCAAACAAAATTTGAAACACATTTTAGGAATTTCATTTAGCATACTCAAATTTGCTAAGTGAAATATCCATCTCACAAAATTTCAAAATATATTGGAACTTCATTTTAGCATACCACATTTGCTAAAGCAAAATCTCCATTTTTTAAAAAAATAAAATCCAAAACAAAAAAAAAAAACACTTTTGGAACTTCATTCTTTAGCATACCATATTTGCTAAGTGATCCTATTTTCAAAATCAAAATCAAAAAAAAAAAATATTGGATTTCATTAGCATACTCAAATTTGCTAAGTGAATTCCATTTTCAAAATCAAAATACATTAAACTTCATTTATACCATATTTGCTAAGTGAATCTCCATTTTCAATCAAAATCAAAATAAAAGAAACACATTAGGATTTTAGCATACCCAAATTTGCTAAGATCTATTTTCAAAATCAAAATCTCAAAACAAAGAACACATTAGGATTTTCTTAGCATACTTAAATTTTAAGAATCTATTTTTAAAATTAAAAAAATAAACACTTGGATTCATTTAGCATACCCAAATTTTATAAATGAGAATTCCATTTCAAATCACAAATGATTCAAACAAAACAAACAAAGAAAAGAAGAAATTATTTTCAAACACCTCTTAGCATACCCAAATTTGCTAAGTGAGTAATTCAAAATCACAAATCAAAATCAATTGACTTTACTTTAACATACCCAAATTTGTTAAATAAAGGGTCCTCAAAAAATATCAAAATTCAAATATGAACCTATGGAAGCATCTCTTCAAAATATTTGAACCCATTTTCAACATATCCAAATTTGTTGAAAGTGGATTCTACATTCAAAATTCTCTTTCCAATCAAATCTCAAAATCTATTCTAAATCATTTTGACTTAACACTTTCAAGATGTTGAGTATGGGTTCAAATTCTAAATTCAAATTCAAATCAACAAAGTAGAAAATCTTATTCAAGTTTATTTTTTGACATTGATTACATTCTTAGTTGGTTTTTCTTTAGTCTCGGTTGATATTTGATCAATGGCAACTCATGTGTTCACTTTTCCCATGGGATGGATTTGGCCTAGATCGGCCCTTCCTCTACACCCACCTCATCCACTTTGGACAGGTTTTGAGGGGCAGGATTATATAGGGACCTCCCTCACATTAGTAGAGCATAGTGGTGGGAGCGGTCATTGGGTTGACATGCCATTGATATTCCCTCAATGAAGAGGAAGGCAATGGTGGTTCCATCCATGATTCGGTGCTACACCGTTGTTCCATGCTGCCTAGTTAGGGATAGCACCCACTCTCTCCCTCAGGGAAGGCTCCCTGATCCCAGGGGTTGTCTCCCCACTTTTGAGGTTGGGTCTAGCTCTTACTGCACTCACTACAAGACCCAAGGAGAATAAGAACATGATAAAGCGGTACACTCAGGGAGATGGAGGCCACACGAGTATGTTGAGGAGTTGCCATTGGTTTCCCGTTACACAACATTCCATCCTCTCTCAGGTTGTGAGAGGATGTTGGGAGGATTACTTCACCTCCACCAGCGGTTGATTGCACTCGGTGAGAGGAGGGTCATATGGCCTGATTTATACTTTGGTGTGGAGCTGGATGAGATCAGGGCTCAATTTGATTTGAGATTATCCCCCCATAATGTGGGGGCATTCTTAGATAGGAGAGGGCTAGGGAGCCCATACTCGTTCATATCACTAGCGAGAGGCGGAGGTTGAGTGGCGGCCTCACTCATTGATTTTCTGATCGTGCACATTGATCATCTACATTCTACCGGGGACTACCCATCATAGGAGGTAGCTCTATCAGAGAGTCGGTGGTGCCTCCACACTCTACCTCTACCCATGTCCAGCATCTTTCCATGAGGCCATGAAGGCCATCAGGAGAAGAGGACCCGTTGGTGATCTATGGTGAGAGATCCCATCCCTATCTACTATGTGGAGGTGAGCTCTCTTTTCGCCCTTAGTGGTGGTGAAGGAATGCGACCTCGAAGCATGGTCATCCCTTCACCACCACCACCATAGAGACATAGAGATGGTTGCTGATTTAGAGGGAGAAGGTGATACCAATTATGATGATATAGAGCCTCCCAGAGTGTCACCATGCGGATTGACAATCGAGCATATTTCTTCAGTGAGTATAGCCTCATGGGGTTAACTCTGATAGCGAGGTAGGTGCCTCATACATGATAATGATCCCACCAATTGAAAGTCATTTGTGCTTGAGATCATTCTCTAGATGATATAGTAGCCATTATTTCATGGAGAAGAAAGAGATCCTAGATATGATTGTGAGGAGAAGATCAGCTTTGATCCCAATGAAGATGATTTATTGGGAGACTTCGGTAGGGTTTGCATGGTAGATACCAGGATCCCTCCTTGAGCGGAGACTATGGAAGGTGTTGAGGCAAGAAGATGACACCCAACACCTCCTTCACAGATAAAGTAGAAAGATGAAAAATAGATAGGATGGAGAAGAAGAGAAGATCTTTAGCATCTTAGCACTTCAAAACCAAGCAGTCCATCATAGTTGAGACTGTCAGAGTTGGTGCATGTCTTGGACCCGACAAGACTTTACCTCTATAGAGCAAGGTAGCACCAGCATGTATAGGAAGGTAGTGGATAGTACCTCCATACAAGAAAAAGATATCAAGAGCATGGTTGAGAAGCAGGTGAAGGAAGCATTGGCTCAAGCCCTAGGAGGATCATCAGTTCCAAAGGGTAGACCCTACCAGAAGGAATTTGATGTGATCCAATATCCTAAGGGTTCCTTGCCTCCTTCTTTCAAGAGTTTTGATGGCAATGGAACGAGATATAATTTTGAGCTAGTTATTGCAATCTGGTGGCATGCTTTACTCTTATCTCTTCATAGCTTAGCGGGTATAGCTTTTTTATGTTGAACTTCCCAATAGTTTAGTGAAGACTTTTTGAGTTGAGCAACTCTTTATCAAGAGGTTTGTTGGAGCTCGAGGGTCTATTGGTGATCTCGTTGTAAACAAAAATCATTGTTGATTACATTCTCGGATGGCATAATTTGAGTATGAAATGAACCAATTATCGAATAGCATGAGATTCTTAAGAATATCCATGGCCCCATCTCCATCAAAACTTTTGAGAAATTAATCAACAAGGTAGCTTGCAAGGAGAAGCCAAAGCGTTACCTTCTCCGGATCAACCAACAAAGTAAAAGCAGAAGGTATATGAGAAAGAAAGAATAGGGTAATAAGGGATAAGAATAGTGACGGAGAGTTTGAGAGATCACCACTTCACCTCCTCTACCACCACCAGGTAGCCCACCACACCTCCACCTCCTCCACCATCCGTCATTAGCGGTACATACCCATCTATGGTCCACCTACTCTTTTGGATAAACTTAACAAGCCTTATTCATTTAAGGGAGGTAATCGAAGATCTTTAAGAATCTCTTAAAGAATTTTTTTACACTAAAATGAGGAAGTGGGCAAAAGCCATGATCTAACTTTTACCCACCATATGCTTGGTCATGTTTTGGAAGATTGCTTCACATTTAAGGTTGAACATAGCTTCAAGACGGTGCTATAGTCATCCCAAAGGAATACCTTGGAACAACCATCCAATTCCATTAGGGTAATCCTTGGGGATACTTGATCCTTCCAAAACCAAAGAAGGTTGGGATATCTCCTTATCCAAAACCTCAGAAAATTATATCAAGATCAAGAAACTTTTTCTTGGGTTCACCTCAAACCTCAACATCAAGGAAGGTTTGCAAGTTGCAGAAACTTCAAGGAAAGGGGAGCTTCAGCGGCAAGCATGTGTCAACCAGATAGCCAAATAGTGCAACCACCTGAGCCTCAGTCCACCATTCCAACTACTTCTATTACAACTTCTTCTTCTTCTTGTAGACATCTTGTATGATGGATGAGGGCATCAAATCCTCACCCTCTTACTTTACTTGATTTCTACTATGTACCTCTATCAAAAAATTGAAGAATAAAGCTAGCTTGAATTATATTTGTGTCGCCGATGGGTTATCTAAATCTATTCTAATAACTCTTCAAGTCTAATAACAACTATAATAATTTTGATCTTCTCTTTCTATTGAGTTGGATTTTTCCTACTCTATGGGTTCACCTCTTGAGATAGACTTGGAATCATTTGATTTTTAGGGTCCCATAGGAGAAGGTGAGCGATGTGCAAGTAGAAACCTTCCATTACCACGAGATCAGAAGTCAACCTCAGTGGTGAGGTTCTACCTCTAGGGCACACCTCAAGATGAGGAAAACAAGTCATTGGTTTAGAGGATCAGAAGCCCCTCCAAATGCTCCACCCTTGGATATGCTTGTGGAGGATCAAGGTGGACTACAATGTCTCTCTCACCTAAGAAAGTTTCCATCTAAGCTAAGCATATATGATGCCCTTATCTTATCCAAAGATGATGGAATCATTAATCAAGGCTCTCTTGATCCGAGATATGCTTAGCTGACTATTGTGGAGGAGGCACATTATTCTAGAAATCGGATCACTTTCACAAATGAAGACCTTCTTGGGGACATGGAGCACAATCCCCTACATTAGTTGACATGGGTGATTTAGACTTTGGAGTTCTCATCGATCCGTGCATGTGAACATTATGAGTCTAAAGACCCTTCTATTTGAGGATCGACATCTCCACTCGGAGATCGGATGATGTTGAGAGGATTCAATGAACAAGGAGAGCGAGCTTTAGGCTCCATAGTGTTACTTTTGGAGATAGGTGATTGAAAGACTGAAGCCAAGTTTTATATCATTGATTCAAATACTTTGTTCATCACTTTGCTCAGTAGGCCCTGGATACATCGAATAAGATGATTTCCTCCCTCCATTGTGCATCAAGTTCGGAAGGATGGGATTGAGTTGTCAAAGGAGATGAAAAGCCATTTTAGTTAGAGGTTGAGATATATGAGGATGCGACCTACTATCTTCCTCAAAACACCCTTTCTCATGAACTTGGACAAAATTCAAATTCAAAAGAAAAGAAAATGAAAAAAAAAAAAAGAAAAAAAAAGAAAAGAAAAATGAAAATCCAAGTGAACAAGAAAGGAGAATTGAAGAAGAAATAGAGCATATCACATTCCACCCACAATTCATTCCATCATATGGACATGTGGGTAGGATGACTCAACCTCCACAGGGGAGGTAGAAATAGAGGTAGTTCAGAGGTGGAAGACCCCTGGTTAGCCATCACCAGGGTTATGTTCCGTTCATGGGAGTACTCTACTATTCATAGACTTGGAATCCAGCTGGAGGATGAGTCTAATGTGATTAGCATACCAACCAACCCCTCTCGGGTTTCATTGAGGTGACACTCAGTGACGGCGATGAGAGAGCCTCAGACAAAGCAAAGTATTTCAATCATAATATGTAACTATAGCGGTTAGAAACCTTAGCTCTAACCTCACTTTCATCTCAAAAGTTGAAGGTTTAGTAGTTAAGGAAGCCCCTGTCTTCAGATATGAAGCGAAGAGATTCTTTTGGGATCATCCTCAAGTCAAGTTGATGTAAAACTTGAGGAATTCATATAAAGAATTAATGGAATTACCTTTTTAATTGGTACTTATCTTGTGTCTTAATCTTAAAGAAGGGTTTGATTCCTTATTGGTCATAAGCAAATGTTAGAGTACTTTGAAAAGCTATGGAACAAACATAGGTGAGATGCACAATCAAGATCGGGGGATTGGTATAGTGGGTCCATCAATGATGACGATTCTTGCTTTGTTGTCAACCATCTCAGTCGATAGGTTCTTTTCACACCAAACCAACTCTTATGAGGATGTGTGTCTAGAAACCTCAAATGATTCAGATGTTCTCCAAATCAAAGATGCACCGCCAAAATTTGAAAAGGAGATTCATTCAATAATTAGCAAGCTTAAAGAAATCAACCTCGGGATATAAGAAAATTCACGCCCGGTATACATCAGTTTGTTGCTGAATGAAGAAGAAATCAATGACTTAGTTAGGCTATTGACTGAGTTTAAGTACTACTTAGCATGGAGTTATGAATAGATACCCGGATTATCTCCTAATGTAGCAATCCACAAACTAGCAATAGATCCTAATGTTAACCCTATCAAGCAGGCTCCTAGATGCATACGATTAGAAATTGAATAATAGGTCATTTTTGAAGTCAATAAACTGATCGATCTTTGGTTTCATCGGGAAGAAAAATACACTTGGTTAGCTCATGTCATCCCAGTTAAGAAGAAGAATGGCCAAATTACATTGATTTGGGACTTAAATAAGGCATGTCCAGGATGAGTTTCCTCTTCTAGAATTAATGGTGGACATCACCTCATCTCATGCAATTTTCTCATGGATGGGTCATCGCTATAACCAAATCAAGATGGCCCCAAGATGAAAGAAACACTACTTTTGAACCCCAGAATCTAATGTTATAGGTCATGCTTTCTTTAAAATGTTGCTACATACCAATGGGATGACAGATCTTCAATGAACTCATCCATCATCGGTTGAGTGCTTTGATGATCTAGTAGTCAGAGAGAAAAGAAGACCATCTCTTTGACTTGAGAGTAGTTTTGAATGGTTAAGATAATATAACCTCAAAATGAATCCACAAAGTGTGCATTGAGTAGCTTCAGAAATTCTTTGGGTTTGTTGTGACACCGGGAATAGAAATAGATCAAAAGATCAAAGCTATCTTAGAAATGCCACCTCTAAGAGTTTAACTCAACTTAGATCTTTCTAAGGATGGTTGGCATATCTAAGATGCTTTATTTATAACTATCGGGGAGATGCAAGCCATTCTCCGCACTTATCAAAAAGGATGCCAAGTTTAAGTGGGATGACAAGTGTAATGCATGCCTTTGAAGATATCAAGCATTATTTTGAAGGCTTGGTTCTAGCAACCCTATCCGAGGTCACTCATCCTACTTGCATTGGATGACTCTCGGTGCTTTTTTGTCCTAAGCCAATGACGAAGGGAAGGAGAGTGCTCTCTACTACCTCAGCTATCATCTGATTCTAGCTAAAGCAAAGTATCCACCTATTTAGAAATATTACCTAGCTTTGATCTTTGCATCTCAGAAGCTACGACATTATATGCTTTCTCATAAGGTGAACTTGATTTCCATAACCAATCCACTGCAGTATCTCATGACACGGCCAATGCTATCAGAATTTTGGCATGATGGTCCATGATCTCTCAAGTTTGATATCACATTTTACCCTCATGCGGTAAAGGACAAGCAGCAAGATTTCTTAACACACTTCCTGATTCTCACTTAGTGATGATCTCCTGAACAAATCATGAACTTAGGAGGTTGACAACCACGATGGGAGATGTATTTTGATGGTGCTGCTTATTTTCATAAATGGGATGCACCATGATCTACTCTTCCAGGAAAGGCGGGGGTAGGAATAGTTCTCTTAACTCTAAACTGTGATGTGATGAGATTCTTATACTATTTTTCCAATCCCTGCACCAACAATGAAGCTGAGTATAAGGCTTTGATTGTAGATCTGGGGTTAGCCATCATAATATGTGTCAAGAGCATCAACATCTTTGGGGATTCACAGTTGGTCATCAACAGATTGTGGGTCCTACAGGTTCTCAAACCAAGCTTCATCATTACCACAGTATACCATGAAGCTTGAATCACCATCTACAAGGTTTCCGTAGAGAATGGTAGGATGCTTTGGCCAAACTTGCCAAAGAATTGGCATGTCCAGAAAATGAGTCCATTCCAATAAGGGTCCAAAATAAACAAGTCATTTCCCTTACTGATGTTGAACTCATCTAGAGACTTTCTCTTGAAGGGGAGGTTGTCATTGCCTATAAGGACAAGGAGTTGGATTGGAGGCAACCATTCATAGACTATTTGAACACCGATAAACTACCTCAAGAAAAGTCACAAGCCCATCAGGTGAAATAGAGAGCTCTCTCTTATGCTCTCGTTGATGGCACCCTTCTCGGCTTTTGATCAAATATGGTTATTTGGATAAACACAAGCCATAGCATTATAACCAACACATTCGTGTCTATGGTGCATCAATCGATGAAGATGAAAAGATCAGACTAGGATACTCAGCCTTGATGATTACATAGCATGGATGTAGCTAGAGATGCCATCAATGTCGTACAGTGGTCTACACCAACCACCCAACATTCTACACCCTACATTGGCTTCATAGCCATTTGAGTGTTAGGGTACTGACATTATGGGTCTGATCGATCCTTCTTCCAAGGGTCATCAGTTCATCTTATCTACCACCGACTACTTTCCAAGTGGGTGGAGGCAATCCCACTTCAGAGGTCAACTCGACATGTGCTTCAATTTTTCCATGTATATAGGTTGGGGTGCCTCGATGAATTATATCGATAATGTACTATTCAAAAGCAAGATCAACTTCTAGACAGTATAGATTGGAGATACTCACCATCTACTACTCGAGCAAATAGCAAAGCATTCAACAAAACTCTCATCCAAATACTAAAGAAGACTCTTGATGATAATAAGCGTGGGAATGAGCGTTGGTTTGAAGCCTTGTGGGACTGCACCACATACCAAACTCCAACTCAATCTATTTTCTTAGTGTATGGGTGCAGTCTCTACCTTTAGAAGTTCAACTCCATCACTAAGGATAGCATTGGGCAAGATCACTACTGAGCGAATGCAAAGTTATGGTTAGAAGAGCTCGAAGGTTTGGAGGGAGTCACCTGATGCTGGGAATCTCAGTTGTATAGGCAAAATGATTCAAGCTCACAGATGGTCTAGGTCTTTCCAAGTAGGAGAACTTGTGTTAGTCAGGAGACCAATTACTTGTGAAGATGGGAGGCAAGTTTGAACCCACTTGGGAAGGCCCATAGAAGGCTGAGGAGGATCTTATCATTGATTGTAAACACGATGCTTCCAATTAATGGGCTCTATTTGAAGAAATATTACCCATAAATCATGTTTGAAAATAATTATCAACAAAAGAATAAAAAAATCATTTCATTTCATCAAAATCTTCTCTTCTTTTTTGAAGCATTTTTTTTTGCTTGTCTTGCCATGCATGGTGTGTAAGAGTCCCCAGACATCTATCCTCTTTCACAACACCATCAAACACCATCTCCCTATTAGAATAGGTGTGAGAGAACCCAAGAGGCATCTATTTGATTAACATTAAGTTAGGTGTGAGAGAACCCCGACATCCTTTCTTAGTGGGAATCAATTGCCATCATGGCACCATTTCATCAAAAGCGTGTTTAGGTGTGAAGAAGCGTCTATTCCTTTAACACAAGCAAAAAAACACATATCTTTTCTCGCTATTTTGATGTGAGCAAGCCCCTTTGCACTCACTCATTAGTTGGTCTGGTCAACCGCTAGTATGTCACCCGTGGTCACTTGTTTGGAAGATGTGAGTCTTTCTTCACACCATTACAAACTATGGCCTTGTTAATTTGGTAGACATCACTTTCATTAGTAAACCCTCATGTTGATTTTATTTAAGAATGTGAGTCCCAGAGCTTTCTTCTTGAACTAATCATCATGATCTAACTAGGTTGAGTATATTTGAGGTTTAGGATAAGTCCCGGCTCCTTTCTCTTGACTACATTTGAGTCGATGTAAGTCCCCGGTGGCATTCACTCAATATTAGGTGGATGGCACGAGGCAGACTATCCCAAATCGTTTCACATGAGGATGTGAGTCCCAAAGCTTTCTTCAGGCTTGTTGCAAATCGATGGGCACCTTAGGTTGGTTGATGTTCTATCGCGACTCAGTGGATACACACTCTTGGCATATGTGAGTCTCACTTTCTCCTTGAGTTGACCATGAATACTATTTGATATATGACTAGCCATGTCATCTTTTTCTAGGTTTTGGATCAAGCCCTCTCCCTAGGCATTCTATTTGGATCATGTCCTTGCTGACCCCATTTAGACTTGGGTTACTCTTGGATCAGTCCCCACTAGTAGCCACCCCTTTGGTTGAAGAATTTGTTCAATGGATATGCAGATTCTCCTTTGGTTCAATAAATCTGAGATAGGTCGTGCATCTTCTCAATTTGATCCCTACTAACAGGTCCATGATAAATAAACAAATAAACAAATTAATTGCTTGTGGATTATTCAAAAAAGGGCCTCTTTCCCCAGCAGCATCCCATCTTTAGGGTAGTATCAGAACTCCTTATGGGAATTGCATTCTTGAGTCGATAAATCCACGGGTTGGTACTCACTCGTTGCCCACGTCGGGTTCAATCTATTTTTCCACAAGCAGTTATCCGGCATCATTCCTAGAAGATGTAAGATGCATTCTTTCTAGCATGACATCAAACCGTGAGGCGGAGGTGATCAATTTGTTAATTGATCACCCTAGTGATCTTTGTAGTGGAAGATGTAGTCCCAAGCTTTCTTCCCTTGAATTGATCATTGCAACCAAAAGGGCACTCCTTTGGTCGGATAGTTCTCCCTGGTGGAAGTTATTCCCTTTGGTTATAAATCTAAGATAATAAGCTCTTTCTGGTATGATCCATTACAAACCAATAAATAAAAATGAAACTAATCTTGACTAATATTTAAATCCCCTAAATTCACTCAATAGTCTAGGTTGGGATTGTTCCTTTGCCAATCAATCATCCCAGTGGTTCCTTATTTTGGAAGATGTGAGTACTTTTTCTTCTAACTTGATTGCAAAGGTATCCTGGTTGGTTAGTCTACCTTATGGTTGGTAGACTCCCTTTGGATTAGTAAATCGAGTTATTGGAACATGGCCCTACTTTAGTCCATCATAAATCGATGGACCCATCAAAATAATTAAAAATGAAATTAATCTTCATCTTTGAGTTGATCTAAGTCCCCAGTGGCATTCACTCAATAGTCCTAGGTTGGGTTCAATTGTTGCCTATGGATCACCCCACAGTCCCTACTTTGGAGGATGTAATAATTATTCTTCCTATAGCAGAAAATCCTTTGGTTTGGTCCTACTATGTGTTTAGTAGACTACCCCTTTGAATTGATAAATTTGAGCTAGGTCTGGGCCTCCATGGCTCCTACTTTCAGTGCGATCCATCTCAAACCAATAGGCCCCATCTCAAAATCCAAAACTAAAAATCTGAAATACATTCAACCCTCCTCCCTCAGTGGAGTCAAACAACAAACAAAATAAATCCAATCAATTCTCCCCTAGTGGAGTCAATAAAATAAAAATAATTAAATAATTAAATAAATCAAATCAATTTCTCTCTAGTGAGACTCAAATCAAACCTCTCATCCCCTTGTGGATGATTCGAACATATTTCCCTAGTGAAAGGCCCACATACTCTATCCCTAGTGGATTCCTCCTTCCCTCTCCCATGTCCTTCACATGAGTAGAGTCACATTCCACTAAGCTCTAGATTCCTTCTACACCTTGGGTTAGGAGTAGATCTTTTCTATTAGTGTTTGTGATTGTTCGATATTGTTGATCATTTCAGTCAACACTAATACATGCGGTGTTCCTTGCCAATCACACCACACCTATTGGGTGCCCTTTGTTAACCTCATTTTTAAGATGAGCTCTCAACCCCTCCTTCTTAGACATAGGACTTCTCTTAGACTTTAAGAGTTTCTTAGTCTTAAGACACTTCTAGTGATTATGTGACACTCAACTAGCCACAAGACTTAGAAGAGTTAGCCATAGGAATAGGTCATGCCTTGGGGTGTTAGAAGATTTGCTACCCTATAGCCAAATCCTCACTTTCTTCTTCAAGTCAAAACTCCAAACTCATATCAACTCCAACTCTAACTGAATTCAATGGATTTTCTTCATGAATCAATTTCCAAATAACTAAAACCATGATTGAATCCCATGATTGATTCCAAATTGCAAAATATTTCCTAAGTCCTTTGATGCCCTCTCATGGACTTAGCCTAAATCAAATCTAAATCATTCGAATTCAAGAAATTTTCTCACAGCCCATTTATATTCTCATTTATATTCACATATATAAATGAAATATAAATTCAAATCAATCAAACCAAATTCAAAATTCAAATCCAAATCAAAATCTTTCTAAGTCATTTTGATTCCCTCTCATGGACTTAGCCTAAATCAAATCTAAATTCAAATTCAAGGAATTTTCTCACTTATTTATATTCTCATTTATATTCATAAATATAAATGAAATATAAATTCAAATATCCAAAAAAATCAATTCAAAATCAAATCTAAATTCAACCAAAATTCAACCTAAGCCTTTCAAGTCAAATTCTGGAACTTAGCCAAATCAAATTCAAGTCAAGTAAATCCCTTGATTTTTCTTCATGATTCAATCAATCATTCAATCATGAATCCAAATATAAACACAAACATCAATCATCAAACCAAAACTAAATTCAAAAATCAAACCCAAGTCAAACTCATTTCACCCCTTTGAACTTGAAATTGTCAAGTGAATCAAAACCCATTTGACTTCAAATCACTTGCAAATGGATTTATATTTCATAAGTCCATATGTGAGTTTATTCAAACTCAAATCAAGCTTTGATCAATGCATTTGACTTACTTATGCTCACTTGATCCAAAGTGGCCTAAAGTACCTTTATGAGCCAAATTATAATCCTAACCAAATTGGATTGAACTAAGCTCATCTAAGCCGCACATTGTGAGCAACAATCATCATGAGATGATCAATCACTCAAATTGGGTCAAACCAAGTCAAACCTAAGGGTTGACCAAGTCAACACTTAGCCAAAATAAAATATAAACTAGCCAAAATTCACCATAGGCCAAATTGATTGAAATCATTGATCAAAACTCATTCATGGTCAATATTTGAACTTGACCAAGTCATCATTTGAACCTAACCTAGCGCCATGGCTTAAGTTGACTTGACTAAAAGTCAAAATGTGTCAAAACTTGATCTAAGCCAAATTGATTGAAACTAATGGGTCAAGTTCATTCCAAATCATTTATTGAACTTGACCAAAACCAAACCCCTATTGGCCAACTAAACCTAACCTTGACTTTGAACCCAACTTGACCTAAAGGGTCAAATTGAGCCAAATCCAAATATAAATCAAATTGATTGAAAACAAAGATGGAAATCCCTTTCAAATGAATAACTAAACATAAACCAACCCATGACCTAACCCAAATAGGTCAAATTGATAAAATTGGTCATATTGGTCAACTTGACCCATTTGACCTAAATGAAATCAAATGAACCAAATTCAAATATGAATCAAATTGAACCAAACCAAAGATGCCAACATATTTCAAATGGTCATTTGAACATGATCCAACCCTTGGTTTGACCCAATTTGACCAATTGGTCAAGTTGACCCATTTTGACCTAAATGGGTCAACATGAGCCAAATCACATCAAACCAACTCCAAATTCAATGAAACTTGGCCCAACCTATTTTACAATCATACCAAACATATTCAAACTAGAATCAAGGTCAAATGACCATTTTACCCCTAGTTCATAGGGTAACCTAAAATCAAAACTACTTGGAATTTGATCAATTCCTTTTCATGGACACTTGGCATCCTCTTAGTGGACCAAATGGTCATTAATGGGCATGATGCACATGACCCATTGGGTTTGGGTCAGCCAAACCCAACCCAAGATCAAAATCGGCCACTTCCTTCAAATTGAGCACATGGAAATCCTTCCTCCACTCAATTAAGCACATGGCAAGCTTACCACTCCACTCCTCTAACCAAACTGAATGACATGCCACCTCTAACAGCCTAACAAACCCACTCAAGGAGTTCAATTGGATCAAAATGGAAAGGAAGCTTGTGGTCATCTGATTCACCTAGGGGGACATATACTCCCCCTAATTTCACTTGAATTTCATTTTCTCCTATTCGATTGAAACATGGGAACTCAAAGAAAGTGATTCCAAGCTCCCCCAAGGTTTCTTAGGCATTTTCTATTTCCCCATTTTTGAATTTCTTCAAACTGAAAATGGGGGAGCTCAAGGGAAATTCAATCTCACTCAATACTCTGAGCTAGTCCAATTCACTTTATAAGCACATTGAGGGAACTCAATGGAGCTCACCCAAGCCTTCACATAAGTTCTCCAAGCAAGGTAGGAGTGTTCTTGATTAAGATCGAGCCTACTTGAAGGTTAACTTGGCCCATAGAAAGATCCATCCAATCTCAACACCTCAAACCTTCAACAAGGTTTCATCTCCACTAAACGAAGCTACTTCAAGGAATTCAAGTGCAGGTGATAGCCTCTGCCAAGGTATGCCATTAAACCGAGCATAATTTCCACTCCTTTTGGTCCTTTGTGAAGGGAAGTTTCACCCTATGCAAAGTTAGCCATTGGATGTGTTCCCCTTTACTCTAAGATGGTGTGGGTTGAATTTAGTTTTAATCTGAGCTCAATCGAGCTCGAATCTTCCCCTAGAAGATGGACGATGGCTGTCTCCCGCTAGGAAGATCATGGATGGATCATGGGTCATCCATCCTTTTTGGATGGATGCCATGATCAAGTAGATATTCATTTAATTTAATACCGGGCTTAATCTCAACCATCTAATCCTTGATCGGACGGATGGGGTGAAAGTGTGTAACACCGCCGCTGGCATAGTGCTATGACATGGCAACTTAAATAGCATCTCCCATCATGCCACGTAAAAAGTGCGCACTGCGTCAGCCTCCACATGGCGCCGACAAGATTAGCTATTTAATTAGAGGATTTATTTAATTATCCTTAATCATGAAAACTTCATAATTGCATAACTAATTCTAAAAAAATCCTTAAAAATATAAGTAAAAAAGCATTGGAAAGATAATTTAGAAGAATGTTCTAAAATTAATTTCACTAGATTTTGAATAGTATATTTTCCTTAATTAAAGTTTTAATGAAAACCTAATAATCATAATTACTCCCTAATTATCCCACTGATTAATCTCAAACTTCTCATGTGCATTTAGGGGAATGACTTCTACCTCCCCTAATTTTCTTGAGATTTTTGGATGGGTTAAATAGGGAGATCAATTGATGAATCCTTAATTACTCTCTTTATATAATTAAGGATAATTAAGCATATGAATAGTGGTTTAATCCTTTATTAAGTTAATTAAGCCTTGCTTAAGTAGGGAAGAGATTTATGGAATGGATTTGGTGAATTTTTCCTAAGCCATTCCCTAAACCCCTTTCCTTCCTTAATCTAAACTTGAATAAGGATTAACCCCCTAATCACTTGCTTAATTAATTTGATAAAAATTTTCAAAACATCTCAGAACTTAATCAATCCATCTTGGGTAGATGCTTAGGTGTTTAATAGCCTAAGTGGCTTAAGGAAATCAAAACATAATCCACATGTGTGGGAAGGGTCATGAAAGTACTTAACTTAAACCCCTTGCATTTAATTAATCATTAATTATAAGCCAAATGCATTAGGCCCTTTTCTTATTAGGTGCATTGCTGATTTAAATTCCTTATGTGATTTTATGTCATATCATTAGCTCATAATTATTTGGTTAACTATGCTAAGGTGGTATGGGTAATGGGTAATAAATACACTTAATGTACACCCTAACCTAACTAAATTATAAAATTGACCTAATCATCTAAAAAATTAAACAAAAATAACATACACATGTGAGAATGGGTTAGGACCAGCAAACTCACCTCACATTTCTCAAATTGAAATCAAACTCAAACAAAATTCAAACTCTCTTTAAAATAAATTTGATTTCTTTAAATAATTATATTCTATAGGATTATCTTTAGGAATTAATTAGGGTGAATGAATTTACATTGCTTTCACCACTTTATTTCTTTCCTAGCATGTTATATGTGTATGTCATACGAAAGTCATGCATTTAAAAATAAAAATTAAAATGAAATATTTCCTTTATGTTAAATTGCATATTTTGGCTAAAGTAAGAATATGAATGGCTATTATCACTATTAAATTCAAAATTATTTTCAAAATTTATAAATCAAACATTAAAATTGAAAGGTATGCTACTTATAATTCTTTATAAGCTTGCATGTGAGAAATATAAAGATATGTATTATGTGTCTTTGATTCTCCCTCTCTTTCTTAACATAAAATTGTATAGATTGCAAAGTGTATAGTCCATTTGAAAAACACATAACATTTGCTCAAATCCATTGTTATACACTCCTATGTCATGACTTAAGAAGGAATTTTATATCACACATATAAATTAAACAACCAAACCAAAAATCAAATAAATATAAACTTTGCATCTTTCTTTGTCCATTTATTTCTTTTGTACATGCATATATTTAAGAAAAGTGGTATATTAGTCTGGACAATCCTGGGGTTGCGAGGCTTTAAGTAGCCCTAAGTAGGTCTTGTACCTTACACCCTTTGTGCTAATAATGGCATCGTACTCACTTATGCCTTTCATATATACACATGTGCATATGAATAAAGGATAAAAGAATACCCCCTTTTCTACTTAATGAAAATCATGCATCATAAAGCATCTAAATTCTCTTAAGCAACACTACTTAGCATTCATCATTAAGGCGTGCTAAATATTTTCATTAGCATGTATAGATATGCTTAAGATTCATCCATATGCATGTTATATATGTTGGGAAAAAATAAAGTGGTGTGTGTTTTGTGATATTATTTCACTTTACTTAATCTTAAAATGCATTTTCTTTTTACTAGGTTTGTTTAGAGTTATTCTAAACTTAGGATTAACTAAAACACATAAGAAAATATTCACTAAATAAAATCAAACATGAATCTACTTTAGAAATTACTTAGGGTAGGGAAGGAAAGAGAAGTTCCCTTCTCTTTTCTCTCTCTTTATAACTTAGTAATTAATTGTAGGAATCACCTAAACTAAATAAAAAATACAAAATAAAATTAACCCAAAATAACTAAACAATTTAAATTAAAACCATCCTCCAAGTTGAACATTTTCATACTTAGAAAATCTAAACCATAAACCCATAGCTAAGCATACCACACAAACCTTTTAAAACACACACATTAGACTAAGTCATCATTTCTAGCCTTAGATTAGGACGGTGCATGATTTTATGTTTGATTTTATTTTGAGATGTATTATTTTTAGTTTGGATGTTAAGATGTATGTGCGTAGACTGAATGGTAGGACGATTTAGTCTAATCATTATCTTCTGTAGGGGATTGTGCTTAAGGGGTGCTATAATAAATAAAAATATAAATACTTTTATTGTGCGGGTGTTTATACCCCTAAGCATAATCCAATAGGCTTGATGGACTTGATTACCCATGTGCGGGGTGTTAAGTCCAATATACATGCTTGGAATTTGTATGGTTTGTTTAGTTAATCTCTATTTTGTAGGTGTTAGTTAGATTTACTTTTCTTTTCATGTAATTTTGCAATTAGGATTCTTGGAATGATTATTTTGGGGGATTAAGATGAGCATTGATTATAAGATTTCATCTTATGTACCATGTGAAGCCTTTGGAGCAACCACATTCTAATGATCCAAAAGAAGGAACTAAAAGAAGAAAGAAGAAAAGAGAAAAAAGAAAGAAGTGAAGAAGAAAGAAGACCCCATAACATGAATTCCTTGCTTAATTGTAATTAATTCATTTGTAATCGGGTTATATTGGAGTAGAGCTCGGCTACCCAATTTGCTTTCTAGTTTGCGCAATGGTGGCCGACCACAAATGGCATTTTATTCTTTTGCGATTGTTTTATAAAATGTTTTATATTTTGTTTAGCTTGTGCATTAAAAATGGCATGTTTTTCTAATTTCTTCCTTGCTTGATGTATGGCCTGGATGATGATTATGCTCTTAGGAAAAAATAAATCTTCTACCAAATTAATCAATTCAAAATTAAAAATAAATAACTCATAACCTCACCTAAATCTCAGGTTAAAATCAAGATAAAATAATTAACAATCCCTTAGCTGGATGTGGACTTTCTTTTCTAACATCATGCATAAAAGCATATTATTTCACTCTTGATTGGAGGGCTTCCACCTTTGCCAGAGAACTTGGATTGACTTGTGAGAGCCATGGTGGAAACACACCTCCTTATCTTACTAATTTTAGCCCATAATCTTATTTCTCATGCATTAGGCATATCAATCCTATAACCTGAGTCAAATGATTGTCCTAAATAAAAATAAAACATATTAAAATTTTGCATTATATTTAAGTCATTATTCATGCCCTTACATGATATAGTCTCTTTAGGGAGTGTGTTTAAGGACTTAGTCTCCTTCTAAATAAATAACAATCTTGCTATCTTGCATAAACATAAGGCTTTCCAACATGAATTTAAAATTGTTGGAGGAGTTACTTGGTAGCCACCCCCAGGCAGTTATAAGTCCAACAGTCGAGTAGTTTATCTTCTCTTGTGGAGGTAAACCAAATACCCATTTTTGCCTTAAATTTAAGTCATGCTTTTCGCCCTCTCCAAACCTCTTTAGATTTAGGTTGAGGTTGCTTACTTTTCGGGTTATGAGCATAAATCACCTCTTACTCCATGATCTTGTGTCATGGAATCATAAGCCCTAGAATTCTAATAAAAATTCAACTCAAACACATTAATTCAATTTCAAAATGTAAAGCCATGTAAAGTCTAGGGTGCTTAGGCTTCTTAGTATCTTAAGCATCCCTACTTATTTTCTTAGCGATAAGAACTCCTCTTCTTGATCGACTTGGCTTTCTAAAATAAACCAATCGATTGATAGTCCTTTTCAAAATCTTTGGAGACAATGATCATTTATCTTAAGAGTATTCCTAAGAATCTGTTCCTTATGATGTAATTAACTATTGGGGGCTTGCTCTAGGAAAATTAACAAACCGGGTTTAAAATAAACCTGATTTACTTTTCATGTAAAGTAGGGGAGAATCTCGGTACATTCAAGACCCATAGTCTTAGGAGTTATTAAGGTGATTAGGTCCATTGTATGGTGGTGACTCTATTTTCGAGATAGTATATCCTCTCCTCGTCTGATCACCCTAATAAGAATATCTGGATCTGTGGTGTCCTAACAAGATGTATTTTATATATTTTTGTTTTCTTTTATCTTTCTTTTCCCTAAAAAGAAAAGGGAGATAGATGAAGGTGGAGATGTATAGAATAAATTTTCACCACACTAATCCTTTGATAATCTAGCTTAAGATATACTTATTGACTATTTTAATCAGTATTCTTAGAAAATTCATATATTTTAAGATGTAATTAACAATGGGAGATTTCTTTCATAGGGAACTAAAGAATCCACCATAAAATAATCATATTTTACTTCTCCATGTAAAGTAAAGGAAAGATCTCTGGTATATATGTAGACTCATCTACCTTAGGAGTCTTTATTAGGTGTTTAAGTCCATTATAGAATGATGTTTTTGTCTTTTGAGATAGTACATCATACCTCATTGTTGCACCTGATTACTTCAATAAGTACTCCCTAAGATCTGTATGGTATCCCTACGACTCCAAATTAAAACACCACAAATACCTCTTTAATCAATTTAAATATATAAATTAGATCAAGACATAAAGTCATAAAAATTCAAATGATAACTAAACTAAATCAATCAAATTAATGCATTTAAACGTAATAAATATCCAAATTAAATTCAATAAAAAAGAGAACAAATATAAGTTAAACTTTAAACAAATAAATGAAGTTAATCAAACCAAAATCTAATAACTAATCTAAAAATATATGAAAATTGAACAATCATAACAAATTCATCTTATCTCTTAATCAAATAAAAAAATCATAAAGTTAGGTATAAACTCCAAGCCATTAAAGTATATTCAATTATTATTAAAAACATCAAAATAAATCAATCAACATAAAACTCAAACAAATTAAACAAATCTACCAAACTAAAATGAAGAATTATATAAATTAAATCAAATTAAATATCAAACTAAAATAATCAACATATAAACTAAATGACTAAATTTAATAAATTAAACACTTAATTGGAGTTGAAATGAAAAGACCACTTTCAATCTTAATCATATCATAAGTTAATTAAATTGAAATATACGAACTAATTCAAACCAAACTTAAATTAAAAGATAAAATCATTAAATTTAAACAACATTAAAATGATCTAATTAATAGAAACCATATAAAATTATAACTTTAAAGTGAAATTTGAAGAAAGGAATTAAACATCAATTCAAAGAAGTAAATTAAACATTAATCAAATTATCAAAATTGAATTTAATCAAATTAAAGCCCAATAAATCTATAATCAAAATCAACAATCAAAATATACAAACCAATTCACGTCAAGCTTAAATTAAAAGATAAAATCATTAGATTTAAACAACATTGAAATGATCTAATTAATATAAATCATATAAAATTAAAACTTTAAAGTAAAATTTGAATATAAAGGAATTAAACATCAATTCAAAGAAGTAAATTAAACATTAATCAGATTATCAAAATTGAATTTAATCAATTTAAAACTCAATAAATCTATAATCAAAATCAACAATCAAAATACATAAAGTCAAATAATCTCAATAAGTTTAATTTTTGAAATCTTAATTAAATCAAATAAAAATCAATTAAATTAAAGTCACTAAATCATTTAAATAAATTCAAAAAGATTAATCAAGATACTTAGGTTCTTAGTTCAACCCATGGAATGGATCTTCATCTTAGGATGAAAATTTCATTTTATAGGATTAAGATGTTGAATGGAATGGATTTTGTCCCAAATATAATTTATTTTACACTTCATTTTTTTAAAACTTAAATCCAACTTTAACACAAAAGCAAATTTAAAATTAAAATAAATTTTAAAATAATTTAAATTAAAAGTATCCAATAGTAAAATTGAACAAACTCTGAATTTAAATTTAAATTTGAACCTAAGAAGGCCTAACACAATCATACCACACAAGCCCCTCTTTCACACAATAGATTGTTAGGTTACCGACCCAAAGCTTAAATTAGACGATGATCTAAGATGATTTGTGATATTATGTGATATTTTTCTTATTTTATGGTGTGTTGTTTTTGACTAGATGGCTAGGATTATTTGCTCACTAATCTGTAAGTTAGAGCACTCTTTTAGATTAACATTATTTTTTGTAAGGGGTTGTGCTTAAAAAGACCATTATCATAAAATATAATAAATGTTATCTACTTGCATATATTGCTTAAGTCCCTAAGCATAGCTAAATAGGATAGGTGAGCTTGGTAGCCATTGGTGCTAAGCTCATATATTTGAAATATAAACTGATGATGTGTTATATGTTTTTTATATCTATTTCGTAAGGTTTAGGATTTTAGAATTTTAAAATATAATTTGATCCTAGAATTATGTTAGGATCTATGAAATTTAAGATTAGCAAGAGCTGATAGTATCTATTTGATGATCCTTAGTAGAGTCTAAGAAGGTCCCTAAAGAAGATGACAATCCTAAAGTTAATGAAGACCCCATAGATTACATTTTTAGTTCTAAGTCGGGCTGTATAAAGGCAGAGCTTGGCTATCCACTTTTTTTTTTGGGTGTACAATGGTACTTAGCAACACTTCCTTGTTTTGTTTAATTAAATTTTTCTTGATTTATTTTGAGATGCACAATAGAACTACATGATTTCATAAGTTTCTTTCTATGATTGTTGTGTTTTGTGATGAAGCTTGGATACATTAAGCTCTTAAAAAATTTTAATTTTCTACCACATTAAATTGATTCAACTTAAACATAAAATAAAAACTCATAACCTCACTCAATCTAAAGCCCTAGCATAAACAACTAAAAGTGACTAGAAATAATTAGACTTTGTGAATCATATAAGCATATTTTTTGTACTTCTTAAATTGGACGTTTTACCCATTGCACATAATGAGGGCATCTAACCTGTGAAGATGACCAACCTTTTAAGGAACTGTATCTTTTATTATTGATTTGGCCTATGACTCTTTTCTAACTGCATCTCATTGTAAGTATGAATTTTCATACATAAAGCCTTAAATAAAATTGTGAATCAAAAATACATAAAAATTAAAAATTACTACATTAGCTAGGAACATAACATATCATCATTATCTTAGAACTAGGGAGTTTATGCTCTTAACTTTATTTCCTAAATATAATAACATAGCCATCTTGCATAGCATAAGATTAGGATCATAGATTTAAATTTTCTTAAGTGGTGTTAGCTAGCAACCCCTTCTAGGCGAGAAATAAATCCAGAAGAGTAGGTGATAGGTTTATATTCTCAAGTGAGAAAAAGAACTCATAATTCCAAATTCATAAATTTAGACTTGGTCAAACCTCTGACTTATGTTAGATGCATTTTTAAACTTAATTTCTAAAGCATCCTATTAGAAATAAAACTTCAACTACTAGACATTTGTATAGTCTGTTGTTGTTAGAATCTAAATCTCAAATTTATAATAAAATGTCAACTCATTATCCGAACAACTTCAACTTCAAAAATGTAAAGACCAATAATAGCATAGTGTAAATGTAAATGCTTACTAGGCTTCCCATTATCTAAAAGCATTTTCTACTTAATTACTTTTGGCTTTCAAAAAAAAAAAAACTCTTCCTCCTTAGAGTGTTCCCTTTTGAATTTTCAAATGAACTATCATTTTATGACAAGCTTTGAAATCTATAAAAATAAAAATAAATTTCTTTAATCCAGAATATTCTTAAAAGAAATTTATTTTCTTCTAAGATGTAAATAACTATAGGAACTAGACTTATAGAGAACTGCAAATCCTATAATAAAATAAACTATGTTCTACCTCTCTATATAGTTCAGGAGAAATATATATAATACATTAAAGACTTATCAGGTGTCCTTATTAAGTAATTGAATCTATTATATAATAATATGTTTATCTTTTGAGATAATACATTTATCTTTTAATGATGTATTTGATTACTTAAATAAGAACCCCCAAAATCTACATGGTATTCTAAATAAAATCTCCACAACTTTTTCATGTCTATCAAACTTTGCTCCCGATGTTCCTTTTGTCATATTGAACTTCTCTTAGATATATTTGAAATGCTAGCAATAATTTCCATTACTATATTGAAAAGCAAATTTACCAAAAATTTGTAGCTCTATTACTCTATTATAGTGCCACCTCATATGTTTAGAAAACCACATTAAGGAAAAATGTCTTTATTAATGTGGAATAAGAGGAAAAATAAAAGTCTTTTTGTTGGACTTCTCTCTTACTATATTATTTTTTATTTGATTTAATTAATTCATTTATAATTTGAATTAATTTTAGATTTCATTTCATTTCAACCCATTTAGACTTAAATGGGTTAAGCTTGATTTAAATTTGGTTCAAATGACCTATTTGACTCAATTGAATTTTGTTTGGAGTCCAATCATGTTTGATCACATGTTTAAGATGATTTTAAGTGATTGATTTCATTTGATTTCAATTTTATTTCAATTTGAACACATTTAACCCAAAATGGGCTTATTGGGTTAAGCTTGGGTTCATTTTAATCAAATGACCAATTTGACCAAATTGGATCCAATGATGTTTGATTATGTTTGATTATCATTTCCAATGATTTTAAGCAACTAAATTGAATTAATTTCAATTTGATTTGGGTTTGAACTCAATATGACCCATTTAAGTTCATTTTAACTAAGTGGTCTAATTAACCTAAGGCCTAAATAAATTTAATTTTTTTAATTCATGATTAAATATGTTTATTTTATCCTTTGATCAAATTTTGGGGGGTTGACCTTTGACTTGGTGAGACCCACCTAAGTCAAACTTATGTCAAATGGGTTGACTATTGATTTGATTTCAGATTCATTCATTTTGATTTAAATTAAATTCATTTTGATTTATTTAGATTTGTTTTGATTTAATCTAAATTTAAAATTTTGGTTGAGTCTATCTATGCCCATTAGGTTAGATCAGACCCAAGGAAGATGTACTAGATCACTAGATATAGTATCTTAAGCACTTAATTAGGAAGCTCGTAATTTAAGATTAGGTACCCTAATTATTAATTTCAAAAATGATGTTAATTTCATCCAAAATTGAGATCAATAAGGCCAAACTGTCTCACGACTCAACTTTATTCCCCTACAATCCTAAATTCACTCCCACTATTCTAACCACAAAAAATGATGTAATTTAAATTGACAATCTAATTAATTACTATCAATTAATTTAATTTGATAAATTATTTTCCAGCTAGGACAGTGATAACACAAAATAAATTATAATAAAATTTTGAAATAAAGCGAATAGGAGAAAGGGAATAACAGATACCTTAGATTATATGAATAAATTAGAGTTTATTTCACTTAGAAAAAGAAAATGCGACTGCGGCGAATGTTATCCTAATATTTATGAAAAAGAAAATTTCTACAACTAATGATTCATCATTCAAAAATATTTCTTACATAAATTAATTGATTAAATAAATAATAATTTAATCAATTAATTCATTAATGAAATCTTTTCAAAATTTAAGATTATTAATTTTGCCAAATCTTTGCATAACAAAAAACATAATGAATGAAACGTGTACATGATCTTTCATCACATAATTAATAAATAAATAAAATATAAACATTTAATTATTAAATATAAGCATTAAAAAAAATAAAAAGATTTTCATACATATCATACAATTCTTATGTATGATAGCATCTCATTTTTCAATATCAAATCAAAAATATCATCATCAATTTTTTTTAAATAAAATACCCTTTTAAAATATTAAAATTTATTAAATAAATAAATATTTAATTTTAAATATTAGATATATAAATGCAAAAGAATTGTATGAATTATCTTTAAGTGGGATCTGAACTGGACCTATTACCCTAAATTAACACTCAAATTAAGGCTCATGGGTCAATCTATTAAGGCTCATGGGTCAATCTTAAAAAACTGAAACAGTCAAATTTCAAAACTGTAAGCTAACGTTGATGACGAATGAAGCTGTAAAGAGAATAATATATAATTCTGTAGGCGTCAAGCCAGCATGTTTGATCACATTGAACACGCAAATAATATCCACCGAACTTAGTTCGGTTGGTGAGATGAATATACTCTTAAACTCAGATTGATCCTTGATTGAAATGCAATCTTAAAGAGAAAGCGATCAGGCTGGGATTGTAGCGATTAATGAAAGTCACAGACATGGTGAGATCACTTATAAAAAAAAAAAAAAAACACGCAAACAAATTTTAACAGGCTGAAATATTATTAGTTGCCTTTCTGATAACTCATTAAATTATTGTTTCTGTCAAGAATCATTGAGGACATGTAACAAAATTACGAGTTTAGAGTTTTATATATATATATATATATATATATATATATATATATATATATAATATGATATATATATATAATAAAATATATATAATAATATAAAACATGTATATATAATATATGTATACATAATATATTATTATTGCCTTTCATATATATATATATATGTATAATTATTATTTCATAAGATATATTAATATATAACATAAATATGTATAGTATTATATATATATATATATATATATATATATATATATATATATATATATATATATATATATATATATATATATATTATGATATCGATATTTAAAAAAATTAGATATATAATATTTGACACGTATGAAATATGATAGAATAATAGTAATATTTGATTAAAATAATATTAAAAAATTAAAAGAATATATGTGTCAGATACGTATGCCTTAAATAATTAAATTAAAATTATATAAAAAATATTTTAAATATAATTTATTATATTTTAAATTATTATAAAAAATTTTGAACATTTAAAGAATGATATTTAAACTAAAAAGAGAGAATAATAAGATATATTTATTATAAATAATTAAAATTATAAAAAAATTATAATTAAATTTATTAATTTAAAATTGATAATAAAATTTAATAAAATGACTTAAGTAATTAACTTAAAATTACTTAAGTAATATATATATATATATAACTTAAGTAATTATTTTTAAATTTTTAATTAAATGACTTATTTTATTCTTAATTATTATTATAATGATATATCTAATACATGTTCATATCTCATATTTTTAAAAATAAAAATATCCCGTGTCATATCATATCTATATATATATCATATATATATATATATATATATATATATATATATATATATATATATATATATATATATATATATATATATATTCGTTCATAAGGCACTAAAACATTATAAATAACTTTTCGCTTTTGTTTATATGCTTGATATGAATAGTTCTTTTGAAAAATATCTTGAAGAAAAGTAACTTTTATTCAAACCATGTGGAAAGGATCTCCTCTAAAGCCACTAGAAGCAAATTGAGAGATTTTAAAATTTTATTAAATTGTCTTTACATTATGTTATATAATGTTAAGTGTTACTTAATTTTTTAATCACCTAATTAAGAATAATAAATTTATTTTATCTCTGATATGACTCTAAATCCTCTAATTGCCAAATTATAACATACAACAATAAGAATTACAATGATAATGATCAAGAGAAGGAAGACCAAATAGACAAAATTCGGAGAATTAATATACGAGGCCATTTATGATGACTACAGAGGAGAAAGAAGACTTTATAAAATATAAAATCTTATTACAACAAGATCAAGAAAATACCTTATACATCAAAGCAGTACAACTCAGGAGCAATACACAACAGAGAAAATACTCAACACAGGCAAGGGAAACGACTACAACAGAAATAATTGAAAAACAAAAAGAAATAGAAATCTGAATAGATCAAACTTATTACAACAGCCTACAACAAGAAAATGAAGAAATAAGAAGAAATATTGTCAGCACAGAGACTTACAACAAACAGATAACTGAAAAGAAAAGAACGCTCCAATAAGAAAGAAAATTGTTTGTAACAACAAACAAAGAGAGATCGAGATAGAGAGGAGAGACATAGTATAAATAGAGTTAAACAAAGGGTAATGAATATATTTCAAAAGCAAACTTCCTTTCTCTCAGATCTTCCTCTTCTTCTTCTTCCTTGTAATTTTCGGATTAACTCGGCAACTTCTTCCTCCAAGAAGAACCCAGCTCTCCTCTCCGCTTTCTCCCTCCTCTCCGAGTGTTCATGACGAAGTTAAAAGAGAAAACACAGATAAGTTTAAACCAAGCGTATCAAGGAAGATGCATCAGACGGCCAGAAACCAGCCACCGCAATCTCCATCAACGGCTCAACCCATTCCAAGGGAGTAGTTATCCAGACGACCCGATCCATCCCTCAGGAAAGAGACGCGTGGATTCCATTATCGACAGAAGGGATCAGACGGCGCTAATTGGAGGCTAAGAAGGTAAATCCAAGTGTCAGATCCAACGGTTAGAAGGAATACACATCCGACGGCCAGAGACAACCAACCCAATCCTTATTCTATTCAAATCGTTCATTCCATCGAGCTCACTTAACCCAACTAGACTCATATCATTGGTGCTCTTGTTAATTATCACAACCAGCAATGGCAGAAGGAACAAGACACACAACCAAGACATTAGAAGAATGTGTGACAAGACTCAATAAAATAGAGGAACAAATGTCCTCAATAACTATGATATTGAATGAAGTTTCAAGAAGATTAACGCTATAAGACAACCGGACAAAAATTTTCAAGAACAAGAATCTCAATCAGTGTATGTAATTCAACTCATGTAATTTTATACAAAAGACCATATATACAATGTAACAATAGACTTGTAGGTAGATATGCCAAGATTTAATGGAGAAAACCCTAGAAGCTGCAAAGCAATTCTTTCAATATTATAGCTTATCGAAGACCAAAAGTTTATTATAGCCTCGCCATATGGATGGACTCAAGATTGTCGGTATCAATGCACTTAAACAATCAATCGATTCAAAAGAATAGGTTATTCAAAGATTTAGACCCTCTCTGTATAGAGATTTGAGAGGAGAATTAGCTAAGTTACAATAGAAAACAACAGTTCAATATTTTTATAATGAATTTGAAGAATTCGCTAATCAAATTTCAGGTACTCCACCTGAATTTCTACAAAGCTGTTTTGAATCAGGGCTCAGATAGGATATTAAGAGGGAAGTAGCCTTTCGCAGTTTCTTTCGATTAAACTAATGGAAGATAGAATAGCTGATGAAGTTTCTATGGCCAGAACTTCCAGAGTCAATCAATTTCCAGCAGTAAAACAACAACATATACATCAACCACCACTGTTGCTTATTTCCACAAGGCCCACTCAACACAGCAACAGTCACAACAAATAGACAATACCAATTCAGACTTTGACAACTACACAGTTGGAAGAAAGAAGAAAGAAAGGACTGGGCTTCAACCGTGATGAAAATATCATAGGACATATATGTCAATCCAAATTGTTTGTTTTAATGATGGTCAATGATGACCAAGAGTATCAACTACAGCAAGATACTCAACCAGAAAAATAATTTGTATAAGAAGAACTATCGAAATAAGCTTCAATTATCAGCCATTCAATCCAAGCTAAGAAAGACAACCTAAAGTATGCATAATTATCAGCCTTCCAGCTAGTTACAACCACCTATATAGTCATATTTTTTTCTCTTTTTATATCCAAACTACATAGAATACCATAGAGCATAGCTGCAAATAAGATATTCCATAGTAATAAGTCAGTTTGGCACAACAGTCCTTTCCATTCTCAATTAGATGGACAAATAGAGAAGTCTTATATAATACAACCATATACAAATGATGAGTCATTTTCAGATAGGTTTGCCAGACCTACAACTACAATTGACCATATAATTGTAACACGCTACCAAGAGGTAAAACCGACTACAAAGGGGACACGATCCGCATCTACATCGAAAAAAAACCATCCAACTCATTAGAACAAAAGACAATACGTAGACATAGTAGTCCGGAAGGGAATGCTATTAATTGATGATCAGGTATGAATTGAGGAATCATAGAAGGCAATTCATGATTGTGACCTGAGGACAAGGTCATGAGGGAGTAATGATATGACTCAAATCCTCTAATTGCCAAATTATAACATACAACAATAAGAATTACAATGATAACAGACTCAGTACAGTAAGGAAGACCAAATACAGCCACAAAATTCAGAGAATCAATATACAGAGGCCATTTATGATGACTACAGAGGAGAAAGAAGATTTTATGAAATATGAAGTCTTATTACAGCAAGATCAAGAAAATACCTTATACATCAAAGCAGTACAACCCAGGAGCAATACACAACAGAGAAAATACTCAACACAGGCAAGGGAAACAACTACAACAGAAATAATTGAAAAACAAAAAGAAATAGAAATTTGAATAGATCAAACTTATTACAACAGCCTACAACAAGAAAATCAAGAAACAAGAAGGAATATTGCTAGCAAAGAGACTTACAACAAACAGATAACTGAAAAGAAAAGAACATTCCAGCCATAATAGAAAGAAAACTGCTTGTAACAACAAAACAAGAAAAGAGAGTGAGATTAGAGATAGTAGAGGAGAGACATAGTATAAATAGAGTTAAGGGGGACAAACAAAGGGGTAATGAATATATTTCTGAAAAGCAAACTTCCTTTCTCTCTGCATCTTCCTCTTCTTCTTCTTCTTCCTCTTAATTTCTTCCTGGATTAACTTCAAGAACTTCTTCCTCCCAAGAAGAAGAACCCTACCGCTTTCATCTCCGTGATTCTCCCTCGCCCTCTGAGTGTTCGACACTGAACCGTCAAAAAGAGAAAACACGATAAGTTTAAACCAAGTATCAAGGAAGATTCATCGACGGCCGAAACCAACCGACCGCATCAACGGCTCAACCCATTCCAAGGGAGTAGTTATCCAGACGACCCGATCCATCCCTCAGGAAAGAGACGCGTGGATTCCATTATCGACAGAAGGGATCAGACGGAACTAATTGGAGGCTAAGAAGGTAAATCCAAGTGTTAGATCCAACGGTTAAAAGGAATACAGCGCGATCCGGCTCAAAAGACAACCGCTGAACCCAATCCTTATTCCCTATTCAAACCGGGTTCATTCCACTCAGATTGGCTCACTTAATCCAACTAGACTCATATCAATCTCCGAGTAAACATGTTTGATTAAGTACTTTTTTATATTGATAAGTTTATTTAATTCCACATAATTCATTAATAGCATTAAGATTATTGAAATGAGCTCATGATGCTTGATTATGTTGATAGAAGTAATATTTTGAACTTATTTTTATTAATTTTAAAATTTTTATTTTATTAAGAAATTGTTATGATATTTTAGGATCTATTTAGAGCAACATTCTTGTTGCTTTACTTTCAAATCATTATCATGATTTTGTTTTACTATTACCATTTTGCAGCTTTTTGAATTTTTTTGTAGTGAGAAAATGATTCTTATAACTAGATCTCCTATTGTGTAGTAAGTATAAGAAAGCTACGATGCAATTTAGTTGGAAAATATAATATCTATAATACCTATAAAAACTTTTGAAAAATTTATTTTTTCCGCGACTATTTTTATAACAACTTTAAATAAAAAAAATTATAGCCACACAAACATATCTTTAGTGATGTTGCGTGTCAA
This sequence comes from Cymbidium sinense, assembly GCA_021442155.1. Lineage (NCBI taxonomy): Eukaryota > Viridiplantae > Streptophyta > Magnoliopsida > Asparagales > Orchidaceae > Cymbidium > Cymbidium sinense. The sequence goes on from CM038228.1 coordinate 11,909,974, forward strand.
AAAACTTATTGCAATAGAATAAAATTTTATGCCTTAACCTTATTAAGAAATCTAGCACACACACAGATATTTAAAAAGAGAATGAGAAACTCCAGAATTTTTACGTGGAAAAATCTCGAAAAGAGGGAAAAAACTACGGGGTCTAGCCCAATAAAAATGTTCCACTATATGTCTGTTTTGGAGTACAAAGTTTAAGTTTTAATAACGCATACAGATGTGAGAAACTGACAACGAAAGCGAATCAAGTAACAACTATAACGGTGTTAATGAACAATCATTGTTGGGAATCGATAGTGAATGACGATGTCGATTATCCGCGACCGTCTGGTGACATGGTATGACCGGTGACGGCCGCGGTGACCAACATAAGGGCCCACAGCGGCGACGGCGCGGCGACAGACAATGGTCGCAGATGATCGACAACGGCAATGACCAACGATGGTGGCCGGTGGTGACTGCCGGCAATGGTGGTCGGTGGTGATGGTCGACGGCAGTGCGATCGATGGTGGTGGCGACAACGGTGGCGATGGGCCACAATCAATGGTGGTGGGACTGAGGCCGACGGCGGTCGACGCAGCGATGGCGGAGGACCGACCGGACCGGCGGTATTGGCGGTGACCAACGATGGTCGGCAGGATTGATGATCGCATGCACGGCAATGATGGCGTGGTGGCGCCACACGACAACTGGTGGCACGATTATGTTTGGAGGTTCTTCAAACCTCAGAGCTCTCTCTTCTCTTTAGCTTGGTCTCTCAAGTTCGCTTATAGCTCCTTCCTCCCTCCATAACAAGAATTGAGTCCTATTTATAGGATTCTGAGAGGGCATTTTGATCATTGTAGTCAAATTCTTAGAACACTCCTTCGAATAGCTCGAAATGATTCCTTCAATCATCTGATGTATTTTAAACATTTGAATGCTCAAATGAAGTCAGAATTAGGAGATCTTAGGCTTGTTAGATCTGGCTCATCAAGACGCTCGATTTGACTATAAACATTCTATATTTAGGAGCCGATTGATATCTCAAAATTTTCAATTATATTTTAAGCGCTTGATCTGAGTTAGTCTTGACTCAGAACCAGATTGCTTTCGACGTCAAGATTCGTGCTTCGACTAATAGAATTTTCAATATCATATCAAGTGATATATGTGTTTTTATATATAATATTTAAATTTTTTAATATATTTAAAACTTTATAAAATATACATAAATTAATATTTTTACAAAACTTATTTTATAATTACTGAATTTTGACTTGGATCAATTGACCTAATTGTGTCAAACCAAAGAGTCAATTGGCATATGGTTAACCCATTAGTCAGTTGGAAGGGTTAAATTAACCTAATTGATCCATTTTGGCCAAATATGCTCAATTGGAATCAAAAAATTCATGTATGGATTCACCTCGACTCATTTGGGGGGAGCCATTAAATCAAATTAAGGATTAATGGGTCAATTAGGATGTAGTGAACGCATCCAAGAGATTTAATTCAATAAATTTAATCAAATCGAGGGTTTAAACTCAAGCTAATTTAGTGGTGGTTAGGTTCTAACTAAGCTAATTTTAGTTCAATTGGGTTCAATTTTGCTCAACTAAGAGTCAATAGATTAATTTCATATATGGTGAACTAACTTAGGTAAAATGGAAGACTTAATCAAAGGCAATTTGATCACCTTATTTAATTTAATCTAATAAATTCAATTGGGTTAATTTAAATCAATTATACCAATTAGATAAATTGGCTGAAACCAAAGGTTAATTGAGGTCATATGGTTAATAATTTAGAATAAATTATAAGTCTTAACTTGGCTCAATTTGATTCTTATATGAGCTTAAGAAATCATTAGAATGCAGCGCATAACATTTAGTGTATACATGTTAAAAATTAAATTTAAAAGAACATATCATAATCCTTATATTTTATTACAAGAACCATTAAGTTGAAAAAATGGTTTATCTCTTATTATATCATAATGATATCCTTAGTAAAAGCATACTGGAAGTATCAAAAATGATAATAATATTTTAAGCTAAATTTTAATGTTCTAAAAATCGGACCGGACCAACTAGTTCAATCGGTTCAATCATGAACCGGGCATATAGCTGGTCCGATTTTTCCAAGAATTGGACTTTGCATCGAACCGGCCAAAACCGATCTGAACCACCGATTCAACCGATGAACTGATTCTGATTTTGAAAAACCAGCCATTTCAATTAAATTATTTAAATATTAAATTTAATAAAATTTATAATTTAAATATTTTTATAATAAATAATATAAATTTTAAACCAAATTTTATCATTACAAATGAGTTTGAAATAAATCAATCATTATATATTCATCAAATTATTCCAAATATACAAGCTCATATTTAGGAGCTCTACTTTTCAATATAAAGAATACAACATCTTTTCTTTATGATATGGGATTAAAATAGTTGAATATGGGGAACCTTATTAAACTAAGCTTTAGGAATTAAAAATTTGAATTATATAATGTGGATTTTAATAATATCAAATGAACTTTAAAATATATGAATAAAAAGATAATATTTAAATTATTAACTTTATATTTTAATTATAAATTATAATTTATAATATAAAAAAATGTTAAGAATATAAATGTATAAAATTATTTTGTAAATATTTTCCATATTACATTTTATAAATATTTTAAAATACTTTTTTATATCATATATTTTTATATTATAAATTATATTTATATTCATAAACTAACATTATCAAAAATTCAAATTTTAAATATTTTTAATATACATATATCATGATTTATAAAAATATGTTTAAATATTTTATATATTATATTTTATAAGATTTTAAAATATTTTGTTATTTTGTATTTTATTATAAACTATAATTTTAATAAATTAAATTCTTATGATAAATTTATAATTTATACTTATATTTATAAATTTATATTATAATTTTTAGATTTTAAATATATTTAATATACACATAATTAAATTTATAATACACCTATAATTATATCTTATTAAAATTTATATCAATCTTAAAATTAATTATTATTAATAATATTATTTATATATTTATTTTATTTATTTTCTATTAAATATTTATATTATTCCATCTTTTACATTATTACATATTTTTATTACACTTATCGAAATTTATAATACACAATAATTATAACTAGGGTAGAGAATGTTAATATGGTTTAATATCTTATTTTAAAATCATGTTTTCTCCTTGTGTTGCCTTGTAGTGATGTCTTGTAGTTGTTTACATGTCTAAAAAAATATAATCAAAATTTTCTCTTTTCTCTACCTTTTCCTCTCTTCTTTTCTTCTAGCTCGTGCTTTGTTGTATGTAAGTTGAAGGCCAAATGAAGGATTAAGCTTGTAATCTAAGTAGTATTGTTGTTGCAGCTGATAATGGATGTTCATGTTGTTGCTACATCATTTAGTCTAAAAGAACTGTTGTTAGAGTATAACTTCTAAAATGAAGGTTAAACCATAAAGCAAAAGAAGGCAATAAAAGGTGATGTTCAAGATCCAAGAACTTAGATCTTGAGAACAAAGCTAATTAAAGTGGAGAAATCTTGATTTTAGTAAAATTTTCTATCAAATAGCTCTTATTGTTCTTATAAATTTCTAGTATTACATCCACTAATTAGAAGTTTTAATTCATGATAATAGTTGTAATGAACATTTCAAGTAGGCACAGCTTGTTTAGAATATGGTGTTAGAAGATAACCCCACAATTTATTCATATAAAAGTTAAGCCATTCACCAAAATCTAAGGACCATGTGCTCCAAATAGCTTATTAGATAAGCACCTCACATACGTAGATTGTTTAGGACATCTACCTCAATCCTTACATTAACATCAATGGTGCCATGCCAGCCTTTCACCTTAAAATTATTAACCAAATGAAAATTGAAAGCTGCGATTTGGAGATAAGGCCTTAGCCTTGCTTATAGATTACTTCTCTCAACCTTCCCTCAAAAATGTTAAGGAGATCTCACTGACAACAGACTATCTTGATGATCAGTTCCACTTAGAAAGTTGTAATTCTAACATTTTTTTCCAGATTGGATCTTAGCACCTTATATTGGTTGGTTCTCACCGCTCGGATACACCACTCATGATGGATAAACCATAGGTTGGTTGGTTCTCGACCTTAGGATACATCAGATGTAAGTTTGTTATGCTTCCTCGAGTTAGCCACCGCATACACCTATAAGCTTTCTTTTCAAGGGCTCAAGATAATGCCTCTAGTAGCACCTCCCCTGTGACCACTATATTGGGATCGCATCCTTTGCGACCCCATTTAGACACTCTTACTATCGATTGACAATTCTCATTTCCTAGAACCACCACTACTATATCCATCCTGTGGATGTACTAATTCTCCTCACCCAATAAATTGACGGCTGCCATCATCCTTCTTAGTGTGGTCCCTCACACACCAACAGGGTCCAAGCAAACATATAAACAAAATATATATTCACTTCTTGATGGACCACACTTCCATCTGTGTTCTACAGTTGCTTTATGTCTTAAATGTGGATGTCTTGTTCTTTAAAATTGCTAGATGTTGATGTCCACTTCATTCTAGAAGATTGTTTTATACATACTTTTTTTATAACATCAATTAATCAAGTTTATTATTTGTTAAATAGTTCATTAATACAAGTGATTGTCTGAATAGATTCATTGAGATTAAAAGATGAGAAAAAAAATTATAAAGAAATAAAACCAATATTTTTATTTTCCATTCAAAATTTTTAGGTTGGGCCCCAAAACCAATTATTGCGACCCACCAACGACTGACATGAAGCACAAGACGGTGACCAGCTGGCTAACGTGAATGCAACGTGTGAACCTGTTTGGCCGGTTCAAAGTAACTAGGAAGGGAAGAAAATTGTAAAAGCCTTGTTGAATATTCACTAAACCTTTGCAGCTAACTCCTGGAAATGATATGGATAACTATGCGACTTCTCCTAGATAATACAAAGCCCATGGAAAGGCCTCTTTTCATGAATATTATAATATCAAAATTAGTAAATTAAAAAATAATAATAATAACAAATATAAGAAAATATTAAAATTATCTCAAACTCAACATAGAGCTCTAATATTTGCTTAATTACCATGATATCCTCAAGGATTCAATTTAAATATAAAATGCCACCTAACTAATCTAGCAAATAAGCTAAAGACTCAGGACTAATCATATTGACTCCACAAAAGGTCATAATGAGCCATCGACTAAAAATGTGTTAAAAAAAAAACATATTAGCAAAAATACAAGATCAAAATCAAACTGTAATGTATAAATCTTTCCCAGGATGTAAATCCTAATCATCTTAAATAGGCTGGCAAAAACCAAAAGCTTGTTAAATCGACTAAATTATTCAAGTCATTTTATCTAAATAGACTGATACATACTATTTTCTCGTGAGTGAGGCTTGGTGAATAGACTGCTCGCTACGTGCCTGATGGGTTTGATTTCGATTGGACTACACCGGCGCTTGAGTCGTTTCACCGAGTTGACCCACCGAGTGCATCAACCCTGAGTCGAGAGAGAAAGAGGCGGTTTCTCGATCCGTTGGATTTAGCGCCTTTAGCTTCGCCGTTGGATTGGATCACTTGGATTGCGCTTTCTTGGTGTTTTCTTGAACCGGTGGATGTAGCTTTCGTAACTAGTTATTTTATCTTGCGTTCACGCCGTTGAATTGAGTGGATTCGTGATGTAGACGAGCTTGATCTCGATTTGATCTCACGGGATTGATAATGACGCTTTCTTGGTCGTTGGATGAAGCTTTGAGAATAACCTAACCTTATCTTGCTTTGAATTGTTTTGTTTCACAGCTCAGCCGAGGAGCTCGAGAAGAACACGATTTGATTGGCTGAGAACGAGGTTTCTCCTGGAATGTGGTGGTTTCTCAGAAGAAAACCGAGAAGAACTTGAGCAGGAAGAAAGGAAGGGAAAAGATCAAGAGCTAAGTTTCTTCAGAATTCTTGATCATCCCTATGTTTGGCTTTGGATCTCTATTTATACTTTCGCTTTCTTATGCTTGGATCTAAGCTATCTATGCACCTAACTACTTTCTGTTACAGTCTAACTGATTTCTGTTAGACTGGATCGTTTTACTTCGGTTGCTTACTTCTGTCTTTATGGAATATAAGTTGGTTAGTGCTCGAGCTCATTGAATTCTTGAGATTTTCTGTGTTTCCTCTTTTCTGTTACAAAATAACAGAAAATTGTTTATACTATTTATTTGGTTCATGGTTTCTGATCTTCCTTCTGTTTATGGTTAACTGTTGCAGGACTTATTATCTATCTTCAGTTGTGCTATCCTTTTGTGCTGCTACCTTGGGATTTTATTATCATGCCTTTGTAGTCACCAGAAGTTGATCCTTTGGCTCGTGTTATTCCACTGTTGTATTTCAGTAATAATTGTATTTGTTTTAAGTTGATCATTGTAATTCTTATTTGGCCATTTAGGATTTGGATTTATATCATTACTCCCTCCTCACACCTTGCCCTCAAGGTCATCGCAGATCTGCCTTTCTCGATTCGATCTCATATCTTAAGATTCTCACTTTATATCGCCCCTTCCTGAATTTCTCCTATTACCTGGTAATTTTCGTTTCTACCACGTATGTAGTTCGCTCTTATTGTAATTCGCTTCTACCACTCTATTACTCTTGTAATGTGGCGGTATGGTTTATCACTGTGGGGAATTCACCATTTATTATATGAAATTAAAGCTTGCTCAACTTTACTTATAACTCGGCATTTTATATGCACTATGTCGATGGGATTTATGGATTTGGCTATATCTCGAATTATAATTCTCTAAGTCAAAGGTCGAATTATTGAGAACTTATTTAGACTATTTTATAATTACAATTATATGTCCTGTCTTAACCCGGATTGAATGGTCGATACATGAAGCTTGTGTTTTCTTTCTCTTGTACTTGGTTGTCGGGTTGATTATCATGGCTTGATGTCTTTGGTCATCATATTATTAATGTCAATAACTTGACTTACGATATGCTCTTTATGATTTCTCATTACAATCAAATAAGCTTCTTTTTCTCTTTCTATTTGAGTTGTTGTTAAATAATGGATATTATCTGTTAGACCGAGTGGCATTTGTGGGAGGTTGTAGTAAGGTAGTTGGAGCATTCGATTGCTTTAATTACTTAATTTACATTTATGCATTTCATATCAATCTGTCTTCCATTACTGGGTTGAAATGCAGGAAGAAAAGGCTCTTATTTCCCTTTTAATTTCTCTTCACGATTCAAAGCTAGCATTCATGTAATCCAAATTTGTTAGGTTTTCAAATTCATTGTAAAATTGCTGGTTTGTTGAAGTTTACCTCTTAAATCAGGTAGGAAGGGCCAAATCATAATTTGTTCTTGAAGCGTAAGAATGCAATTGTTTATTTACTTGCATCCATCGATACCACCAAAGCAGTCCATCCATGTATATTGAGGATATTAAAATTTCTCTCTAATGTGTTATAAAGCGAAAGAATTGCTCGCTTTAAAGAGCCAACCTCTGGGTTTTCTCCATTAAATCGGGCATATCTATTTTGGAGTATTGCCATGGGTGTGTGTGTATGTGATCCGTTTGGAGAATAGAGGGGATGCATCACATACCGGATTGAGTTGTTTTTCCAACTGTTTTCTATGGTAGTCAATCTTCTTGATATTTCGCCAATACCATAGTGATTGAGGTCATTTGTTTCTGTTGTTTAATCGTACACATTCTTCAAATTGGATGTATTGTTCTTCGCCATATTTTCTCGAGTGGTAAGTCAACAAGAGAGCACCAATGATACATTTTCTCGTAATTGAGTGAGGCTTGAATAGTCGTTGCGGCTAATTTAGGCTCGATTGGGTTTGATTTCCGGATTGGACCGCACCGCTTGAGTCTGCTCACCGAGACCCACCGAGTGCATCTCAACTGGCCGAGTCGAGAGAGAAAGGGTTTTGCGGTGCTTTCGATCCGTTGGATTTAGCGCTTTAGCTCGTCGTTGGATTGGATCACTTGGACGCTTTCTTGAGCCGCTTGAACCCGGATGTAGTTGCTTTCTCGTAGACCGGATGTGTTATTTTATCTTGCGGGCCGTTGAATTGAGATTAAGGTGTGTGTTGGAAGAGATCTCTGGATTTGATCTGACCCGTGGATTGATAATGACGCGGCTGTTCTTGGTCGTTGGATGAAGCTTTGAGAATAACCTAACCTTATCTTGCTTTGAATTGTTTTGTTTCGACAGCTAGCCGCCGAGAGCTCGAGAAGAACAGGAGAGCGGTGGGATCGGTGGAATGGTTTCCTGGTGAGAAACAGAGAAGAACGGCAGAAGAAGAGAAGGAAGGGAAAAGACTGAAGAGCTAAGTTTCTTTCTGTAAATTCTTGATCATCCCCTATGTTTGGCTTTGGATCTCTATTTATACTTTCTGTTTTCCTTTCTTATGCTTGGATCTAAGCTATCTATGCACCTAGTTTACAATGCTAACGATTAGACCGGATCGCTTTTACTTCGCTGTTTACTTCTATCTTTATGGAATATAAGTTGGTTAGTGCTCGAGCTCATTGAATTCTTGAGATTTTCTGTGTTTCCTCTTTTCTGTTACAAAATAACAGAAAACTGTTTATACTGTTTATTTGGTTCATGGTTTCTGATCTTCCTTCTATTTATGGTTAACCGCACTTATTATCTATCTTCGCCAGCTATCCTTTTGTCGCTACCTTGGGATTTTATTATCGTTGCCTTTGTAGTCATGTAGTTGATCCTTTGGCTCGTGTTATTCCGCACTGCTGTATTTGTAGTCTGTAATAATTGTATTTGTTTTAAGTTTGGTTCAGTGATCATTGTAATTCTTATTTGGCCATTTAGAGGATTTGGATTCATATCATAGACTTTCCTCATTCGCGAGATTACAAGTTGATCCTCACGGCCTTTCAATAGATTGGAGCCCCATTTCAACTCAATTAATTAGGTTGACATATACTATCAAGCCTATCAAATTAAATCTAATTAATAAGGTCACCTTACATACAATGTAAGGTCATAAGACCCATCATTAGGCTTTCCTCCTTAAGGTAGTAACCCTTATGAGACGTCCAATAGATGTAAGCCTGATCCCTAAATAAAACTAAGCCTAGTTCTTATGCCAACAAGCACACCAATCAAAATTAAATGCACTAATTAAAAATATACAAATTAAAAACCACATCTTAGTCACACTTCTTAAAATTAAAATAAAATTCAGAGATAAATGATGATCATATCATGCCTTTAAGCACTTGTCACTCATATGTGCATTTGAATCTCAAGTGATCATGTTGAGTGCCTCTGAACTATTCATTTGAAATTGGTGCGAATAACTCTCTGCCAATGAATAAGCTAAGGTTGAACTCAAAAAAATGTCTTTAATACACACATCTAGTTCTACCTCAATCTGCTCGAGATACCTAAGAAGAGGTCACCCCTGATAGCGAATTAAACTCCCTAGATATTACAACTTGTAGTCCCCTCAAGTTGGCAAACTAAGTCCACTAATTTTCCTATAATGATAGAATCATGGCATCTTCATATGATCTAAGTCCATCTCCTTAACTATTCCTCATTCAATTAATTCACATCAAACTACTAATGTGAGCCTAAAATGAGTATAAGCAACCACTTTAATCAAGAGTAAACTTTCATGAGCAAGAGGAATAATCATAAGAGCTTGCATCTACACAAGTCGTAACCTTAGGTTTAAATAATGATCAATCAATGATATCTATTAATCGATCTATTCTTAATAATATAAGCTTGAATTGTATCATTCTACTGCCTAATTTAATGAGATCAATCTTCAAAGTTAGCAAGTTATGATGGGATTTCATGTGGGGCTCATGTTTATGAAGTTTTCCTCAACAAGATGTGATAGGTTAGCCAAGGGTGTCTGGAATTGATTTTGGTCTTTTGGTCATCTCAATCAGTAGAGCCAGTGATGAGATGAAGGGCACTAACTTGATGGGATTTCATGTGGCGATTATTAAGGTATTAAGGTTTCAAGGACGAAGGTCTAAGGCTTGTAGAGAGCAACATTATGGTGATTGACAATGTTTTTCACCTGTGCATTACGACAATGAGAGTGGTCGTTGGGCCACATCCATAGCTACATCATTCATTCGGCACTTTCAGACAACCTAACAGCCTTTATGGATGACATATGAGTTTGAAGGATTGAAGTTACATTTATGTTCACCTTTCTCTAAACCGTTGCTACAGACTATCATCGTACACAATAATGGCTCATTAGAGCTCTGAACCTTTGTTGTACTCATGCTCACTCTCCAACCCTCACTCCATTAGTCAGGTCTCCTTTTGTCTAATGAGAGCTTTTACAAGCAAAAAGGTGCTTAATTTAGAAAGTTTAATGGAAGGGAAACCTTCTAACAAGAGCAAGGAGTTGAGGTTCGATAAGCTAGTCATTTCCTTACAAGCATCAAAACAAAGGGCGCGCCTGAAATCTTTTGGGATTGTTCTGCCTTGATGACAAGGCGTCATCAGAGATATGCAGACTGTATAGAATATTTTCTTAAGCACATGGGGAGTGGCCACGAAAGGAAGTCTGCTAGCTGTTATGAATAGGGGATTTCATTGGCATCTTTCTTCCTTAAATGAGCTACCAAAATTCAGCTTTTTTGACTCTTTTAAATTTTGCTAAAGAGGAGAGGAAAGAGGCTTCTTTGCTTCAGGAGCTGTGGGATTAATTAAAGTTCTTTCAACTTGTTGGCCTAATCAAGGTGGGGATCTCTGAAAAGTTAAAACAGGTTAGAGATGAGTTGAATATGGATTAAATTTGGGCCAAACTTCGTCAAGTGACTATATACGAGCAAACAGACGAGTGCTCATAAGGGAGAGCATGTAATTATATCAAAAGTTATATAAATAAATCATAAACAAGTTAAAAATTTATAAGATAATTAAATTGAAACCTATAAATGAAATGTTAAATTTAAAGCTTATGAATGAGATGAATATAATAAGAACACCATTAATTTATTAATAAAAAGAGCACATAATTTCACATTTTCCTTGAGTATAGCATAGATCAAATTACATATAAAATATAATCTTAAATATTGACTTGATATTTAGCTTAATAAATGTAAATAAATATATCACATATTATAGTTTATAATAATATAAAAATTATTTTTTCTTATGAATTTAAAAGTATAAATTTATGAGATGGATTAAAAAAAGAGGAATTAATTTGAATAATTAAGAAGAAAAAATATAAAACTTCTTATAAATGATTATGTTACATGTATATTAAATCATAATTTAAATTTAATAATGAATAAAATGAATAGAATAATTAATAAAAGAATTAAATATATTAAAATATTTTAAATATAAATAACAATCATTTAAATAAGAATGAGAAATTTATTTAGAAAATTAAATGTCTCTAATGAATTAGTATAGAAATAGAATTATAAATATTATCATAAAAGAGATAGTTATATTTTAATAATGTATACACTTAGATAATTATGAGTATTAATCAAATTAATATTTTTAATCATAGCAACTTCAGTTAAAAATATATTTTCAAAGGGGAGGCGATCCAAAGAAGCTTCACGCTAAGATGGATAATTATATTCTTACATTTATGATAAAAATTTACTTATTTTTATGTGATGGATCGCATTGGTACATAATTATAATGATCTCCGTATTTCAAATTATGATTTATTTTCTCATTTTTTTCATATTAAATGAACTGTCTGAATGTTAAATCATATTGTTAGTTATGTCTTTGTATAGAATTAATTGATTTACTGTTTTGAGATAATATGAATAGTTTTATAAATTCTATGTTATGAATGTGTATGCTTGAAAATAGTTCACTTACAGATATTTGGATGCAACGTAATCTGCAAATAAAGGTAAATAGAAATGGTTACTTGTCCTTTAGATGAATTTTGGAAAAATATTTCTTCTAGAAAAGGCTTTTAGACAGTGAATCCTAAAATAAATGATAAATTAGAAATAAAATTTCTAAGAAATGTTTATTTTCATTTGTCTCTTATATGTTGGATTGTTTAAACACTTTTTACATAATATTCATATTTATGGTAGATCGATCATGCATATTATTTCTGTTTTCTGTTTTATTATAATATAAAAATATAATTTATCCACTGATAATATTATTCAATTGTAAGTTATTTTATATTTTCAGGTAATCTTTCAAACTAGATAAAGGATAGAAGGAAAGAGTATATATACAGTCGTAGAGAGACTTCAAGAGATAGGTACTATATTAGTTTATATTTTAGATTATGTTATTTTGGGCTCTGAAAATTCACCACCGACCTCTCGATGAAGAGAGTTTGATTTAAGATGTGTCGATGTAATTTTTAGAAGGCAGATGGAATAGTAGATAAGACACTACCCAGAGATTTCGCCTTCATTTAGTGACTTTAGATCGGTTCCGTGTTTCCTATAGCAAGCTCTATATTAATTCTCTAAGTGAGAGAGAACTTTCGATTAAAGCTAGTCATTTGGTCGCTTAATGCGTAGCGTATAGTAGCAGCATATGGTGTTTAAAATTTATGAAATTCACCATTATTTAACTTAAAGTGTATGGTTGGTGGAATGATGATGTACCCGATCTAGATCCCATGGTTCCGTCATCTCGGGTTGTCGCCTACCTAGTAGAGATAATCAACAATCGTGAGATCCTAACACAATGGGTTACATTATCCAAGAAATCCTCAGAATTGAGGGTTGTCTAAGCCTCTTAAGTCTACCTACTAACAAAAAGGCTTTGTCCTATCAAATATACCCTATGATTCATAACTCAAAGTTCGATCGAACATGAAGCGGCCAAGTAATATAATGACGTCATTTGGTGGCAACCACCCAATCAGAGGACTCGGGTAATCACATCATATGTAACTCACCTTGGCCAAACCACGCGAGACTAATCCGCATCCTTACAATTACGAGAAGAATATAGTGGTTTATTTTACTTGACATTAGCTCCTTTGTGAACTAGAGTTTTCTTAATCTGTCATCCCCAACAAATGATGATGGATGGGTGGATGAGTTGTTTGCTTTAAGTAATTAAAGATAAATTTCATTTAATTCAGATGTTTTCTTAGTTGAAATTTAGTTTTAAGATGAATTGATTTAAAGCTCAAATATCTTTTAATGATAATATCCCCTTCGGTTGAGATTTTCAGTCAACGCGGCCATCATCAGGGGAGACCTTGCCAACTCTGTTATTTTGTTAGCAGAGGATCGGGTCAACAACTTGAATTTATAAATTTGAATTCGATATACAATAACTTAAAAATATAAATAGTAATAATCCCCTCAAGTTGAGATTTTCAGTCAACACGACCATCATCTGTAGAATTAAACTCTACTTAAGTAGAGAGGGTCTTATGACTTATGTGTAATTTAAATCTTTTAAGAAATTGATATCATAACAAACCTTGTCAACTCTATTGTAAATATAGAGGATTGGGTCTTATGATCTACTATAATTTAAGTTCATTTAGTAGACCTTATCAACTCTATTTCAAGCATAAGTGATTAGGCCTACTGTGATCATATTTTATGGAGTTGAATATTTATCTCTTTCATTAATTTGAATTAGCATATAAATACATTCATTAACTCGCATGCATATAATTGTAAATGATTGAATTGACCTCATCATCCTTCTATTTTTTTTTCTAAACCCACGCAGCATCCTCATACATCAAGTTTATGTGCTTGGTATAAGTGTCGGGCCCCATGCGGGTATTTAATAATTCAAATTTCTTTTTTTTCGATTGTGAGATTAATTTCATATTTATTTAATCTCAACTCAGAAATTTCTTTCGCATTAAAATTTGCACTTTAAAGATCAGCAGTATTTATAACTTAGACAATTTCATCTAATTAATGAAATCATTGATTTTAAAAATCATAATTAAAATAAAATTTCTTTTATTTTTGGATTGAAGAAAACTCCATAATTAGTGTAGCGTTTAATTTAGTATCGTCTACCGTCGCTTCAGAAAGAATGAACCAATCGATTGTATGCAAAATTATGTTTATATTTGCACTTAAAAGATATATCTTTACTTGCATTTTATTCATTCATAGAACTTCTAGACTTCAATGATTGGCTTATGCTCATTAAAAGCCTATTAGATATTTGCAAATTCAACATTCAAATTTGATACTCGCTCATGCAAGCTGTTATACTTTCTTTAAGAGAGCTTATTTGAATTTTAGCTTCTTTTGAATTATATATTTGAAAGCTATACTTCAATCATATTACAAACTTTTGATAATTCAATTATACATTCAAATGGATTCATGTTTATAAAATATCGTTCATCTTCATTCAGTCAATCTTTTAAGTTTAGATCTAAATCTTATAAAGGTTATTTGCCTCCAAGCCTTACAATTCAGAATTAATTTGATGTCATCATTAATTTATAAGTCTAAGCTCAGAAGTTACAATCAAATCGATTTATTTTGAGTTCAAATTTATTTAGATCATAACCTTTTAATTTTATGTCAAATTCATTTCAAGTTCATTTACGCTTTAATTTTCAATTTATTCATTTATTTAGGACTTTATATTTTATATTTAATTTAATATTAAATCTCTTTTTTTTGTTAAGTCCCTAAATTTTAAATAAATTTCAAATTTCTGATCATCTCCACGAAGTGATCGAGTGTTTTGTCTTACTAGACGCTCTATTATAATGTCGGACACCACAAATGCTTCACACTACTCCTATGGTAAGATTAATATCTTAGAAGCAAAGAAAGAAAGACATATATATATATATATATATATATATATATACATTCTATTTCTCTGACCTACACCCAATGCATTAGCTCTTGGAACATGAAAGACAAGCACATATGTATATATCTTACCACATTCACATTTTCTCACACCCCCTATATCCTATGGGGCATTAGTGGGGTCTTGGAACCTACAAAAAAAGACACAAGCATATATGTATATATATTTCCATCTATATACGGCTCTCCACTCCCCACATTTACAAAAAAGAGACCAATCTCTGCAGCATAAGTGTTGAAAGGCAATTTTGAATTTGAAGCTGAGTGGCACGCAGCAAGGTCCATCCATTCGGTATTTATATGTTCATGTATTCAACAATTCTAGTAATAGAAATTTGAATCTCTATGAGTGGAAGCATCCTTGCAGAGAACTGAACGCACTTCCATGGTTGACCTTGGAGGCTCCGGGTCCTTTGCTTGAAGTGCGTTTCCAAGGACTTGCTGCACCTGTGACGCAAATGTGTCATCCAAAATAGCAACAGTAACTCTTGCACTTTTATACCAGGATCTGTTCTCTTTCCGATCTTCTAAGAAATTTAGGACATCCTATCCCAAAAGCATCTGCATAATGATACAAAGACATGGATCTCCAAAATAGTATGAGGATGATTTTTTGTCTCTCTGAGTTGATCCTTCAGAGGTTGCATTCTATTCCTGATATCAGATTCAACCATAAAGTCCTTTGTATCATGGATGATCTTTTTCAATTTTGTTGCACTTTCTGCATGGCTCTGCGGCCGACGGGGAGGGGAGAGAGAGCAGGAGAAAAGAGAGAGAGAGAGAGAGAGAGAGAGAGAGAGAGAGATGGCTGGGGGATTACCTGCGGCGGACGACGTTCGCTGGCGGCTGTAGACGAGTGGCAGAGAGGGGGTCGGAGCGTGGGAATAGAGAAAGAGAGAGGGAAAGCCTATGGCAGAGGGAAGAGCGGCGGCTTAACGGGAGTGCTCGTTTCTTTTTTGTCAGAAAATCCTTGGCTGCCGCTTTTGTCTTAGGAGGGAAAAAAATCATAGATTAGGGCTCTTAAGTGCATGTTAGTTACTTTCCTTATTAGCTTAGACGGGATTTTCAAAATTTGAGTGCAATTCCGGATGATATTAAGGAGTATTTATGAAAAGAGTATAATCTAATTCATAATCCATATTCATGCAAAAATTCTGAATTAATCATTTAATAATTAAAATTAAACCGAACTTCATTTAATCAAATTGATGGTCACGTAAAATTTTGTGAATCTTCAAATCAAACCCGCATATGGATATTGGCTAAGTAAATTTGATATTGATTCAATGATACCATCGATCGCATTGTTAAACCATCGGTTTTGGTTTAAAGTTATCGCTCAAAGCTCGACATTCGCAGATTCGTAATTAGCGGGTCATTTGATGGCTCTGACGTTTGACACTAACGACATGATTAATTTTACGAACAGATGTTATTTGGGCATTATTGCAGCTTCCAAACCTCGGTATGCATGTAGGCGCATCGACGGATTTCCTTGCTGGTCGGTCGACCGTCGAATTATGCAATATGTATATTCTAACTAATTTTGACGTTCTGAACATGATGGCGAGGTTCATTCGTCGATCGGAGACCGTTCTGACTGGTTTCGACAACATCAAGTATATTTCAACTTCGATTTGCGTGTCGTCGCACCCGAAGTTCATCAAATTCAACTCGTGAGCTCGACTTAACTGATATAGCATATATGTAGGTCAACAAATGCCCCCCAATAAATATAGTGTGCTTATAAAGCCAACCATATTTGTTATAAACTAGTTGACCATACAAGATTTGACCTGATTTGTCTTTATTGACTCATCAGGTAGGAAGAGAGATATCTCTGGCCATATTCATAACACTTTGATGGGCTTGAAGAAGGTCTCATCTCAGTGGTTTGTATCTTTAATCCTCCATTTGCCTTAGCTTCGTGCTTAGTAGGCTTGGTGAAGAAAAAATTTTATTTATTTTGTGATTTAGGTTCCTTCTGTCCTAACTTCGAGCTTGACGGACTTGATGGAGGATAGGTCTAATTTGTCTAACTTGACTTGTCAGGAAGATATGCATACATTCGGTCCTTTGCTTATTGTTTTGGTGGACTTGTTGAAGAAATAACCTGATTTGTCGGAATTGACTTGTCAAGAGAATGTGCATACCTTCGGTCATTTGCTTGCTGCTTTGGTGGACTTGTTGAAGGATTAACCTGATTTGTCAGAATTGACTTGTCAAGAGAATATGCATACCTTGGTTCTTTGCCTGTTGCTTTAACGGACTTGTTGAAGGATTAACCTAATGACCTAGTCTTCAAGATGAGCCTTAGGTCTATAGCAAGAAGCCGTTAGTCCAACACTTGGTGTTTTAGTGGACTAGTTGACTATAAAGTCCTTGAGTGAGCTTTTACAAACTCAAGATAGCTTCTTCGACCTTTTCGCTTGTCGCTTGGAAGAAGTTATATAAGTTTATGCTTTGTGATTACTTAGACCTCTCTCATCCTCTCTTGATTTGAATCAATTGGAAAAGTTCTCACCGGATCGCTTAAATTTATTGAGTTGGATCAGCTTTGGAGGATAGATAGCTCTAGCCTTCGAAGTTGTCTTCTACATGCTCTGAGTAAAAGTGTCTTTTCCTATTATTCGCATAGCCACCTGCGACCTAAACAAATATAATTGTAAATGTTATTTGGGGATTTTAGTATGAGGCGTGATGTGAACCCAAAATAGACATAAGTGTTTTTCTAATATAAATTTAAAAATATCCCCTATCTCATAGGGGGATTTTCTAGCTAAGATAAAGATGTACTTATTTCTCTTTTTCTATCAATTATAAGAGTAGATGAGACTTTTTGTCATTCATCACAAATGTATAGTTTCATCTTGGGATATCGGCAGAAGGCACGATATCAACCTAAATAAATATATAAAAATGCCCCCTATCTTGCAAGGGGAATTTCATCGCAACTCAAAAATGCGTTCTCGCAATGCAAGAGAATTTTTGAGTGCTATTTCATATATATATATATATATATATATATATATATATATATATATATATATATATATATATATATATATATATATATATATATATATATATATATATATATATATATAATATGAGAGTCATGAATATAATGTTTATCCAATCATGCAATCATGTGGACTCGACAAGATACTTCTTGAGATAACGACCATTGATGGGCTGGCGTCGACTACTCAAATCACCAAGCTAGTTCTCCTTCAGATACCTTCTCTATGATGTCTTCCCAATTAGCTTCAAATTTACCACTGATTCTTTTGTGAGGGATTATCAGTCTTCTCAGCACCAAGACCAACTCTCCTCTTTGAAAATTTCAAGGACGCACTATTCCATCGAAGGCTTTAGACATTCTTGCTCGATAGATTTCTAAGCTTTGTTGGGCTTGAAGTCTAATTTCATCGAGCAAGTCAAGCTCTTCCATCCGTAAATGTGTGTTCTCCTCTTGAGTGAGATTATACAGGATGGCTACTCGAAGTCATGGTAGTTCGACTTCTAGTGGAAAGACTATTTCAACTCCAAAAGTTAAAGCATAAAGAGTGGTTTTAGTTGGCGTTTTGTAAGTAGTTCTATATGCCCATAACGCCTCGAGCATTTTGATATGTCACTCTCTTTTATTCCTCGTGAAAATCTTTTTGAGTAGCTTGATCAGTGTTTTATTAAAAGCTTCTGCCAAACCATTGACTTTTGGATTATAAATTAATGAATATCATCAATCGATTTTGTATCGATCATAGATCTTTGCACTCTTGAATGCTGGGCCATTGTCTAAGATAATTCGTCGTAGTATACCAAAACTATGAAATATGACAAGAAGTCGAATAATTCAAGAACCTTCAAACAGAGTCGCTTCTACCGACTTGGAAAAATAGGTTCGCTAAGATAAACAAGACCACGCGATGGTGGATCAATAGGTTCAATTATATTCTGTGTTGATCTCATTTTAGAATGAGCTCTCAACCCCTCCATCTTGACATAGATCTGGGACTTAAGAGTTTGGGCCTTGACACATCTAATGAGTAGGACATTCAATCTAGACTTAGAAGAGTTAGCCATGTGAATAGGTCATGTTGGGGTGTTAGAAAAATTTGC
This sequence comes from Cymbidium sinense, assembly GCA_021442155.1. Taxonomy (NCBI): domain Eukaryota; kingdom Viridiplantae; phylum Streptophyta; class Magnoliopsida; order Asparagales; family Orchidaceae; genus Cymbidium; species Cymbidium sinense. The sequence continues at coordinate 11,928,986 of CM038228.1, forward strand.
ATACCTTTAGCTTGAACCATTCATCACCTTCCTTCCTTCAAATCAAACTCCAAATCAATCTCATTTGATTTTTCTCCAAACTCAAATCAACTCCATGTGACTGAAATTCATGATTGAAATCCATGATTGAAACCCATGAATGAAATTCCTAAGTCCAAAAATTTTTTTTAAGTCCTTAATTTTTCTCTTAAGGACATAGCCAAAATCATGATTAAACCAATTCAAATTCATGAGATTTTCTCATAACTTATTTATATTCACATATATAAATGAAATATAAATATAAATCAATCAAATCAAATCAAAAAATTAAATTCTAAATTTTAAATCCTTCTTAAGTCCTTAATTTCCCTTAGGAATTTAACCTAAATCATGATCAAATCAATTCAAATTCATGAGATTTTCTCATAACTCATTTATATTCAATTTATATTCACATATATAAATGAAATATAAATATAAATCAATCAAATTAAATTCTAAATTTAAAATCCTTCTTAAGTCATTAATTTTCCAAGAATTTAGCCTAAATCAATCAAATCAATTCAAATTCATGAAATTTTCCTTAACCATTTATTCATTTTACATATATAAATGAAATATAAATATAAATCAATTAAATCAAATCCAAAAAATTAAATTCCAAATTTAAAATCCTTCTTAAGTCCTTTAAATTCTTTTTAATAGACTTACATAAATCATGTTCAAATCAATTTAAATTCATGGAATTTTCTCATAACTCATTTATATTCTCATTTATATTACATATATAAATGAAATATAAATATAAATCAATCAAACTAAATTCAAAATTCAAAATCAAACTCCAAAAATTTCTAAGTCCTTTAAATTCCTTTTAATGGACTTAGCCTTCAAATCAAATCACTTCAAATCCTTGAAATTTTCTCATGACAAATTTATATTCTCATTTATATTCATATCTATAAATGAAATATAAATTCAAAGAGTCAAAACCAATTCCAAAATCAAACTCAAATCCACTCAAAATCCAACCTAAGCCTTTTAAGTCAAAATCTTGAACTTAGCCAAATCAATTTAAAATCAAGCCAAACTCTTGATTTTTTCTTCATGATTCAATCAACCTACAATCATGAATCCATATAAATACAAACTTCAATCATTAAAATCAATTCAAAAATCAAACCCCAAATCCATTCATATTCTTCCTTTGAATATGAAATTGTCAAATGAATCAAAACCCATTTGACTTCAAACCACTTAATGGATTTATATTTCAATCATATATACAAGTTCAATCAAACTCAAATCAAGCTTTGAGCCATTTGACCCACTTAGGCTCACTTGACCCAGTGACCTAAAAATACCCTTATGAGCCAAATTTAATCCTAACCAAATTGGATTGAATCAAACTCATGCCTCTCTTATGATCAACTCATCATGGGATGATCAATCAACAAATTGTCAAACCTAAGGTTGACCAAGTCAACACTTAGCAAATAAAACCTAAAATAGCCAAATCAATAGGTGATTGAAACCATTGATCTAAGTTCATTCATAACTATGTTTGAACTTGACCAAGTCAACATTTGAGCCTAACCTAATTGGTGACCCAAGTTGATTGACTTGACCTAAAAAGTCAAAATGTGTCAAAACTTGATCTAAGCCAATTGATTGAAACCAATGGTCAAATTCATCACTTGTTGAACTTGAAAGCCTCAATTGGCCAACTAGACCTAACTAGCCCAATTGACCTTGACCCAACTTGACTAAAGGGGTCATGTTGAGCCAATTCAAACTTAACCAAAATTGATTGGAAACAAAGATACCAATCCACTTCATATGACTAACCAAACTAAACCTACCCATGACCTAGCTCAAATAGGTCAAATGGGTCAATTGAATTGGCTTGACCCATTTGACCTAAATGAATCATATGAGCCAAACTCAAACCAAATTGAATCAAACCAAAGCCAAAACATTTCAAATGGTCATATGAACTTGAACCCTTGGTTTGACCCAATTTGACCAATTAGTTAACTTGACCCAAGTTGACCCATTTTGAACTAAATGGGTCAAGATGAGCCAAACCATATCAAATGAACTCCAAATCCAATGAAACTTGGCCAATTTTCTCAACATATACATATTCAAATTCAAAATTTAAATGACCATTTCTACCCTAGGCCATAGAACAAATTTTGGTCAAATCCATGGAATTTGGTCAAGTCCTCTTCATATCAACTTGATACCTTCTAATGTCAAGTAACCCTATGGAGGTGGTGCACCCAATGATGGGTTTGGGTCAGAAATGGACCCAAGGCCAAGCGACCATCAAATTGGCCCAAATTGAAAACTCCCTCACTCAATTTGAAGCACATGGGAGGTTACATCCACTCCTTGGCTCAAGCGACCATGTGCAACTACAACAAACCTTTCCATATTGGATCAAAATGGGCAACCCATGGCATCATTGCCATAAGATATACTCCCCTAATTCAATTCAATTCACATCCCATTATTCGATTGAGAGAGTGTTAGGAGCCATAGAGCAATCTAAGCTTCACAGATTTGAAATCCATTCTTGGTTTCATCCTTTGAAAATAGGGAGCTCCATCCATAACTTCCTCCACACTACAATCCAACTCAATTGCCTTTGCACACTCCCTCAGGGGACCAAATCGAGCTTGCCTAAAGCTCCTTCAAAGTTCCCAAAGCAAGGAGAAGTTCAATTGATCAAAGCCAAAAGGAGGGGGAGTTGGTCCATAGAGAAACTACCCAACCTCAAGCTAATTCTTTCACACGCCTTCTGCCTCAACTGACGAAGCTCCTCCAAGGAATCGAGGATCACCTCCGAGGTATGGAATATCACCATTAGACTTAAGGGGTGTTGGTCCTTTGTGAAAGAAAGTGTCATGGCATGAAAATTCAACCATTGGATGGATTACAGGGATGGTGTGTGCAAAATTTTATCCTAATCCAAGCTCAATCGAAGCTCGATCAAGGCTTAGATCATGGACCTCTATGATCCTCGGAAGAACAGGATAATCTAGCCATCCGCACATGGATGGTGAGATTCGCATGTTTTTAAAATTCAATTTATCCTTTAAAACCATGGTGATTCCGCTCGATCCTTGATCAATGGTGGTATCAAACCGCATCCCACGCCAGATGCATGTATGGATTCTCCCCGTGACGTGGAAAGCGCACACGTGCCGCCGCATGTCGAAGGGGTTGGTTTAAGGTTTTAATTAATTTTAATTAATCTAAGCTTTAAAATTCATCTCTCAATAAAAATAAAAAAAATATGAGGTAAATTTCTAGAAAGATAATTCAACCTAGAATATTCTAAAATTGGTTTTAATGGATTTTGAATTGTATCTTTCTCGATTTTTTTAATGGAAATCTTATTTGTTAATTACTTAATCCTTTGATTAATCCCAAACTTTGGGTATATTTTGGGGATGACTTCTCCTCCCCTAATTTTCTTGGGATTTATTGAAGGCTTAATTGGGGAATTGCAAATTTCTAATTACTCTTAATATAATTAAGGATACTAAGGTTTGATTAGTGTTTTAATCTTTTATTGAAGTTGATTAAGATTTGATCCAGTGAATAGGAGGCTTAGGAATAATTTTGGGGTATTTCCCCTAAGCTATTTCCTAAACCCTCCTTATCTTTCCTTAATCCTCTCTTAATTAAGGGTTAATTCATTAATTACCCTCTTAATTAATTTCTAAAATTTCTAAAACTTTAACTTAATTAATCTACTTTGGGTAGATGCTTAGGTGTTCAAGAGCCTAAGTTCAATTAAGGAAATCAAAACTCAACTCATATGTGTGAGGGGTGTTTGAAATTACTTAAGTTAAACCCCTTAGCTTAATTAACCATTAATCATGAGCCAAATTGCATTAGGCCCTTTTCTTCCGTGCATTGCAAATTTAAATTCCTTGTGGATTTTATGTCATCTCATTGGCTCATAATTTTAACTATGCTAAGGTGGTGTAAAGGGTTAATTAACTGCTTAATTCATACCTTAACCTAATCAAAATCTAAAATGAATCTAATCATCTAAAAATTAAACAAATGTCAAACACATGTGGAATGGGTTAGAATAGCAAACTCAACTCACATTTTCAAAATTAAATCAAACTCAAATCAAACAAAATCATACTAAATGAACTTTGATTTACTTTAAGCTTTCTTATTTCATAAGATTGTCTTTAGGATTTAATTAAAGTGAATGTGTTTACATGCTTTCATTATTTTAGTTCTTTCCCAACATGTTAAATATGTATGTCATGTGGTTTCATCCATATTTTTCAAAATTCAAATTTAAAATGAAAATGTTTACTTTATGTCAAATGCATGTGCAAAGTAAGTAATAATATGAGTGGCTATTATCACTATTAAATTCAAATTATTTTCAAAATATATGAATCAATTATCAAAACTGAAAGTGTGTTACTTATATTTTAATTATAAGTTTGCATGTGAAGAAAATATAAGGATGTGCTTAGTGTAGGTTTTCCTTCTTTTTCTTAGTATAGTTTTGAATAGATTTGGTAAGATGTATGGTTCATTAGAACCTAACACTTGCCTAATTCTATATTCTATTCATTCCTATACTATCAATCAAGATGTATACCTATGCTTGCACATATAAATTTCATAAACAAAAATAAATTAACCAAAGCAAATTTTTGCATCTTTCTTTTCCATTCATTTCTTTTGTACACATGTTTGTATTTAAGGAAAGTGGTATATTAGTCTGACAATGAGTTGTGAGGCTTTAAGTAGCCCTAAGTAGGTCTTGTACCTTACACCTGGGTTAACAATGAGCACTCACTTATGCCTTTCTTACTTTCATGTGTGCATGTGAAAATTGGATAAGAAACCCTTTCTACTTAATGAAAATCATGCATCATAAACTTTCAAATTTTCTTAAATGAATTACTTAGCATGCATCATAAAGTTAAATATTCTCATTTGTGTATAGATATGCTTAGACTCATTCATATGCATGTTATACATGTTGGGAAAGAAATGAAGTGATGTATATTTTGTGAATTTAGTTCATTTTATTTAATCTTAAAATGCCTTTCTTTTGAATGGGTTTGTTTAGAGTTCATCTAAACTTAGATTAATTAAAAACACTTAATCAAATATTCTCTCTTCTCTCTTCATAACTTAGTAATTAATTAGGATAATTTGAACCTAATCAAAACATGAAATAAAATCAACCCAAAATAACTAAATCACTTAAATGAAACCCTCCTAAGTTGAACATGTTTCACACTTAGAAAATTCTAACTTAAAGCCATAGCTAAACATACCACACAAACCTCCAAAGCACACACATTAGGCTAAGTCACCACTTCTAGCTTTAGGTTAGGGCAGTGCATGGTTTGATGCTTTTATTTTGTGATATATTTTTTAGATGATGGGATGTATGCTTAGAATGAATATGAATCTTAGTCTAACCATTATTTTCATAGGGATTGTTTTTAAGGCGTAATAAATAAAAATATAAATGTTTTTACTTGTGCTTATACCCCAAGCATAATCCAATAGTGGACTTAGTCACCCATGTGTGGTGATAAGTCCAATATACATGTTGGGATTTGTGGTTTTTTAGCTAATCTTTTTTGTGTTATAGATTTACTTCTTTTCCTTTTCATGTAAATTTTAATTAGATTTTGGAATGATTGTTATGGGGATTAGATGAACATTGGTCATAAGATCTCATCTTATGCAATCCTTGGAGCATCCACCTTCCAACCATCCAAAAGAAGAACCAAAGAAGAAAAGAAGAAGAAAAGAAGAATGAAGAAATGAAGCTTGAAGACCCCATAACAATGAATTCTTGCTTAATTGTTTAATTCATTTGTAATCTGTAAGGGTAGGCTACCCAATTGTTTTGAGTGGTGACCACAATGGCTCTTATTCTTTGATTTTATAAATTGATTGATGATTTATTTAGCATTACATATTTTTTCTAGTTTCTGCTTTATGTATGGTGATGTGGATTTCTTAGGAAAAATAAATCTTACCAAACTAACAATTCAAAACTAAAAAATAAAGAATTCATAACCTCACCTAAAGCTTAGGTTTAAAATCAAGATAAAAGAATTAGCAACCCCTTAGGATGAGTATTTCTTTTTATAACATCATGCACAAATGCATCTTTTCACTCTTGATTGAGGGCTTCCACCTTTGCTGAGAAACTTGGCTTGACCTTTGAGAGCCATGGTGGAAACACACCCTCCCTTCTCTGATTTTGGCCAATAACTTTATTTCTCATGCATTACATATGAATCCTATAAAATAATAATTATCCAAAAAATAAAAATAAAATGAAATGAATTGCATTAGATTTAGTCAAAGGCATGATCTCTAGTCTCTTTAGGAGTGAGTTAAGGACTAATCTCTCTTTCTAAATAAATAATCTTCTATCTTGCATAAGCATATGACCTACATGAATTTAAAATCATAGAGGAGTTGGTGGCCACCCTGTGTATAAGTCCAAGCTGGTTTGTCCTCTCGGAGGCAAACCAAATACCCATTTTGCCTTTTAGATTGTGCTTCCTCACCAAAGCTCCTAGATTTAGGTTCTGATGTTGCCCTCAGGGCCATAAGCATAAATCCTCACCTCTGGCATTTCCATAATCTGTTTATAAATTCCTAAATTTAAAAAATTCAACTCAAACAAATTAAATCAATTTCAAAATATAAAGCCCAACCATGGATAGTTGAGATGCTTTCACTAGTTTCCTAACATGGGTATCTCCTACTTATCTTATTTTATTTGATAATAACTCCTCTTTGATCAATCCCATTTGATCTTCAAAATAACAATCAATTGATAGTCCTTTCCTATTGAAATCTTGAAGACAACAATCATTTACCTTAATCGAGAGAGTATTCCTAAGGATCTCCCTAGATGTAATTAACTATGGGCTTGCCTCAGGGAACTTAACGAACCCATTTAAAATAAACCTGCTTTACTTTTCATGTAAAGTAGGGAAGACTTACATATATGTGACATTATCCTGGAGTCCTTATTGAGTGATTAGTCCATTAAAGTGACTTCTATTCCGAGATAGTATATCTATTCCTTGATGACGCACCATCACCTTAAATAAGCATACTGGATCTAATGGTGTCAACCAAAAAGAATATCTTTCATTTATCCCTTCAAAAAAGGATGATGATAGAATATTTTCACCATATTTTTTTTGACTCAGGATGGTTCCTCTCTCCATCTTTGGTAAATGATCGTCTTCAAAATCGAGAAATTTATACTTAGCTTATTTCATTCTTAAGTTAAGTTAGCCAACATCTTAGGTTTTAGGACCTCACCTGTGTTGGTCTTAAAACCTCATTTCTCCATAAAATAAAAAAATCTAAATAAAAAAGAAAACCTTTAAAGACTTCCTCCTTATCATTTTTATGATAAGAATAAGTTCATTCTAAAATAATAAAGATAATAAATTTTTCATAAAAATCTTGCTTTTCAAAAAGCACTCTTTCAAAATGCATAATAAAAATATTTTTTCAAAAATTTACTTCCTCATTTAACCATTCTCATAATTATTACATGTAGGAATTTCAAAAATAAAACTAACAATCTTTCCAAAAGCACAAATGAACATCTTCTTCAATTATTTTTGATGAAGATTTCATTTTCAAAATAAAATGAACAATCATCTTTCCAAAATCAAAATCAAAATTAAAAAAATAAAACTTTCAAAAAAGCACATATGAATATTTTCCATTCAATATACCCACACCTATTGAATGAGTTTCATTTTCAAACAAAATAAATTTTTCAAAAGCACATATGAACATCTTCATTCTTAAATATAATATTCAAAATCCCACTTAAACATATCCACATATGATTAAGTTGGAATTCCTTTCAAAAGCAATAATCACACACAAAATAAAATCACATTTCAAAAATAAGATTGATTTCCATTCCTACATACCCAAATTTGTTGAATGGAAGTCTCTTTCAAAATTAAACTTAACAATCATATTTTCAAAATTAAAATAAACATTGAACTTCATTTAGCATACCCAAATTCTAAGTGAAGTCTCCAAATCAAAATCAAAATAAAATATTTGGAACTTCATTTAGCATACCCAAATTTGAAAAAGTCTCCAAATTCAAAAAAAATTTCAAACACATTTGAACTTCATTTAACAAATTTTAAATGAAGTCTCCAACCAAAATAAAATTTTCAAACACATTTGGAACTTCATTTAGCATACTCAAATTTTCTAAGTGAAGTATCCAAATCCAAAATCAAAAAAAAAAATTTCAAACATATTTGGAACTTCATTTAGCATACTCAAATTTTCCAAAACCAAATTCAAAATAAAAAAATTTTCAAACATATTTTGAACTTCATTTAGCATACCCAAATTTAAATGAAGTCTCCAAATCCAACATCAAAAATTTTCAAACTCCTTTGGAACTTATTTCTTTAGCATACCAAATTTGCTAAAGGGAAGCTTCAATTTTCAAAACCAAATCAAATCAAAAAAAAATTTGAACACATCTTTTGGAATTTCATTTAGCATACTTAAATTTGCTGAAATTTCCATTTCACAATTAAGAACTTCATCTTAGCATATCATATTTGTTAAAGTAAAGTCTCACTTTCAATCAAACCAAAAAAAATGAAACATTTAGGATTTCTTAGCATACCCAAATTTGCTAAGAATCCTATTTTCAAAATCAAATCAAACAAAACACATTTTCATTTAGCATACCCAAATTTGCTAAGTGAATCCAATTTTCAAAATCAAACAAAACACATTTTTCTTCATTTAGCATACATAAATTTGCTGGGAATTCCAATTTTCAAAATCAAACAACAATTCAAAAGAAATAATTATTTTCAAACACTTCACTTATACCCAAATTTGCTAAGTAAAATCAACAAAATCAATTGACTCTTATTTAACATACCCAAATTTGTTTAAGGAAAGGGTCCTCAAATCAAAAAATCTAAATTCAAATAAACATGAACCTATGGAAGCATCCTTCAAAATATTTGAATCCATCTTTCAACATACCCAAATTTGTTGAAGTTGATTCATATTCAAAATTCCTTTCAATCAAATTTCTAAATCTTCAAATCCATTTAAACCCACAACACTTCCAAGATGTTGGATGTGGTTCAAATTTTCAAATTCAAATTCAAAATCAACAAAGATAGAAATTTCACCATCAAAAGCACATTTGCTTTTAGTTTGGTTGATCCAAATGGCAAGCTCAAAATTCATTTTCACTTTTCATGCATTGGATTTGGCTACCAAGCCAACTTTATTGGATCATACACAATCCATTTCTAGGGGATTTGAGGGAGCGGATTACATGTGAGGGCACTCAAAGTCAAGAGATTTGGTCAAAGCACCATCCGGAGATCTACTCATTTGCATCTCCTCATTGAAGAGGAGTAAGATAAATAGTACCAAGAATCATTTTAGCCCATGGTTTCATGTTTCCCAAAGGGCTAGCACTCTCTCATCAACTCTAAGTAAGGCTACTGGATTGCCTACTTTTAGGAGCTCTCTCCTCCCATCCCAGACAAAAATAAACAAAAAAAAAATGATCAAGCAATTAGATTGTCAAAGATGGAGGCATCAATTAAAGTTTCTATTACTTCACCACTTATCAAAGCCATCTCTCTCTCTCTTTATAGAATGCTGGGAGGATGCTTGCCGCCTCCAATCAATTCAGGTGCAAGAGAGCTTACCGGACGCTAGAAATTGCTCACTTGATTTGAGATCACTATCCTCGTGTGGGGAAACATATCCGCCGTGAGAGGGCTGAGAGGCTCATACATCTGCCACATTGGGTAGGGAGAGGAGGTTCAAGCCATCGGCAGCTTCCGCACTTGTTGATTCTCGAGGCTTGGCGCTTACCCGGCCCGACTATACCCGACAACATCTTCGCCACCACCATGAGAATGTGCTCTTGTGCATAAAATGGAGGGTCTCCACCAACCCCTCTGGCCCACTATCACCAATCCAAGTCACAGCATCTCTAGTTCCATCAAAGGCCATGAAGGCCATATCCAAGGAGAAGCGCACCCCGTTGGTGATCCGGCTACGGCCGAGGAATCCTACCCCATCTACACTACCTATTGTTGAGGTCGAAGCTCTCACCTCTCCCATCTATGGTGTATGAGTGGCACCAAGCATGTTCATCCCTTCACCAATTCCACTTAGTTGTGACATGGAGATAGTAGCTATTTTGAGGTAGTAGTAGATGATAGTCCGCCTACACCAATGATAGTGCAACCTCCTAGGGAATGTCACCCTATCAAGTGATGTGAGTGTCTCTCTCCCAAGAGTACAGCCTCATGGGATTAACTCTCCAGCCAAGAAGTAGATCCGATGCCTCTGAACTACAAGGATCATACGCCTAGATCATTTATTCTGCTCGACGGATCGTTTTCTCTAGAAATCAGAAGACATTATCCCGTGAAAGAATAAGGAGATTTTGGGGCATGATTGGTCGATGAGAGAAGGTCAATCCCATCCCAACGAAGATGACTTGTTGGGAGACCTGAGTATGGTAGTGCAGATACTGAGGATCTCTTCAAGGAGCAAATGCTCATGGAAGGTGATGAGGTTGATCGAAGACACAACCCACCTAACACCTCCCATCGCTAAGGCGTAAATACGAAAGGATAGATGGGATGGCACAAGACTGAGAACTTGAGAACTTGTTATTTCAAGATTTCTGCAAAACAAACCCCAATCCCTTACTACAACCGACATTAGTACTGAGTTAGTGCATGTCTTGGACTGCCCAAGCACCTTACCTGCTGAGCAAGGTAGCACAAGCATGTATGAGGAAGGTAGGAAAGTACCTCGCAAGCAAAAGACATAAAATCTATGGTTGAAAAGTGAAGGAAGCATTGCTTAAGCTCGGGAGGATCATCGATTCCAAAGGGTACCCTACCCGATTCAATCATATCCCAAGGTTTCATTCCCAAGATCCTCTGGTTAAAATGTGATGCCAGAGGATTCACACATCACCTCCACCAAGCTGGTCCAAAGATCACCAGCCAGCAGGGAGCAGGAGGTCGCTGGCCTCGATCAATCTTGTGCCAGTAGTAGCTTACGACGCTCGAGAGTCCGGCTCAATTTGATTTGATGATGTGGGGAAACATATCCATCGGAGAGAGAGGCCCATACATGCACTCACATTACGGTAGGGGAGAGGCGGTTGATGTCGATCGGCTTCCGCACTTGTTGATTTTCAGCTTCGGTGCTACGACCATCCAAACGACATCTTACTTAGGACCGGTCATCATGGGAGGACAACTCTTGTGCATAGAGAGTGGGTGTCTCCACACGCTCTACCCTCGCCATCACCATCAAGTCACACATCTCGGTTCCATCAAAGGCCATGAAGGCCATATCAGGCACGCCCGTTGGTGATCCACGAGGATCTACTCCTCCTACTATGGCGGTGAGCTCTCCTCGACCTTCTAGGTGGTGTGGAAAGGTGGCGACAGCATAGTGGTCATCCCTTCACCAACTCCGTTAGCGAGGACATGGAGATGGTAGCGGTTATTTGAGGTAGAAGATGATAGTCCAGCACAGGATAGTGGAACCTCCTAGGAATGTCACCCTTTCATACTGACAATGAGTGTCTCTCATCTAGTGAGTACAGTCCTCATAGGATTGACTCTCCCGAAGCGGTGGGTGCCTCTCGATTGGAGTGATCACCGTGACTAGATCATTTATTCCGTTGATCATTCTTTTCTGAGATAGTAGCACATTATCCTGTAAAGAATAAGAAGATTTTGGGGTATGATTGGTCAGATGAGGAGAAGGTCAACTTCGATCCCAACGAAGATGACTTGTTGGGAGACTAAGTTGGAGTATGCATGGTAGATACTAGAGGATCTCTTCTCAGGGAGCAGCGGGTCATGGAAGGTGATGAGGTTGATCGAAGACAGTCGGCAACACCTCGACATCAGTTGAAGGAAGAAATATGAGCAGATAGATAGGATGACGGTGGTAGAGGACTTTAGATTTCAATACTAAACAAACCCCAATGATCCTACTACATTAGTCGACTGAGTTAGTGCATGTCTTGGACCCAGCCAAGACCTTACCTCCTGTCGACTGAGGTAGCACTAGCATGTATAAGAAGGTAGTGGAAAGTACCTCCATACAAGAAAAAATACATAAAATCCATGGTTGAGCAAGTGAAGGAAGCATTGGCTCAAGCCCGGGAGGATCATCGTTCCAAAGGGTAGACCCTACCGAATTGATTCAATCCAATATCCCAAGGGTTTCCCACCTTCCTTCAAAAGCTTTGATGGCGGTGGAGCAACATAGCACACTTGAGGCCGGTTGTTTATGCGCGGTGGCGACTCTTTATTTTTTGCCTCTTCGTTAGTAGCCTAGCGGGGATTGCTTTCGATTGGTATGTTGCCAACGATTGGTAAGACATTTGAGTTAGAGCAACTCTTCATCAAGAGGTTTGTTGGAGCTCGATAAGGGTTAATGTAGGTGATCTCGTAGCACAATAACACCCGGTGAGTCCTTGTTGATTATATTCTCAGATGGCATAACGAGTATGAAATATGAGCCATGACTATCAGCGACATGCCATTGAGATTCTTTTAAGAATATCCATGGCCCCATGCTTAAGACTTCACTATCAAAATATTTGAGAAGCTAATCAACAAGGCTAGTCTACAAGGAGGCCAAAGTTATCTTTTCAAGACCCGGTTGCCTAAAGCAAAGCAAGTCTATGAGAAGAAGCGAGCGTGATAGATGATAAGGGGAAGCGACTAGAGATCGGTCGAGAGACCATGACCTCGGCCTCCACCTCCTTTACCACCGAGCGACCCTACCGGCCTCCCCAGACCTCCACGGCCGGCTCATACCACCATATAGCCATATACATGTGTAGCTATGGTCCACTACTCTTTTAGATAAACAAACCTTATTCATTTAAGAGGAGGTAATCGAAAATCTTTAAGAATCTCTTAAAGAAGCTGATTTTTCAACTAAGCTAGGAGACCGGAGGAAGTAGGCAAAAGTCATGATCAAACTTTTCCCTATATGCTAGGCCATATTTTAGAGGATTGCTTCACATTCAAGGTTGGCTTGAACATAGCTTCAAGAGTCTTTAGTTATCCCAAAGGAATACCTTGTGGAACAACCAATTTAGGTAATCCTTGGGGATACATGTGATCCTTCAAAACTAAAGAAGGTTGGGATATTTCTTTATCCAAAACCTCTAAAAGATCATTCAGAAGATCAAGAAACTTTCCTTGCGGTGTGCAGTCACTCAAACCTCAACATCAAGGAAGGTTTGCAAGTTAAGTGCCAACTCTAGGAAGGGGAGCTTTGAGCATGGCGGCATTGGCAGAGCAACCATGTGTCAGATATCAGTGCAACCTCGAGTCCTCAAGTTGCAACTTCCACGACTTCTTACTTTAGTTCTTCTTTTTCTTCTATTAGTATAACTCTTGTATCGGCGAATAAGGGCATCAAATCCCTTACCCCACTCACTTTACTCGATTTCTACTTTGTACCTCCAAATAAATCCAAGAAATTGAAGAATAAAGCTAGTTTGAATTACATCATGTCACTTGATGGGTTATCTTCTTATTCTAATGATAACTCTTCAAGTCAAATAACTATAATAATTCCAATCTTCCTCTTTGATTGAGTTGGACTTTCTCTACGAATACTATATTCACCTCTTGAGATAGACTTGGAATCATCATTCAGGGTCCCATAGGAGAAGTAGGTGAGCGATGTGTAGAACCTTCCATTACCACAAGAGATCATCAAAATCAACCTCCAGTGGCAGGTTCTACCTCCTAGAGCACCTCAAGATGAGGGAAATAAGTCATTGGTATAGGATCGAAGCCCCTCCACGGGATGCTCCACCCTTGGATATGCTTGTGGAGGACAAATAATGTCTTTCTCATCAAAGTTATCATCTAAAAGCTAAGCATCGATGCCTTGTCTTATCCAAAGAGATGAGGGAATCACTAATCAGACAAGATCTCTCTTAGCTTCAATGGCCTATAGGTGAGGAAGCACATTATACAAAAAAGTCAGGGATCACCTTCACATATGAAGACCTTCTTACTTGGAACTGAACCATCAGTTGACATGGACAGTTAGACTTTGAGTTCTCATGGATCAGTGCATCGGTGAACATTATGAGTCTAAAGACCCTTGCCTATTTGAGGATCGACATCTCCACACGAGGAGATCGGATGATGTTGAGGATTCAATGAACAAGGTGTGAGCTTTAGGTTCCATAGTGTTACCTTTGGAGATAGGTGGGGAAGGCTGAAGCCAAGTTTTACATCATTGATTGAATACTTCATTCCTTTGCTTTGCTTCGATAGGCCTTGGATACATCAAAACAAGATCATTTCATCCTCCCTCCATCAAGCATCAAGTTAAAAGATGGGAATTGAATACCATGTCAATGGAGATGAAAAGTCATTTTAGTTAGAGGTTGAGATTTATGAGGATGCGACCTACTATCTTCCTCAAAACACCTTTCTCGTGAACTTGGATAAAATTCAAATGCAAAATCAAAAGAAAAAAGAAAATGAAGAAAAGATAAGATAAAGAAAAAAGAAAAGAAAAATGAAAATACAAGTGAACAAGAAAGGTAAGAAGAAATAGATCACATATCACATTCCACCCATCATTCCATCTATATGGACATGTGGGTAGGATAACTCAACCTCGAGGCGAGAGGAAGCGATAGTTCAGAGGTGGAAGACCCGTTGGCCATCAAGAGGTTATGTTCCAATTCATATGAGTACCCTACTATTCACATAGACTTGGAATCTGGAGGATGAGTCTAATGTGATTAGTATACCAACCCTCTCGGGGTTCCATTGGAGGTGACTTTCAATCAGATAGAGATGAAGACCAGGCCTCAGACAAAGCAAAGTATTGAATCGGTTTATGTGAAACTATTAGGTTGGGAACCTTAGCTCTAACCTCACTTACATCTCGAAGTTGAAGGTTTAAGTTAAGAAGTCCCTAAGTCTTCCGGTGACATGAAGCGAAGAGGTTCTTTTGGGATCATCATCTCAAGTCCGAAGTTGATGTAAAACTTGAGGAGGATACTTTTAAATTAATGAAATTACCATTTGACTTTTACTCACCTTGTGTTCATAATCTTATAGGGTTTAGTTCCTCATACATGGTCGAAGCAGAGTATTTTGAAAAGCTATGGTA
This sequence comes from Cymbidium sinense, assembly GCA_021442155.1. Lineage (NCBI taxonomy): Eukaryota > Viridiplantae > Streptophyta > Magnoliopsida > Asparagales > Orchidaceae > Cymbidium > Cymbidium sinense. Next base: position 11,944,229 of record CM038228.1, read on the forward strand.
TAGGCAAGGAAGCACAATCAAGAGGACTAGGATTGTATAGTGGATTAGGTCGATGATTATTGTTTGGTTATTTTACCAACCATTTAGAGTCTGATAGGTTCTTTTCACACAACACCAACTCTTATGAGGATGTGTTTAGAAATCTCGGATGATTCAGATGATCTTCGGATCAAGGATGTACTTCTAGAATTTGAAGAGGAGATTCATTCACCAATTGACAAGCTTAAAGAAATCAACCTCAGGACAGAAGAAAATCCGATATACATCATTGTTGAATGAAGAAGAAACCAATGACTTAGTTAGGCTATTTCTTGAGTTTAAAGACTACTTGCATGAGTTATGAAGAAATGCAGATTATCTCTAGCGTCCACAAAACAATAGATCCCCAATGCCTATTAAGCAAGCTCCTAGGCATGCGATTAGAAATTGAACAACGGTCATTTTAGAAATTCAAGCGATGTTGGTTTCATCGAAGAAAAATATTCTACGGTTAGCTAGTGTCATCCGGTTAAGAAGAATAGCCAAATTCATATCGTTGATTTTAGACTTAAATAAGGCATGTCCTAAGGATGAGTTTCCTTCCTATACCAAAATTAATGGTGGACATACCTCATCATGCATATTCTCTTTCATGGATGGGTGGTATAACCAAATCAAGATGTCTCGAAGATGAAAGAAACACGCTTTTCAAACCCGATCGAAATCTTACATTTATAGGGTCATACCTTTCCTTAAAATCAGGTGCTACATATGGCCATGACTCAGATCTTCAATGAACTCATCCATCATCAGGTTGAGTGCTATGTTGATGATCTAGTAGTAAAGAGCAGAGAAAAGGAAAATCATCTCTTTAACTTGAGAGTAATTTTCGAACGATTAAGACAATATAACCTCAAAATGAATCTCCTAAAGTGTGCATTCGGAGTAACTTCAGAGAAATTCCTTGGGTTTGTTGTTCGACGCCGCGGAATAGAAATAGATCTTGAAAAGATTAAAGCTATCTTAGAAATGCCACCTCCTAAGAGTTTAACTCAACTCAGATCCTTCTAAGGACGGCTGGCATATCAAAAATGCTTTATCTCCAACCTATCGAGAAGATGCAAGCCATTTTAAGCACTTATTAAAAAGGATTCCAAGTTCAAGTGAGATGATAAGTGTGAAGACATCAAGTAGTATTTGGTGAAGTCGATTCTAGCGGCTATCACAGGCGGTCACTCATTCTCACCTGCATTGGGCGACTCTCTGGCGCATTGGCCCAAGAGACGGAATGAAAGGAGAACGCTCTCCACTACTGTGGTGAATAAATCTCTTATAGGGAGTCGCCTTTCAAATCTATGGAGAAAAGAAAGAAGTGACCTTATAGAAATTCATCTTGGTAAGATGTCACGCAGATCTACAAATGTCTTTTGGTGATGAATACGTCAAGAAAATAATATATTATCTCGAAGAGAAGTCACTACTTTGAAACCAATCACGTCAATAAGGACTCCAGGATGATGATGCGGTCACACGTATTTAGAATTCCCCTACTTTACATGGAAAAGTAGTAGGGTTTATTTTAAACCGGGTTCGTTAAGTTCTACAGGCAAGCCCTAGTTAATTATGTCAGGGGATGGGATCCCAGGAAAACTCGATTAAGGTAGATGATCGTTGTCTCTGAAGATTTCAATAGGGATGGACTATCAATCGATTGGTTTATTTTGGGGATCAAATGAGATTGATCAAAAGAGGGAACTATTAACAAAGCCAAAATGGGCGATAAGTAAGAGATGCTCATGATGCTAGGAAACCTAACGAGCATCTCAAACTATCCTATAGTTTCGAGTTATAGTTTTCATTAGAATTTTATGACTTAAGATTCATTAACACAAGATTTGCTAAGAGAAGTTTTCTAACCCAAAATCACATTTAGAATTTTATTTAGCATAATCAAATTTGCTAAGAGATGTTTTGCAAACCCAAAATCACATTTGGATTTCATTTAGCATAATCAAATTTGTAAAGTAAAATTTCCAAATCCAAAATCAAAAGTCAACAATCATAATCCAAAAAACTTTCAAACAATATTTTAGAAATTCACTTAACATACCTAAATTTGTTAAGTGAACTTTCCAAATCAAAAACCAAAATCAACAATCACATTTCAAAATTTTCAAAACACATTTTGGAACTTCATTTAACATACACAAATTTGTTAAATAAAGTTTCAAAATCCAAAATTAAAATCAAGAATCATAATTCAAAAATTTTCAAAACATATTTTGGAACTTCATTTAACATACATAAATTTGTTAAGTAAAGTTTCCAAAATCCAAAATCCAAAAAATTTTCAAAATTCTAAACACATTTTGGAACTTCATTTAACATACACAAATTTGTTAAGTAAAGTTTCCAAAATCCAAAATCCAAAAAAATTTTAAAATTCTAAACACATTTGAGAACTTCATTTAACATACACAAATTTGTTGGGTAAGGTTTCCAAATTCCAAAATTCAAAAAAATTTCAAAATTCTAAATACATTTTGGAACTTCATTTAACATATAGAAATTTGTTAAGTGAAAGTTTCCCAAATCTAAAACCCAAAAATTTTCTAAATTCAAAACACATTTAGGAACTTCATTTAACACACACAAATTTGTTAAGGTTTCCAAAATCCAAAAAATTTCAAAAATATTCTAAACACATTTTTGAAACTCCATTTAACATACACAAATTTGTTAACTAAAATTTCAAAATCCAAAATCAAACCAACAATCATAATTTTAAAAAAAAAAAATCAACACATATTTTGGAACTTCATTTAACATACATAAATTTGTTAAGTAAAGTTTTCAAAATCCAAATCCAAAAATTTCAAAATTTTCAAAGCACATTTTGGGACTTCACTTAACATACCCAAATTTGTTAAGAGAAGTCTCCAAATCCAAAAATTCAAAATTTTCCAAACACATTTGGAACTTCAAGTAACATACTCAAATTTGCTAAGTAAAATTTCCAAAGCCAAAACAAAAAAATATTCAAACACCTTTGGAACTTCCTCCTTAGCATGCAAATGATATGTTCGTATTTCTCTAGAAAGTATATTACTGATGAAACCAATAAATTTATTGCGGATCCTATTAATAGTCAATCGGATCTCACATTTGTGGAGGAGCCAGAAAGAATTATAGAATATGATGTTAAGCATTCTCAGGAATAGGGAAATTTTATTTTGTCAGGTGTATTGTGGATCGATTGAGCGGCGTGGGAGAAGGAATCAATCACGAAAACTTTATCCTCAATTGTTTAATTAAAGGTATGTTTTTTTCTATTAATGTCATTTAATTTCAATGACAAAATTTTTATAAAGGAGAGATATGTAATACCAGAAAAAAAAAAAAAAAAGAGAGAAATAGAATCATGGTTGGCCACAGTTTGAAAAAAAAAATCCAAAGGGGAGTTCGTTTCAACCAAATAGAACTCCCAAAACACGAGAGAGGGAGCGGAGAAGGGAATCACACTCCTGCGTGCGTTCTACATACACCTTCACCATCACCATTCAGAATGAGCCACGAAGTCGTCGGAAGTCTCTAAACCCCAGAATCGTCCCTTCCGTGCGCTGAAGAAGAAGGAAGAGGAAACCTTTTCGCTTATGAGGAATGAGCGAGGAGTGCGTCGCGAATGGGAGGAAAGGAGAGACTTGTGTGCATCGCGAGAAGGAGTGAGGGCTTAGCAAACTGAGAATTAAGTTTATTTTTCTTTTGGTTTTTTTATTATATAATAAAGGAAAATGCATTTTCTATTATAAAAGAAAATGTACTTATATTATATAGATTTCAATTTCAAAATGAAATCAATAAATAACCATTTTCTTATCTAATGCTCTACATAAGTATTTGATATATATATATTTTAATTATATTAAAGGTTATGTATGAAAATCAAAATATGTTGAAAGATTTATGAGAATAATTAAATAATTAAGTATTAAATCCTACATATGAAATATAATTAAATTTAATAAAAGCTGTAATCTTTGATATTATCGATTAATTTAAAATCATCTTAAGGAAATGATAAACATTAAATGAAAATAAAATTTATATAACGCGTTAATTAATTTAGAATCATTTTAAGGGGTATGAAAAACATTAAATGAAATATATTAAGTCACTTTAACACTTAATATTTTATATTAAGAAAAATAATAAGATTAATAGGATTTAGAAATATTATATAGCAAATTGGACATATCATTATATGAAATAAATTAAAAGTTAATTTAACTTGATTTAAAAAATAGACAATCAATATTGATGAATGTGAGCGTCGATTAATAAAACTATATAAGTATCAGAAATGAATAAAATAAAATCATTCTTTTAATGATCAATTCAATATTTTATGTTATAGAATTTCAATTAAAGAAGCGTTAAAGGAAATGAGGTTCAAACAAATTAAAGTGGGTAATTATGTTCTTACATTTATGGTAAAATATTTTTAATTTATGTGATGAAATGCATTTGTATGATTATGATTGCATCTTATGAGTTGTGATTACCTTATGATATTTTGGAATACATGATATGCCGTCTTAAAATGATGAAAAAGAATTGATAAATTAGAATGGTAATACTTTTTGTCTTTGGATGAGTAATGGTAAAGGTTTTAGAGTGACTCTCACAAGGACGGATGATAAATATAAAAATAAAAGTTAAATCTGAAATATTTATGTATCTACACTATATGTTTGATTGTTTGACAATTTATATCATGTGATAACAAAAGCGTATGTTAATTACGCTTCTTGTTCTTATAGTATAGATATAATTGGCCTGAATTTTTATTGATTATTAGTTGTTTAATTTTTTTGTGTAATCATCCCAACTAAATAGGCGATAGAAGGAGAGTTATGTTTATATTAGAAAGGCTTGAAGATAGTAATTATGTAGTTATGTTGAATTATGTTTAAATTATATATCGTATAAATTTTGTTAGTATATATATATGTATGGAAATTATTAAATCGTTTATGGATTCTGGTATGTATGATTGGAGATTTTATTTAAGATTGGCGGTGTTATATAAGTTTTTTATTATTGTCATTCGCTTGGTAGAGGTGTGCATTCTTCGGATTGAATGGATCGGTTTTTAATTTCTATCATTTGGTTTGAAATTCATAATCAGAAAATCCAATCAGTATAAAATTTAATATAATCCGAACTAATCAATCCAAAAAAAAGTTCGGGATTTTGGTTGATTTTTTAAAAACCGAAAATAATTAAAAAGAAGATTAAAAGAAGAAAATTTTCAATTGCAATATTAGTATATTACAAATATAAAATATTCATAAACATTCCACATTTAAAAAGAATTATAATTACAATATTAGTATATTACAAACATTCATAAACATTCTTAGAAAACGGTAAGAAACATTCCAAATAACATTCCAAATATTCAATCAGAATCAGTAATAAATTACAAATACAAATGTTACAATTAATCCTCTCCAATCTCGACTCTCACTTCAAGGAATCCCCAATATTGATAAGTATTTTAAATGTTTCCATATGCAAAAAACTGGAGTAAGAAAAGGAAGAGAAGCTTCAAAGAAAATTTTTCCTTGAACAAAGTGGACAATACCTTGGGATAAAGGGTAAGCATAAAGCATGGAGATGGAGATGATTGACCGTTGAATGGAGGTTGATGAAAACCAAATCACAGAAAAAATGAACAACAAAGCACAATATCTGAGCGTTTGTGATTTTCACTTTTATGTTAATTTTTTGTTAAACTCTTAATCTCACATCTACTTCTACAAACTCTCAGATTTAATGGAAGAAAAACTTAACTTAATCCCAATGGAACCTATTTAGAAACATATTCAGTAAACCTTAAGCATAATATCGGATGTATTGATCATTGAATGGAAATAGAGTAAGCGTTGTGTATGTCGTGCATAAGTCGAGTTTAAATGTCACAAATATTGATTCATAAACATTCCACTAATATGATTGAATAATATTAAAAGATTTAAAGATCTAATCATCTAACTAAAAGATTTAAGATCTAATCATCTAACTAAAAGAGGTGACATATTTTATTATGAGAAATAAGAGATTAAACAAAAGAGAGATTAAAAAATGAAAATAAAATTCAAAAGAAAATAAAGGCTCAAAAAAAAATTACTAAGAGCAGAATATGAGCATCCAAACTTGACGGAGGTTACAATCACATACAATGCTACCAAAGAAGAAGAAATGAAATATAACATCAAAGCCATCATTGCCAAATCAAACATTCTAAATCAGAATCGACAAATCCCGCCTCGATTGGGTAAACATTAAACAACTCCACCAGAACCAACATAACAAATTACAAAATAATTCAGTACTCCATTCACTTTCAGATTTTAGCCGATAACAAAATGGAATTGCATGTCAATAGATAACAGGATAACTGGATAAGTGATAAGTCGGAGCAGAGCAATCCATGCTCACATTCAAATTTCAGAATAACATCAAAATTATCATCTTTATAAACCCTAAACAAGAATGTGTTCATTTATCAAAAGGAAACAGACAACACCCAAACCAACACCCAACAATACCAACAAATAACACCAACGGCCCAACACCCATCAAAGAGAGGAAACAGGAAAGCCGAAATCTATAGGAAAATAGCCAACACCCAACAGCCAACATCCAGAATTAACCATCAAAGGCTCAAAGCCACCACCAATGCAGCAGGAAAAAAACCAGTAGAATATAAGCAGTTGTTAATAAATGAAAATGAAAACACCAAGATCACTTTTGTATGTCTCGTTTCACCTAAACATTGGTATTATATATTATGTTAAATCCCAAAGACATAAGATACATGAGCAGCAACAGACAACACCCAACAGAGAGAGCCACAACCAAAAAACCAAGAAAAGACCCCAAAGACAAAATCTCCACCCAAAATCCCAAATAAATGGTTAATAAGAAAGTCAAGAAAACAAGATAATATATGCAAAGAATGTACCAACACACAACAGAGAGAGGAAACACTAAACAGGAAAGTTGATACCGAAAGCCATAGGGAGACTAAGAGGGCATCCAGAACCAGAAATAACCATCAAAGCCACCACCAATGCAAAGCGCAGCTGAAGAAAAACACTACACCACATCCTGATCCAGCACCACCGAGTCACCGACCAAGAATCCAAGATGGCAAGAAGCAAATACCACTACCAGAAACACCAAACAGCCAACAATACATTATTAACACTTAACAATCATAACATGGTGGAAGATGACTTGAAGTCTTTAACATTCAATACAAATAGCAAAATAAGTAAGACTATAAGAGGGATTCAAATATTCAGTACCAATAGCCAATGTAGAACAGTAGAAGCATCAAACATCCAAGGCAAGATAACAACCAATCCCAAGTCACCAAGCCATGGAGTCCGAGAGAGCCACAAACAGCCGAAACCAAGAAAAGGAAAACAACCAAACAAAATTGAAAAAAACCAAAGCTAAGCAAGTCCTTAAGAGTTAAGAGGTCATTAAGTGTCACGACCGACGAAGCTTGGAATACCAAGATGACGACGGACGGATAAAGAAAACATTTCTATAACTATTCTAATATAAATTTAAAGCTCCAACTATACAATTATAAAAGAGCCATTACATGATCATTTAAAATACGTCCGTATTAAAAATCTCTTTAACATAACTCAACATAATTCTTACATAAATACTATCTCCCCGCTCTCCTACGGTGACATGACTTTCCCTTCTATCACCTTAAGGGATTAAAAGATAAGAACTAACAAATGAATATAATTTATGTTATTACATTAAAGCAAAGAAGAAGTATGCTGGGTTTTACGCTATCACAAGACATAAAAAAAAAATCATAATCAACAATCAATCATATGTAGAAAGATGCATAAACATTTAGATAACGTATGGGGGTCGATACATAAACATTTAGTATGAACTTTTACTTTTTATCACCCATCCGTCACCATTTAAATACTCATTCAAAGAACAAGTATCATTACATTAATGCTTCTTTCCAATTTCATTATTGATATTTGTCAATTTCATTGCCCTTTTGAATCATATTTCTAAATTCGTCACTATCTGAACTCAAACTGATGCATTCATCAATCATATCATCATTATGGACATTAATTCATGATAAATCTGGTGAGCTTATAAAATAAACGCATATGATCAACATGTGATATCCAACAAAATCTATTTATATAAAAGCGGGAAAATCATCCACAATTTGGCGGTCAGAGTCAAATCATCTAAACATGATTTCATCACGGGAAAGTAAAGAACATTTTACCATAAATGTAGAACATAATTACCCACTTTAACTGGGTTTCCTCTTGAACCTCCTTTCCTTTAATGATCCTTCCTTAATTGCAATTCTATAACATAAAATATTAAGTGTTAATTATATATTCATACATCAAATGATTCTAATCTAATTAACGATAATATAAATACATTTTTATATGTGCTCTAAAATCTAATACTCCTCTTTCCTTAAATTTATTCTTGAAATGATCTTAAAATGATTCTTAAATTAAATTTTAATTTATCTATAATTCTAATTTAAAGTCCTTCAAATCTATAATAAGTTAGAATTATAAACCCTAAGTTAACTTGAAATAATCAAAGCTAATAACATAACAATCAAATTTTAATTAAAATAATTATATAAATTATTTACTTACCTCCTCGGTTTTGCCAAGACACACGTTACTCTGCACGGCTTCTTCCGCGCCGCCGCGCGCGTCCTTCCTTCCTCTACTGACAACGGATGGCTCGACAATCTCCGCGTCGTGACAATGGGCCTCCACTAGAAGACGCGGGCATGTCCCCCCCTTCTTCTCCTTGGGTATCGGCGACGTCAGGGGCGACGTCTTGGTTTTCCCTTCCTCCTTCCTCGGGCGACAACGTTCGAGGGTTTCATAAGGTGAGTCAATTCCTCTTTCTCTCTTTCTCCGCTTTCCTCTCGTGTGTTTTTTTTTTTTGGTGGTTCGGTTTTGATTTGTGAAGCCAGCTCTAATCTTGTTCTCCTTACTTCTTAATCAGCGGTTTATTTTATTTTTATTATTTTTTTTTTTTAAGTTTCGGGTTATTACATTAAGTTTAGGAAAAACAACAATGACGGCTGGCTAACTTGTATCTCAGTATCAGTATGATTATCATTTCAATTCTTTACCAAAAGTTTGGATCATCTATAACCTTTGATAGATCGAAGAAAAGAATTAAAGCATAATATGGTAGTGATGTATGGTTGAAAAAAAAAGTGTTAATTGGAAAAGTCTAAAAGATACAATAATACCTTCATCAAATTTATCAATGTCACGAATGTTCTCCTCCACATTGAGGCTCATTTGTCCACTTTGCTCTCTCATCCAATCTTGGGCACAAATAAGAGCTTGCACTATTTTAGGAGATAAAGAGCTCTAAAAGCATCTGAACCGACCATTAAAAGTAGACTCGAGTTCGGTTGATATAGGAACGAAAAATATATTTAGCCATTTGAGATAAGATGGGAAACCTTGGAGCATTAACCTTCCACCATGTTAAAATATTAAAGTCATCTTGCATAATTTTAGAGTCTTGACCAAGTATTTATCTAAATCGTTTTTTCTCTCAAGATCATCTCTCCCATAATTATGCCTCTTAAACTTCTCAACCATCATGTACTTTCTCCCCATCCCTTGGATCATGATGGCAATTGGCTTTCAATAATATTTTGTCTTATCTCGTGAGCAACTTCTTCTTCTCATTAACTAACTTCATCTTATAATCATAGAATATCGTAGGGAGTTAGGCCTTGTGCTCGTGCCAAATTAGCCCCCCCCTCCAAGATACATATCAACTACAAATTCAATATATCTAAGTTTGAACGGATCAGTACACCGCAAGATAAATATTCATATTCATTTTATCAACACAACCTACTTATCAAACTTTACTTTCATTTTCTTTGCCATGGTACTAACTTCAATATCATTATGTGATTCCCAACTTTGAAGCATACATTGGACCTCCATGATCTGAAAGAAAGTGTTTGAAGTATATAAGGAGCAGAATGTGTAAGCTCATAAAATCTTTCTAAGAATGTTACAAGCCTTCTTGCATTCTCCCAATCACCATCACATGGAACTCCACCTCCACCATCCACTTCCTTCTCCAACTATTCTAAATTGAGGATCAACTCTTCATATCTCTCAAAACTTTTGAAGCTTGAATTTAACATCGATATGTATTCCACCTTGTAAGTCCAAACACAACAAGCTTTTGCTTTGTATTTTTCAATTTCAATGCATTCTTTAAATTTTTAAGTCTTGATGGAGTCTGCTTTAATGTACCTTTGCTCTTACATTCTGCATCTAACCTCCTTAATTCCATCTTGAACAATAAGATTTATAATATATGCACATCTCATGTAAGAACTTACAATCAAGAACACTTCCCTCCCGTTTAGAAAATTTCTTACGTAAATGATTGATAATACCATTATTGGTAGCATTATCAAGTTATTATAAAATCGTATTAATACCCCAATCAATCAAACATCTCTACCTCGCCAACAATCTCCCCTCTATGACTATATATGGGACAAAATTAATGACTCTCTTATTTAACTTCCAATCTTCATTATAGTGCGGTTAACCGTGTAATTAATTCTGATGTCCATAATGATTGTCAACAAACCCTGTAGTTGAATCTATATTTTTTTCATTCTTTCCTCTAAGTAAAATTCGATCGAGTGGGTGAAAACGGAAGAGTATTTTAAACATTGGGCAACATTGAGTCATAAAATATTTAAACCTATATCCTTCAACATGTTTGAATGGTAATTCATCCATAATAACCATGGCTAAAGCTTTTCTAACGACTTCTTGATCAAACTTCCAAGCTTTGAGACTTCCGGTTATTTATTCACCTTTGTCACGGTTGCAATACTAGTAGAGTTTGATTTTTTCCATGTTATGAGGATTCTTAACATACTGATAAATGTAAAGTTGTAGTGCAATTAAGCTTTGTATCACTATGATAAGTCTTGATAGTTACATTTACTCATCTTTTCTCCAATGGAACTATTAAATTTAGTAAAGTGATCCCGGACATCGATGGTGGTTGTCTTTCTTGTTCTCTTTTCAAAAGATGACTTGCTACTTGAAGCACTTTACGATACAATATATTATCTTGATTGATAGGTATTTGATTTTGGGAAGAACCAATCATGCTAGAATTCTCCACAATGAGACATCTAATCAAAGTGTAAAGAGATCAAGTAAGAATAAGCTAAATTAATAAGACTTAAATATGACCTTTATTATAATCGTAATAACAAAAAAATGACAGAAATTTAAAAAAAAAGACGTATCAAATAATTATATTTTCAATAAATTGCATTGTATAATTACATTATTATTCTGTACATTGAAAAAGCTAATTTTTACGTAATGGAAAGGTAATCCAAATTATAAAGATTGGAAAGAATACTACATATAAATATTCTCTTTGAAATGAGAATTGATATAAGGAAGATTGACCTCTCAGATTAATCTCAAACCCTCTCTTCCACTATTGTGACTTTTGAAAGCTAAGGTATAATATTAAAAGAGTGTTTGGGTGAGGCCAATAAACTACCTCTCAAGCATTGATTCCAATTCCAACAACTTCCTTGAACTCATATCATTTAAGCTCATATAAAATGTTAAGAAGGCCGAAACTATAAAAAATGTTAAGAAGGCCGAAACTCCTTATTTAACAAAAATTCTATTTGATGATCACTATGCCCATAAGCTACAATGAGTCATATTATAGCCTTTAAATGAGTTGGGGGGCTACATGAGGTACCCTCTTCATTGCTTGATCGTTTAGATAACACATGCTTTTATAACTTACACCTTTATTTCATCTTGTAAATCTCATCAAGAGATTTAATCAAGCTTAAAATACTGATTTAATTAAATAGATGAGAAGAAAATGATTTACCTCATTACCTGACAAACTAATTTCAGCTCTAGCTTAATTTATATATCTGAAAATTTCAAATGATCTAATAAGCTAGAATATATCATATCGAATGATAAGAGTTATGCTTCACCTTCAAGCCTTAACATTCACATAAATCATATTTAGAATGCATTTTCCAAAATATAGAAAAACATGCTTTAAAAAAACACTAAGACGACCGAAGTTCGAAGAATGAATTTATAACAAAGTCAGAACAAATCAAAAACATAACAAAATAATCCATTACTCCATTCATTCAGTTGGACTAATAAGAAATACCATAGAACACCTCACCTACACCCTCAGGAAATAAGAAATACCTCACTCAATTCCAACTCCAACTCTCCAAGTCTCCAAACTTCCAAAGCCACAAAACAAACAACACTAAGCAATAATAGAATCCATGAGAATCGAGACAAAACCTGCATTCTGAATTTGAGAAGAAGGAGAAAGCGGTAGCGCCTGCATGATTGGCGAGAGAGAAGCGAAGGAGAAGTCGAGGAGAAGCGAGATGAACAGAACAAAACGTCAGTTGATAGCCCTACAATAGTCGAGCAAGCAGTCGAAGGCGAAGAGAATTAGAGAAGTAGAGAGATAAGACCATAAGGCGATAAGAGAACTACGCTTCGGCCGATCGCGGAAGGGGAATGCTTATCGGAATGGGGATTGGCGATTGCCATTTAGATTGAATGGGGATTGCCCTTTGCCTCCCTAGGTCACTAATCAGTAATCGGTTTTTTGAGCCGAGCAAACGAACGCAAAGGGCCTTCCTCCGAGTCTCCAACTATCCGAGTTCCGTTCGGTTAATTCGGATTTTCGGTTTTTTAATATTACAAATTTTTAAATCCAATCCATAATCCAAAAATCGAAATTAGCTAAAATTAAATCCAAAATCCAAAATAAAATTTAAAAACCGATCCAATTTAAAAAATTCGGTTCGGTTTTAAACGGATTTTCGGTTTAAACCGAATTATGCACACCCCTATGCCTTGATATTCCAAGCTCCCGGGCCGGGTCGTGACATCTGACAATGTTAGCTTTACCACATCGGATTCCTTTCTAGCAAGTTAACTACGTGATTGAGATTTTCTGACATTACTTGTGTTCATTAAACAATGAAAAAAATACAAAATATTCAAGTACTTGAACATGCATTCATACAAACACAAATTTTAGATGTAAATGTTTATACCAAACTGTTTCTATATGCATTTGATGTATACCCTTAACAGAAAACATATTTTTTTAAAAACAGATCAAATAAAAAAAAATTTACTTACAATTGCTCCGTACCATATATTGGAGGCCTGCTCCCCTTTAGCAAGCTTAGTTGTCATTCTCTGTTTTCTTCATATTGCTTGCAATCCTGAGATACAGTTAATAGAGCACCTCAATAGATTAAATTTATCTATAAAGAATAGCTTAGTTGACATAACAAAGAATGGAAAGACAAATCTTGTGCATCTGTCTCAGTCACTAGTAATGCATACATCTTAAATGTTTAACCAATTTAAATTAAGTTATTGCCAAGGTGAAAGATCCACCTTACTTATTATACTACAATTATTTAACGGCTATATGTATGGTCCTTTTAGAACCCTAGTCAGAAAATAAAATGAATCTGACCTACCTCTCTCTTGTGCTGCGCACATGATCTAAAATATCTGAAAGTTGCTGTACTTTTGGGTTCATCTGCCTTTGCTGACTTTCCAACATCATTGTTGAGAGTCTTAAGAAACTGCAAATATCTATTTCTGCTTGCCTAAGCTGTCCATCAACATGCGCCAGAAAGTCTTTGTAAGATGAGATCGCTCTAAAATCGCTCATCATGCTGTCCTTAACCTGAGTGCCAATCACAACCTCGTCATAATTTAATTGCTCGTGGTCTAGCGGTAGGCTTGTTTCATGTTTCACTTTCTCTATATCTTCTTCATCACTTGGTTTAGTATGCTTTAAATCATAAATATCAGTTTTCTTTGCATCATTGTGAATATTATTCTTTGGGGATATAATGCGTATCTCCTGGGCAGAATCTTCTTTGTTAATTTCAGGAAATAGGGTGACATTTCCTATCAATTGAGTTTCTTTCAGAGAAATTGCCTGAAATCAGATAATTTTACAGCAATATCATCATAAGCCGAAAGATCTTCTGCCAGAAGATATAATAGATTAAACAGAAAATATGAAATGTCTTCCGTCTAAGGTTCATCAAGTTAAATTCAATGAAAATACAAAAATGAACTCAAAAGCAAGTCAAAAAAAACAAAATATGCTAGTCATTATTATCAACAAGAATTTAAGAGAGATTCATGAAAGCTAATATCACAACCTACATTGTTGTGATAATGAGTGATTTAATTTAAGAAACATGTTAACAGAATAAGGATAGGTTTTATTAAATATCAAAACAACATATCAGCAACCTTATCCAACAGTGCAGCGCGTGAAAGGAAATCAGAAGAGCGAGTAGATTGTAAATATGGAAAACCTTAAAAGCATGAAACAGAAACCACAAGCAATACGTTCAGACGGTGAGTAATCTTGCAGTGCAATATAACAAGGATTCTATTCCAACTGAACTCATTTTGACAATTTTTTATCAGGTCAGCTTCAGACATACCATTAAACCTCCTAGGTCAAAACTCTAAATTAGAACACTCTTACTAAGCCCTTGCTGACCCTTAAGAGGCACTAGGATCTCACTAGGATCCCTTCAGTATCATTTTACCTCTTGAACTCTTGGTGTCTTAGTATTTGAGCAAAGACTCAGTTGCCACCTAGAGTGGCTAAGGACACTAGTGACTTAGTCAAATTTAGACTTAGGTGATTTTCTTTAGATGGCCAGACCCACTATTCTTCTAGTTGATAAGACTAGAAAGTGAGCTCAAGAGAAACTTAAATCATGGAGGTCAACCTTAGAGTCTAAATGCTTTCTTTTGAGTAAATCTAAAATCAAATAAACTGAGTGTAATTTTAGTTGTAGAAGAACTAGTGGTGAGGTTGTGACAATAGGTGATCAAGTTACTAAAAACAATGAATGTTTTAGATTTCTCGGGTCTATTGTTCAAATGATGGTAGAATAGATGGGGATGTTATTAGTAGAATTCAAAGGAGATGGTTGAAGTGGAGGAATGCATCAAGCCTGTTGTGTGATAGAAAAATACCGCTTAGACTACAGTGAAATTTTTATACGATGGTGGTGAGACCTACAATGCTTCATGGCTCAAAATATTGTCCAATAAAAGAGAAGCATAAATTAAGTATTTCAGAGAGATGAGGATGCTCAGGTGGATGAGTGGGTTTAACATTTAGAGACAAAATGCGAAACAAATATATATGTGAAAAGGTTAGAGTAGCTCCAGAAGCAAATAAGATTAGAGAGAGTCATCTTAGATGGTTTAGTCACATAAAATGTCGACCGTCCGATGACCTAATTAGGACAGTAGATGTATTAGATTTGACCTAATAGTCAAGATTAGTTTGCCAAGATTTTCCTTAACCTTTTACCTAAGTATCAAGTTGGATAAGATTTCTTTATCAAGATTCTTCAATCCTAACTCAAAATCCTCTGTTATCTAAATATCCCTTGTTAAATTACAGAATAGTGAATTGCAGTGTCATGTTTGATAAAGGCGGCAGGCTAAACAACATCAAAGGATAATTTCAAGATTCCATTCCAGCATCCTGAGATTAGTTTTTTTTTTTTTTTTACTAGAAATAGGACCCCACAAAATGTCCATGACTCGTTCTCTATTTTTTCCAATTTTTCTTTGATTGCTCTAATGAATGCTATCTGGAATACATAAGCTTCCTTCAGAAATTTACAGACAGCTGTTACTCCAGCCACAATGCTGTTTCGAAAACTAAATACTGAGCTGAGCAATAGTCTTAAACACTATCGTGTGGTTTGCGTGGCTGTCACCCAAAATCAACTGCCAACATAAGGTGTCAATGAGTTTAGGGAAAAGCAGAGAATTATATGGGGTTTTTACTGCTATTAAGTGGTCGAATCTTGATTGGGTATAATTAACAATTTGTTCCAGTCTCTGCTTTTTGTATTGCCACTTAGAAGTTGTCTGTTATTTGTACATTGATAACTGAACTTTCATACAGAATAAATAAATCATAGTTTGCATCTTACATCATACTGGTGACATATGACTATAATGAGAAGGTTAGTGACAGCTTTAAAAACTTCTTTATTTTTGATGAATGATCATAAGAGATTAGTCACAAATAATATTGATTTGATGGGCAACCTAGATCAAACTTATAAACAGAAAGAAATGTTATCGACTTCTTTGAAGAAGGATGTTTTTCTAAAAGAAGCTTTGGGCATCAAACAGTCTATCAAGAAGTCTGTTAAAAAATGGGTCAAAAAGATTGATGCTTGCCTAAAAGATTATTGGGACTGACACCATTCTTGAGGAATCAAGAAAGTGTTGAATTGGAAACACGAGGCCAAAGGTGAAATGTAAAATCTGAAAATAAAAGAAGGGTGTTGAAATTACTGTTGTTCCAAGGATGTAGGAGTTCCAGACAGCGATAGGATTGCAATGAACCACAAGAGGACTGGTAGCAGCTGATGTAACAGGTGTCAGCAGGATAAATCGGTGAAGATTGAAACCAAGAAGGCGTTATACTCCAAAATTTTAAAAAACTAAATTAAATTTTGCATTTTAAATTATACCTAAAAGCATCGTACACATTTTTATAAAATTTCACACTTCATACTAAACAAAATGATATAATATAAACACATATAATATTTCCCATTTAATAATTAAAATACCTAAAATATAGAACTTATTCATTAATGCTATTAATATGTTATCACTGTTAACTTAATCTAATAATTAAAACCATTAACTGTAGAAAAATCTGAAATCTACTAATCTTTACATGCAGTGGTTAGATCAAATTAATGGAATGATCAACGGTAGTGATGTATTAGAGTAAAGGGAAGCGCAATTAACTTAAATAAATAGAAGAAAAGTCGCTCATCATTCCTTAAAATTCATTTCCTGCTTATTTGTTCCGCCCTATACACGAGCTGCTTCTCCCGATACCCTGCGTTTCCGTCACTGGCCTGATCACGCGAAAACCTGGCCGGATAGGCTGCGACTTGAGAGGAAAGGGGTGTTACGGGGTTGGCTGGAAGGGGGGTAATTAAAGAAATGAAAAGGTATGTGTATTAATGCTATCTGATTATGTAAAACTTCTATAAATTTTACAATTTGTCCTTTTAATTACTAATTCCTGTAGCAAACCGATAAGTTTAGTAGAAGGGAGAAAATTTGCAAAATAGTAATATATAGTGTTAATTAGAATTAATTAATTTAATACTGCTTTGATTAATTGTGTGATTAAATGTGTTAGGGAATAATTGTTGATTACCTTTAATTGAAATATACATACATCTACATAAATAATTAAGTGTGTTGATTAAGTTAAAACCGTTATTTATATAGACATTTAATGTATTAGGAGGGTTGCATATTAAAAGTACTATTTATATAAATACAATAAACTCTAATCTTATGTTGATGAATCCAGGAAATCAATGTTTAGATCTTCAATCAAGTCACGAAAGTGGTGTAATTGTCTAATTTTGAAGGATTGAATGTGGCTAAGTTAGATCAGACTAGAACATAATTCAAGTTTTGAAAGTATTATATTAAATTAATTTATGAACTTTATGTGTTAATAAAGAATATTCAATGTTAAGTTGTGCATTCGAGGAAATAACGAGCACATCACGATACTAGCCCAAATAATGTGAGATATATAATTATTAATTTAAATTTAGCTTTTTCTAGGACTATTGGTTGCCACTATTTGTATTTCTTGTAAATATTTTATATATTGCATATAGACATTTTTTTAAACACATTTTGTTCAGATAAAAATGATTACTTGCATGACCTACAACTATATTTTACTAATTTATTAGGGCTATAACTCAATCAAATGTTTTGATATCATATTAAACTGCTATGTATATTAAAAATATTTCAGTACAAATACTGCTAATTGTCAAATAAAAGTAGAGCACATGGATAAATAAAGAAATGTCATGAAATTATTATATGTTAATTATATTATGAACCTACGCAAGTAGGCAAAAAATCTAACAAGATGAGTCTTTGATTGATAATCTTAGAGTTATGCTCTTATTATTCTGATTAGAATAGGTCAATTGATATCAGGGAGGCTGTTGATATACGATGCTAGGATGTCCAGCCTTATCAACAATTATGATCGATGGGTCGGGTAACAACCCTTGTGTTTCACAAGAGTTCAACATATATATATATATATATATATATGACATTTCTAATAAGATCATTTGATTTAGAATTGAATGAACTCTCATGAAATCAATTGCTATGTATAGTCATCTAAGCTGATTACTATTTACATTTTACAATCTTATTGACACTATTTAGTTCATATTCTTATTAGCATGCCTTTATCACTGTTCAATTCTTATACATGCAAACATGTCTTTACTTATTGTTACTTTCAATAAAGTTCAACATTACAAGCATGTTATTTCCTCTGTCATGTGTTGGATTTACTTTAACATTACTTGTCTCACTAGGCTTCTAGCTTACAATATTACATGTTGACTTTCAGGCAAGAATGATGAGGGTAGTAACTAGATAGGACTTTTGAATTATAAAATTTTGATGGACAATTTTGGGAGACTATAAAGACTTTTAGGTATATACAATTTACATTTTGATGTTTAATAATTTGTATTTATATTGATATTACACACTTTCAAATATGTGATTTAAATATGAATTAATTGTTGAAAGAAATCGAAATGTAAGAGTTTGTTCGTAATGACTTGGTGAAATTCAGTTTTCACCTACTTGCCCTGAATGGTTAAAAGTAATGATGAGTTAGTGAAAATTACCTAACTGAGTCATCTAGTCTATTACACCTCAAACTAACCCTGAGATAGAGTGAGTAGTTTGGAGTGTGACAGAAAGTAAGGGATGTCAAAATCAGCAACAAAACGACTTCCCCATGCAAGATCAAAGACTATTATAGAAAAAACAACAATTGGACTACGAGGAGTAAAATCTATGTTGAACATAGATTAGGTGGTGGGTCAACATGGAGAAGATTGCAAAGTGTAGCAATAATTTCTTGAAGGAAGAAAGAATACTCTAGGGATCTAATTCAATCAAGGAAACCCTATAGACCTAGAGTGGTATTTGTCTATGGAGATAATTTTAAATTCACCTTACCTAACTGAGGATTTTTGCCCTATCAAGTATACTCTATGATTCATATCTCAAAGGGCGAAGCTATTAGGGAACATACAGACTAAATTCATGATCGTAATATAATGATTTCATTGAACGTCAGTCAATCGGTAGTAAGCGTCGTATATTAACTATAGTCATCTGAACCACGGGACACGTCCTTACTAGCATGATAATTTGAGAGTAGACGTAATTATATATTTGACTTGACATTAACTCATTTGTAAGATAAAATTTTTTTAATTTTTTACTTTCGACAAATGATTGTAGATAGATGAATAAATTTTAACTTTAAATTATTAAAGATTGAATTTCATTTAATTATTTAAATTTGATTTCGTTTGCATTCTTCATATTCTTATAAATTTTGATTATCTTGATTTATCATTAAATTTTGAATACAATCTAATAGTGATATCCCCTCCGGTTGAAATCTTCATTCAATATAGCTATTATCAGAGTAAATATTGTGAACTATGCATCTTTTATTGTAGAGGCTAAGATCTAAGGTTTATATCTTAAATCTGAAATTAATTAGCATTAGCATTTTAAACACTTTAATAGTTAAAATCCTTCCAATTGAAATCTACAATCATGCTCATTATTGGGGTAGACATTATCAACTCTGATGACCTACTAGTAAAGGATCGAATCTATGAATACATGATTGTGTCTCCAACTTGATTCAGAGTTTAAATTTTGAAGTATAAAATATTTTCATTTATATCATTGATGGTCATATACAAATGTAAAATAAGATTTGCTTCTTAGTGGCTGAGCATTTGACTTGCAACCAATTTTGTCAACTTCTGCCCTTGCAAAAAAAAAGATCAAATTGGTTAAATGAACTTACTACTTCACCATATAAATGAATCAGCCCGTTTAGAAGTATATATTGTGCAAACATATCAATATTTAGAGCTTGCAACTTTCTAATTAATACACATACATGTTCAAAATAATTATCATTTTATCAAAACATTACACATTTTTTAGAGTCGAAATGATTTAAGTTAACTTTATCTTTAGCCCGCACAGCATTCTTAAACACGAAATCAAGAGTATAACACATGTGTCGGGACACATGCGGGTTCACTAAGATTGCTTATGCACTTTTCAAGGCATTAAATTTGAACATGTAGTGGCCTTGAAGCACGTGCAAGGCCAAACTCTTTAAATCTTTTACATGCATTTTAATATAATAAGATCAAGTAAGAAAACACTTTGTAATACATGTAAACATTGTAATCTTTCTTTAAAAGCTTACACAAAACAACTGAATAAAATATGAAGCTACTTTAAAATACTTACAATGGATTTGTTCTCACTTAAGTACTTGCATGTATTTCAATATAGTGAATTTGATATGATGGATCATCTCAAAGTGCTTGTATACTCCAATTATTTAAGCTATTTGCACACATTCTGAAGTGATACGCTTGAATGCATAGCTACTTTGTGATGTGTGCATACTTTAATTCGCTAAATCATTTTGAGTCATAGACATATTTCGATGTATAAGTTTGAAAATCAAATCACTTTGAAATACATATAAGTCTATTTTCTGTAATATAAATTCCGATTCATTTGATTGAACTTAGAATCATTTTGCGACTCGTGCACATTGTTTAGAAGCCTTCAAATTATAAAATTTGCATTATGACGGATTCGGCAAACATCTAACATTGTATTTTGTGGTTTCAAAGTAAGCCTTCTATCTGCTAGCAAAGATATTTTACAAATCTGATGGCATGACGATACAATCTTTATAATTGATTCTCAATTTTACTAAATTTTACATGTTCACTAGACCAAACTTGATCTAATGATATTTCGCCAATCTCATTGTCAATTTACTTAAGTTCTCTTGATTGTCTTCATTTATGTAACAAAATCATAATAAAATCTAATCATTCATTAAGAGGTCTAATTTATACCCATTAGTGAGCGGTTTAGCTTTGTTTGTAGGCTTTACTCCATGTTAAGTCAAATCAAATGAAGAGATGTTTCATCACACATACGAAGTTCATTTGAAATTTCATTCAAATTCCTATTGAACTCTCTTTCTTTTATTCAACCTAATGGAATTCATATTGCTATTCAAATGATCATTGAGAGATTTTGTTAAGTATCATTTGACAAATTATCAACTTGAAAACAATTTCATTTTGAATGCAACTTATCCACCAATTCTCATTTAAAAGCTATTCATTATTACTCACATATAAGTTTAATATGTGCATCACTTGAATTTGATTTTGTTGGGAATATAATTTTCACTCAAATATTTGGAAAATCATCATGTTCGATTTTAGGTTCAATTCAAGAATAGTTTGATATCAATTTAGTATTCAATTTAGGCCTTGCAGGTTCATTTCAAGTTCAAATAAGTCTTTCCTTTAATTCAGCTCAAGTCTTATAAATTCCTATTCAAATCCAATCGGTTCGATTAAATTCAATTAGTTCATATTTGGGTTCAATTACATCCAATAGGTTTAATTTCAAGTCTTGATTAAGTTATGTTTAAGTCCAAATTTTTTAGAAAATTTTGGCAACCTCCCGACGTCGTCCTCATGTACGGGGATTGCATCGAGAGTGTTGGGTCTTTCCACCACGCTTATAATAAATGCACATGGTCAGTGTCTTGCAAAATTACTGCCTAAATTCTTCGTACCTATCGCGTTTATAAGAAGTGATGCATAAATCTTCAAGTGTGCCTGTAGGGCTTAATTCGATTCATATCTTACTTTCAATTTTTAGATTTATTTTATTTTAGCATATTTATCGTGTTATATAAATCGAAGTTAGTGAAGCTTTAAAGAAAATGAAATGTGGAGCGTAGGCCATAATATTCCAATAGAAGTGTAAATGTTTAGGAGATCAAGGAATTTCTTACAAATCTTTTAATGTCATTTTAAAACTAAAAGATGTCGAGATGAGTGGAGAAAGAGTTTGTTGGTTCATATTTAAGAATAAAGGTGATACAAGAGTGTGCAAATTATAAAGGAATTAAGTTAATGTGTCATACATTAAAATTATGGGAGAAGTAATTGAGCATAGGTTACGATGTGAAACAGTTTCTCACAATCGGTTGGTTTCATGTAGATCTACTATGGATGCTATACATTTGTTAAGGGGTTTGATAGAAACATAGAAAGTAAGGAGTATCTACTATGATATTTATTGATTTAAAGCTTATGATAAAGTTTCAAGAGATGTTCTTTGGAGTTCTAGAATAAAGAGTTAATATTGATTATATTCAAGTAATTAAGGATATATTTACATTGTGTTAAACACAAGGAGGATTGACAAAATATTTTCCTATTTGGTTGGATTACATGAGGATCGCTTTAAGCCTTATCTTTACTTTAGTTATGGATGTTCAGAGCATTTACAAGAAGATGTACCTTGGTGTATGCTTTCGATGACATTCTTCTTGTTGATAAGACTAGAGAGAGTCCAATAGAAACAATTATGGAGGTCAACATTGAAATTAAGGTTTTCATTTAAGTAGATCTAAGCGAATATATGGAGTGTAATTTTAGGCGAGTTCAGTGGTAGGGTTGTGACATTAGGTGATCAAGTCATTAATAAGAGTGAGCATTTGGTATTTAGGCTCATTGTTCAAAATGATGGTGAAATAGATGGAGATATTAGTAGAATTCAAGTTGGATGGTTGAAGTGGAGGAATCATCGACTATTATGTGATAGAAGTTCCAAAACTTAAGGAAAAATTTTATAAGATGGTAGTAAGACTTACGGTGACTTATAGTGCGAGAATGTTGGATAAAGAAGCATAAAGGAAGTTAAGTTTCTGGAGATGAGACTTAGATGGATGAGTGGCTTTACTCTTAGAGATAGAATGCAAAATGAGTATATTGGAAAAAAGTTGGAGTAACTCGATGGTAGATAAGATTAGGGAGTCGCTAGATGGTTTGGCAAAGCGTTGGGATCGATCAGTAGGAGAGTAGATCGTTAGATTTCTTTATGTTAAGAAAGGTAGGTAGACAAAAGACTGGTTAAGATGTATAAAAAATGATCTTGTGATTTAAATGAGAATTTGACACATAATAACAATGGACGAAGGATTCATGTAGCCTCAGTGGATTAAGGCTTGTTTGTTATTGTTGTTGTTGTTGTATATTTTAAGTCA
The DNA here is from genome assembly GCA_021442155.1 of Cymbidium sinense. Lineage (NCBI taxonomy): Eukaryota > Viridiplantae > Streptophyta > Magnoliopsida > Asparagales > Orchidaceae > Cymbidium > Cymbidium sinense. Next base: position 11,967,695 of record CM038228.1, read on the forward strand.
TGTGTTAGTGTGAAGTCGAACATTTCAATATTTGAGCGTCCCGTCGTCCCTATGACTGTCAATCAAGTGACCATTCGTCAAGCGTGTATAGTTGTAACACTAAAATCGCCTTCGAACTAAAGGCATGTATGGTCTGTCTCCAAATTATAGATTTCTTCACCATGCAAAGAAAGGTCTCTTTGGGTACTTATATCGGGTAAGTCTTTCATCCCAAGAAAGGCGTGTATGGTTTTCACTTACAACGTTGGAACATATACTTGATTTTATAAATTTTTTTTGTCGTTGGAACATCGTAATATAAATGATTTAGACATTTATACCTTTGGCACGTGAATCAAAGTGGTGGCACATATTTCAAAGCAAGTGTGGATTTTGAAGGAAAGCAAGATAGGGAAGATATTTTTTCTCTCTCTCTCTACTATATTTTTTGTGCAAATTTTCTAGAAATATTTCTCGATTTAGAGATTAGAAGGAGGATCAGCTCAATAGTAGAAATAATGAAGGTCAGTGAGGAGAAAAATGCAATTCTTGTCGTGTAGTCGAGATGGTCTCAACATGAGGTTGTATGAATCGATAGAATGGTTCAGCTTGTCGTTAGGTTCAACTAATGGACAAGAAGGAGATGAGAGCAAGTGAGAGAACAATTTCTCAATCTCGTCAACGAGGAGGAACAAGTGGCCAGGTGGTTTAAAGGCACGATGATTCAATAGCATTTGGTTGGGAGGTCTTCGATGGTACATGAGGAGAGAAAGCGAAAGAAAGAAGAGTTGTTTTGTACAACGATGGAAGTCGGGAAGCTTGTTTAAGAGAGGAAATCACTATAGAGACTAGTGGGAGTTACTTGCCACATGAAAAGGAAAGGAGGTCAGCTCTCCACCTAGATTTGATGCGAGAGAAGTGGAGGGTGCGTCCAGCTAGGTGGGTATGTAAAGGATTCACGTTGAGGTCTTTACAAGTAGGATGGCTTGCCAATTGTCTCGATTTGTGCCTTATTTCCTCAAAATGCGTGTGGTTTCGCCAAATTTTCTCGTGACAATCTCATACAATATAAGCGTCTATTCTAAGTAAATTCAATGTTCTACACACAACGGCACAATTCGTTTTACTATCGAATATTGTTTGGTTGATTACAGCATCAAATTGAGTAAATTCATCAATGCACGTTCGCTCCATTGCTCCGATGTAAAATGTCAATCATTCAAATCATTAGAAGGTTTCAACGAAAACTAAAGGTGTGCATTAGTCGGTTCAAATCAAAAAACTGAATCAAACTAACGTTATTTAGTCGGTTTGGTTCAATCTACAAACTTACGGTTCGATTTTTTGTTATAAAAACTAAGCTATTTGGTTTTTTATTTTCAGTTCGGTTTTAACAAAAAAAAATATCAATTAAACCGAATAAACCAATATAGTTTAGAAATCGAATGTAAGTATGTAATTTTGGTTGTAAATACTTAGCTATTTATATAAATTGATAGATTTTTATTTGTTTAAGAAATTTTTAATGTATAATATTTATTAGATCGTGCTTTAATTAATTAGTTTATAAAAAATAGAAAATTTTTATTTCATTTACATGTTATTCGGTTTAATCGAAAATCAAACTGAATAAATCAAATTATAGTTCGGTTTTACACATTCCTTAGACGATTCGATTATTTTGAGTTATTTGGTTCAGTTTATTCGATTTCATAAAAATTTTGATCGAACCGACCGAACCAACCAAATGCACACCCCTAATGATAATGGCGTAGTCAGTTTTGCAAACAGAGGTTGTTTAGATGTTGTCGAGACCTCCCAACTTCAATACATGCGTAGATGTGTCGACGATTCGTCTTGTCGATCAGTTGACAATAAGATTGTGGGATGTATATTTCGATCAATTTTGACTCTTTGGATGCAACGGCGAAATATTTGTCAATTGGAAGTCATTTCAACTAGTTTCAACGATGATCAAAGTATTTTAGCTTTGATATGCGCAACACTCCATCTGTAAACTATCGAATTCATTTTTTAAGCTTATTTTGACTTATGTAACATGAGTGGTGGTCAACAATGAGATCAGCCCATAGAAATAGTGAATGTGTGTGAAATATTATAGTCTGGACCAGTTCATAATAACTTATTTTAGTTGGGTTCATCTCTATGCCAACAGTTGAAACAATATACCCTAAAAAGTATATCTGAGAGGTCAGAAAGTGACACTTCTTAGGATGTTCACATAACTTCTCCATCCTGAGGGCTTCAAAGGCCTGTCTCAAATGTTTATATGGTCTTCCAGAGCAACTATGAATCAGAATGTTATCAAAATATACCACTACAAATTTCCCAAAAAAATATTTGGAAAATCTAATTCATCAATCTCATGAAGGTGCTCTAGGAATTGGATAAGCTAAAATGCATGACTGTCCACTCATATAATCCATCCCAAGTCTTGAAGGCAATCTTCCACTCATCTCTTGGTATATTTTTGAGAAAAATATATCGTTTAGATTGTAAAGATTGTAAGAATTCAGTGAAAGTTTAAGTCTAACATCGATTGTTAGTTTTAGATTTTAAGATGAAAGATTAGAAGAGGAAAATAAATCAAATATCGTCACAAGATTAGATAGGGATACTTAAAGAACACAAATAAAATATTTTTAAGCACTACAAATTTAGAATTTGGGATGTTAAATTAGAAATATTATATGAAAAAAAAGTAGAGTGAAATTGCATTCTTAAAATGTTTGGAGAATCAGAGAAAAGTTTAATAAAATAGTTGGTGGTGGAGTCGAGTGTAAGAAAGATAAGAAATAAGAAGCTTGTTATAAAATTTAGTTTAGATCAAACTGGAGAATTAGAAAAGATATAAATTTAAGAGATTAAGCGATATATGATCTGAAAAATATACTTTTAGTGATTTATCTGATATATTAGATATATCGAAGGTGAAAGATGTATAAATTAGTCAAAGAGCGGAGAAATAAAGGCATTAAGTGAGATGTGATGAAGATAATAAGATCTAGAAAAGGATATTGAAAATAGTGAATGAGATATTTTGATAAAACTGATAAAGGATCCAAGTATCGATTGATTTAATAACCAAACAAAAAATAGAATTTTATTTTATCGTATTAGTAAATGAAGTTAGAGAACTTTAAAGAAAATGAAATATAAAGAGCTTAATGATATTCAATGAAGTGTGGAAATGTTTAGGAGATCAGAATTTCTTGTTATAAATCTTTTAATGTTATTTTAAAGACTAAAAGATGTCGGATAGTGGAAAAAGAGTTTGTTGGTTCTATATTTAAGAATAAAGGTGATGCACAAGAGTGTCAAATTATAGAGGAATTAAGTTAATGTGTCCTTTAAAATTATGGGAGAGAGTAATGAGCATGGTTACATTGTGATGCAAAAGATTCACATGTCAGTTTGGTTTCATGCCAGGTAGATCTGCTATGGATGTTATACATTTGTTAAGAGATTTGATGGAGAAGTATAGAGAAAGTAAGGAGGATTTACATATGATATTTATTGATTTAGAGAAAGCTGATAAAGTTTGAGAGATGTTCTTGGAGTTCTAGAATAGAAAGGAGTTAATATTGGTTATATTCAAGTCATTGATATGTATCTAAATTTGTGCTTGTGTTGTCAAGGAGGATTGACAAATATTTTCCCATTTCAATTAGATTACATCGGATCAGCTTTTAGATATCTTTTGCTTTAGTTATGGATGTTCTTCTTACATTTACAAGATGTACTAGGTGTATGCTTTTGCTGACATTCTTCTTGTTGATAAGGTAGGGAGTCAAGAGAAACTTAAATTATGGAGGTCAACATTAGTTAAAGGTTTTAGTTTAAGTAGACAATATATGGAGTGTAATTTTAGTTGTAGAAGTTAATGGTAGTGTTGTGACATTGGGTGAACAAGTCATTAATAAGGTGAGTGATTGGATATTTAGGCTCTATTGTTCAAAATGATGGTGAAATAGATGGAGATGTTATTAGTAGAATTCAAGTTGGATGGTTGAAGTGAGGAATGCATCTAACTTTGTGTGATAGAAAGTTCTTAAACTTAAGGAAAATTTTAAAAGATGGTGGTAAGACCACGATGACTTATGGTGCGAATGTTTGGCCAATAAAAGAAACATAAGACTAACAAGTGTTGTAGAGATGAGGATGCTCAAGTGGATGAGTGCTTTACTCTTTGAGATAAAATCTGAAATGTATGTTGAAAAAAGTTGGACTCCTCATAAAATTAGAGAAATCTGCTTAAATGGTTTTATAAAGCGTCGAGTCACCAGTTAGGAAGTAGATGCATTAGATTTTTATGTTAAGAAAGGTAGAGGTGACAAAATACTTTTTAAGATGTATAAAAATGACCAGTATACTTAAATTAAATGAGAATTTGACAATATGATGATCAAGGATTCATATGCGATCAGTGGATAAAGGCTTGTTGTTGTTGTTGTTGTGGAGAAAGTGATTTCACCATGTAGTCGATTCAACGAGTCATCTAATCGAGGGATTGAAAACTTGTACTTGATGTTGATCTTATTCACAACTCTACTATCGTTGCACATATGACAAGTACCATCCTTCTTGGGCACAATCAAGCCAGGAACATCACACAAGCTAATGCTCACACACACTAGTTTTATTGACATCAGATCCTCATCCTATCTTTGTAGTTCCTCGTGCTTTGTCTGCCGCATTTTATAAGTAGGTCGATTTCGGAGGAATGATCCTAGAGTAAGATTTATTGCATATTGTATGTCCCTCTGATAATTCAACTGATAAACTGTTAATCATCATATCATGGTACTCCTTCAATAGTGATTGTACCACTTCTAATTTAAGTTCTTCTCCCACAGTCCCCTCAAATAGTACAAGTGCTTTATCTTGCATGCCTCCCTCATTCTAGAAACATACAGAGACCAACTCATTTTGGCTGATCATTATCCACCTTGGTCTTTTTATATGATAGGAGTACAATGTACTTCCCATCATTCATGAAAGTGTAAATGTTCTTGAATCCATCATGAATTGTCTTCCTATCGTACTGTCAAAGCCTACCTAGAAGGAAGTGAACAAGCATCCATAGGCATAGTATCGCACCACACATGTTCCTATAATGTGTCTCCAATAGAGAATTCCACCAAGCACTTTTTGTCCACACAAATCTAATTTTTCTTATTCAACTAAGTTAGAAAGTAACTGGAAGTGTCTCTGTGCGGAGAGGCTTAGCTTCTCCACCACCTATGTAGAAATAATATTTTCATAACACCTCCATCAATGATACGAGTACACACATTTCTCTTCCCATGCATCTAGTGTAGAGGATGATATGTCTAAGCCATTATTACTCTCTTTTGGGTTCAGTCTATAAGATCTACTGAACCACAAGTATCTCTCCCTCATCTGTTGGAAGTTGGTACTCATCCTCAAGCATATCATTTCTAGAATCCTCAATATCTACCTCCTCAACTAGACCCTACTCAGTGAACAAAATCACTCTCTTATTTGGGCAATTGGAGGCAATGTCCCCATACCTGTAGCACTTGAAAGACATCCTAGTGGGAAGAGCACCTTTTTTTCGTTCTGATGCTAACTTCTCTTATACGACTAATTTAACACCTTTAAAGGTGAGCTCCAACTTCTTGATACCAAGGTGGATTCTTGAATTGGGGAATAGTTCTAATGTTCTTATATTGCTTCTCCACCTTCAGGGCAAATTCTGTACATCCAGCAGTGTTCAATAAAGCTGCAACTCTCTCTCTCTCTCTCTCTGTTCATCTTAACCTAAGTAGTGATTTTTCTCTTCCCCTCATGCTGGCGCATGCACTTCAAATTTTTCCATCATAAAGAAGCATTCTTAATGAGCTTAATGGCCACCAGCTTAACTCTCCTATTTTGGGGGGATATCCTTGTAGTCAAAAGATTCGCTCCAATGTTTGGACCCATTTGATGAATAGATCTTGATCCATGCAACCTTCAAATTCAAGAAAATCAATCTTCACTCCAAGATCATAATGTCTTCTCCTGTATTCAAGCCAAATCAACATGGCATTGTTTCTTCATCACTGGAGACCTCTTGGTGAAAGAGGTTCTCCTCTTCTTTCCATTCAAGTGAGTCATTGTTGTGAATATAGGTGACTTCCCCATATTGTCATCTCTCAAATTCAACGAGCTTACATTGCAGTTGTAGAATTTCTCATTGCATCTCCTCCATAGTAAGCTCCAGGATTCCTCTTAGATTATTTCTCCTTGGTGGCATTTTGATCTTTCTCCAAATGTCCAAAAATTTGGAGAGATTTTAGAAGTTTGTAGGTTAGTGGAATGGTCTTGGGAGAAAAAAATTATTCATAAGATAGATCTAGGGTAGATCTAGCTCTAATACTAAATAACACTGTTCTTAAAGAATCATGAAAGCGTTGAATTGGAAGCACAAGGTTTAGGGTGAAATCTAAAATCTGGAAACAAAAGAAAGGTGTTAAAATTACTGCTATTTCAAGGATGTGGTAGTGCCAAACAGCGACAGGCTGCTGATTTTGTTATAATACTGCAATTAACCACAAGAGGACTGGGAGCAGTGAGGTAACGGACAGCAGGAAAATCTGTGAGATTGTAACCAAGAAAGTGAAGGACGGCGGAATCAGTAGCAGAATGACTTCCCCATGCAGGAATGGGGATTGTAACCAAGAAAGTAGGACGGCGGAATCAGTAGCAGAATGACTTCCCCATGCAGGAATGGGGACCGTTCTTGGAAAAACAATTTGGAAGTTCGACGAGCAGAAAAACTGCAGCTGAATGAAGATTAGGTGGCGGGATAGTAAGGCAAAGTTTGTAAATTATGGTAACGAATCCTTGAAGGAAGAAGAACACTCTAGGGAACCGATTCTATCAAGATACAGATTCACCACTTGATCAAATCAAAACCACGGCTCCAAATAGAGAGAAAATAGGGAACAAAGCCTACCAGGTTTAAAGACAATTAAAATAACCCAAATACACAAAATAAGGTATTTAAATCAAACAAAAATTAATCCTAACAAAGATAATTGAACCAAGTTTATTAGAAACCTAAACCAACCCCTTCTCTAGTTTAAGTTGAACCAGTTCGGAGAATAATGCATGTTACGACTTACACCCCAACTCCCGCATTAGGAACAACTACAAATATGTTACAGCAACTTTGGGAGCTTCAAATGTCACGCTTTAGGTTAAAATCAACAGTTTAGACTAATCTTTGGCAGAGATACAGATTTCCATTAAAGAATTAGCCTGCTCACTTCTTTCTTAAGAAGCAAAATTGTCAAGTTGGAAGATGTTTTAAAGAAATAAAAAGAAGATAAAAAATGAATCCATCTCTCAACCTATTGGAGTCACTATTAATAATGAATTCATTAAATCTAAAGAGTGCTGAGATGAGATCAAAGCCAAGTACCAAAATGACATCATTTTTCTTAAATTTTTTTTTGAAGTACGGCGAGATTAACCATGTATAATAGCTTTTGAGTTTCTTCTATTGCAATATATTGAGCCAACCAAACAATAAGGCCTCAAGATCTTGGCACAAAGTTTCTTGAGAATGAGAGCAGGGGTTCTTTTAAGAACAGCTCTTGCAAGATGTATATTTTGTTTTGTTTTTTTTTATTTAAGTCCATTTGGGTGACTTGGTACTCTTAACTTTGAAAATAAAATACAATTATTCACTGAATTATTTGTCTTTTTTTTTTGAAAAACTCTTACATATTCTAAGAAAAAAATGAGTTTAGTATTATTAAGAAATCAAGTTATCATCAACAATAAACAAAATTTTAGGTCGATAATAAGCAATTATAAAGTGAGTTTCAAATAAATATTTACTAAAATATCATATTAATATCCAAAAATATGTTGAGTGTCTAAGGATGCGTTGAGTATATATAAGGATTATATCTAAGCTGAGGATTGATAATATGCTTAGTTAAGCTTTTATTTCTAAATATCATTGTCAAGTCTTATTCAACCTTTTTCCCATTAGGTATCGTATTTGAACAAGTCATCATCTTGTATATCTCTCCTTACACAACTTTTATCTTCACAGGGTAACCATCTCTAGACTCATTGATAAAAAGCACTTCTTTCAATCAGTTTAGAGCTTACATAAATAGGGGAATTCAAGTTCTAATGCTTGACTTTTATTGCTTTCGATACTCAAGATTTTGGTGTAATGCTTCACGTGCATAGTTTTTAAAGAAATCTGAAATGTCAAATAACCAAATAGTCAAGTTGCAAAGTAGCTTAATTAATTACTTTGAGAATTTACGTTGACTATTTGAAAGTTATAATTTTACTATGATATTGTTTCATTGAATTTTTCAAAATTTGCTTTTTCATTGAATGTCATCCATACTTCAAGTATTAGGGTGATTTTATATAGTTCAAATTCTTTATTTATCTCGAGCTCCTAACTCTCCTATTTAGAGTACTCTTACAACTTTAAGATTGACCCTAAGTTGAGATCACCATTATCTCTAACTTAAGCTAATCTACCTCTTCCTTAACTAGTAGAGCATGCATTCAAGATTTAAAGTTCTTTCAAATTTTAATCTAAGTTGTTAACATTTCAAGTTTCAAATTTGAAACATGATCAACTTCAAGAAAATAAATGAATATTGATTTAATGATGAATCTTAGGGCAAATCACAAGGAAGAATATTAAACTTTTGATCAATCTATAGAGTTTCATGGACAACTTCCCTAAGTCCTTACGGGATGAGTTCTCCAACTCCATGTGGAGCAGTTCTCTGAGTATGTTTTGATATTTCAAATAAAATCATATGCCCTTTGAGGGCAGTGCAAGTGAGAAAAACAATCTCCAAGGGAGGTTATCTCCATGTAATAGTATAAAGTCCTAGTGTTTTTTATTACTGTAACATCCTACATTTTTTTATTAAATATTTAGTTAAAGGTGTTGCAAGAGTCATGATTTTAGTCAAATTCATTCTAATAGAGATTTTTATTTATAGTGTAAAAATTCAATTGCTCGTTGATTTTTTATATATTTCAAATTTCTTATTAATTTCATAGAATTGAGCAATCACTGCATTATCATTTGGTTTCAATTTTATGTAATTTTGAGTTTACACAAACAAAATAAATTTTTGAGTAATTAATGGACTTTGATATGCAAACCCTAATTTCTTTTGTGCAAGCTGCATTCATTGCACTATCCTAGTTGCAGGAGCCTAAAATCATAAGCATCATGAATCTTGTTTTGATTGAGAGCTACCTCTCATGATTGAGATGAGTAATTAACCACGGTATAAAGCACAAGAAAAGCCTTGAATCACAAAATATGAAATCCTTAATAACAGTGAAATCTCTAGGTGGTGCTCTATATACCGCTTAATATTCATCAGAAAAATCATAGCATATGCACTCATAATTTAGGGTTGGGTATGCTTTCTCGAAGACCCAAAATCTAATTTTTCATAAGAAAATGGTAACAAATACAACATTTAAGCAACCAATTAAGTCCTCACTTCAAAAAGAAAACTAGCATATATAACATCAGATAAGATTTCAATCGCACATGCAAAACAAATAATTAAATGAATTTAAAAAATAAGAACAATGATAGAAATCAACATCAAATAGATGAACAAATTTTAAATTTGATATGAAGAATCTTCCCCTCGAAATTAGATATCGCCACCTATACACAAAGAACTCACATCCAACAAGAACACACACAAAGAGATAAAAATTAAAATGTTATTTCAATATTTAATGTACGGTCTTTTTTTTCTTTTTTTTTCTTTTTTTTTTTTGGCATGCCAAACGGCCATATTTATAGTCTCCAAACAAGCCCAAAAAGACACTGCATAAAACTTGCCAAGATCTAGTCAAAATTAAAAATTTCAATCCCCTCTTGAATAAACCTTCCATAAAGTCCAATTCAAAATTGCTTAATGGATCAAGCAAAATAGAAAAGCAGTCACCAGAAACATAGAGGCGGCAAGAAGTGGACGCATGATTGTAACTAGTGTAGCAAGAGTATGAGACTAAGAGTAACTTAGCATGAAAGGCAGAGGCAATAGCAAGAAAGCAGTAAATAATTATGGGAAAGACTGGAGACAGCAACAACAGAAAGGGTAGTACAACAACAACAACAATAACAACAACAAGCCTTTATCCCAATAAGTAGGGTCGGCTATATGAATCCTTCGTCTCCATTGTGTCCTATTATGTGTCAAATTCTCATTTAATTCAAGTATACTAAGGTCATTTTTATACATCTTAACCAAGTCTTTTAGGTCTACCTCTACTTTCTTAACATAAGGCAGATCTACTCTCCTAACCGTCATCGGATGGCGATGCTTTATGTCAAACCATCAAGGCGACTCTCTAATCTTATCTCCACCGAGCTACTCCAACTTTTCCCGAACATACTCATCTCGCATTTTATCTCAAAGAGTAAAGCCACACCCACCTAAGCATCCTCATCTCTAACACTTAACTTAGTCTTCGCTTTTATTGGCCAACATTCGCACTATAAGTCATTGCGTGTTACCACCATCTTATAAAATTTTCCTTAAGTTTAAGTGAAACTTTTCTATCACACAATAGCCGGATGCATTCCTCCACTTCAACCATCCAACTTGAATTCTACTAATAACATCTCCATCTATTTCACCATCATTTTGAACAATAGAGCCTAAATATCTGAATCGCTCACTCTTATTAATGACTTGTTCACCTAATGTCACAACACACTAGAACTTCTACAACTAAAATTACACTCCATATATTCAATTTTAGATCTACTTAAACAAAAACCTTTAGACTCTAATGTTGACCTCCATAATTCAAGTTTCTCTTGGACTCCCTCTCTAGTCTTATCAACAAGAAGAATGCCAGCAGCAAAAAGCATACACCAAGGTACATCTTCCTGTAAATGTCTAGTAAGAACATCAGAAATTGGTGATAGCATAGGGATAGTTGTGGTGGATACCAACTAGAATAGCAGGGACAGTGATAGAAATACATTAATCAATAACACTGTGAATAGTTAATTGCAGTAATACCAAATAGAAATAAGGAATCGCTGTTACAAATTAGTAATTTCATATATGTTAACTAGAACCTAAGGAATCACTTTTGCTTCTTATCATATGGTTTCCCATGGCCTCCACCTTTCTCGCATATGCTTCTCCATTCCTCCTCATCGCATCTTGCAAAAATTCCCTCAGTTAAAGAGAGCTCCTCGTCCATCCACTTCTGAGCAATAACAACCACATATCAGTCCCCCTAATTCCTTCGTCTTTGAGAGGCTAAACAGGTTGAAGTCTTCATTGCTAATTAAACTTCATCCTAAAACACGTACTTGCCTCAAGCTCAACCAAAGACTTCTAAAGCAAGTTACTTCTAAAGCAAGTTATGCTTCAACTCTGGAGTCTCTAGTTCTACTTAACTCACATTCATTCCTACTAAAAAGTTCAACTTTCAAACGTACACAACAAAAAAGGTGACAGTAAACTGCCCTTTCACCTTTTTTTGGTTGTTTACCTAAAAATACAAAAAAAAAAAAAATGTGAAAGTAAACCGCCCATTTTTCTATATGTTTAAATTCACATGTAAATAAACCAAGACTTCATTCCATAAACGCAAATAGTACTTCAATGACCTATATGTGCATGCCTACACTCATATAAATACAAGAGAAGATAGTACCAAAGCTTCATTAAAAATACTTATCATCAAGATGGGACAAAAAATATGTATACACAAGATATGAAATAAATGATAGAATAAAACACAACAAAGGAAATCTAAGCATTTTAAAAGCAAATATTTGAGTTGATAAAATATCAAAATAAGTTCTTTGCGTGATCACATCGATACAATAAGTTGTATTATCTAGATAAACTGTATGATCCATTAAACTGTAAAGATGAAAGTCAATATCAACTATAACAGGCACTGTAAAACACTGTTTAAAAATATCATCCTGCCTTTTTAAGCTAATAATTGCAGTAAGGCCATCTGTCCAATCAGGCGCATTGCGCTGCATATTACTTTCTAGTAACGAAATAATGCCTGAAATTAAACATGATTCACTGAATAGAGGTAAAAAGACCACACAACATGCCACCATAACTTGTTTACACATGTAAAAAGTTTTCGTGAATACCAATAGCATGACAATTCTCACCTCATTAATCTTCATTGAAAGTTCATCAAGCACCTCAAGGCGCTTTTTTGTCCTCTCCAAGGCTTGCAACAGCTTCTTCTTTTGCACAAGAAGCTCCCAGGCTTCATTTTCTTTGCTACGTGCAACCTCCATGACTGCCCTTCGTTGGAGATTCTCAGCTGCTTCGGACAACCTCATCAGCCGTAATCTTGCATTATTTGCTGCGAGATAAAGTAGCCAATTTCCAGATTAAGATCATACCTGAATACTCATAAGGTGGATAAAATGAATATATCATGAGCGCATGGCGGGAGATTAAGATGTCCAATCAAGGAACCAAAGCCAGTATGTAGAACATATAAATTATTAATTAATCAAATTCAGAGTAAAGGCTCATACACTATCTGTGATAGTATGATTAATGGTTTAAATCAAATTTCTACATAGTTTATCCCCTAGTAAGATCATCATCAGTCATTCCAGAAACTCAATTTAAAGCAAAGTAAATGAATTAGCAACTAGAAGCCCGTTTCGAATGTAAGACCGCTGGAATGGAAGGTAACGAAAAAGGAGAACCTTTTGACCTGGTAATCTCCGCTTGTGCATGGAGTTGGTCAATTTGGTGTCTCAGCTGTTCGATATCAACTCGGATTACGTCCTTATTAGCCAAAGCAAGCGTGATAGGCGGTCCATTTGTCTTCTTCCTCGCAGTTAGGGCACTCCCCTTCACGGCAATCGCCGTGCCTGAGCTTAAAATCATTGCTACAACGGATTTCTCCTTTTTGCTTCTGTTTTCTCGCTTGCTTCAGCTCTCGCCCTCACTCTACGAACCACGGTATTGGTTCCCCTCGAGGAAATTGGTTATGTATGCCATTTGTTTTCTTGAGAAAGAAACGAGAGGTAAAATTTTTGGAGCATGTCAGAAAATTTAGTTGTGATCAAAATATTATTTTTATTTTTAACTTAGAATATTTATTTAAAAATTATTATCATAAATATTGATAATGCATAAAATTTTAATATATTCTAATATATTTTAAGTTTATATTGAAATTTTATTTAAATCATATTCATATAAGATTTGAATAAATTTTGAATATAGATCAAATAAAATTCAAATATTAGTCAAATATAATTCAAATATAGATAAACATGAATTCAAATAAGATTAGAATAAGAATTGAATAGGTTAAATTTTTAAATTAGACCTAATTATAATCTTAATTAGTAAATTAGGTATGGCAAAAAAAAATAATAAAATATGCCGTCCGTTCAACGACTATCGCCTACATGGCATCCACGTCGCCGCTGTTATGGCTTTGTCTTAATTTTTTAAAAAAAATATCAGAAATTTCAGATTTTGCTCATATCGGACTCATCCGTTATCGAAATTGAGTAAGCTTGGTATCGTTGGAATCGTAACAAAATTTTCACAACTTTCATGTTGATTAAAAATTACGATTGTAGCCCGATACACAGCAGTTTTTGCAAATGCGTGCAAAAATTACGACGCTAACCTGAAATTTTGGAGCATGCCCCTTATTTTGCCAATATCAGACTCATCTGGTGTCAGAATTGAGCAATTTTTATATCGTTGGAATCATAACAAAATTTTCCACAACTTTCATGTTGATTAAAAATTACAATTATAGCTTGATACACAGCAGTTTTTGTGAACATGTGCAAAAACTACGGCGACGGCCTGAAATTTTGGAGCAGCCACTTTATTTTGCCCGTATCAGACTCATCTTGTGTCGGAATTGAGCGAGCTTGGTATATTTGAAATCATGATAAAATTTTTCGCAACTTTCATGTTGATCATAAATTAAGATTGTGGCCAATACACGCGTAGCTTTTGAAATGAGCAAAATACGGCAACCGAAATATTGAACTAACCCTCTTTTGCCGCGATACTCATCCCAGTCGAATTGAGCGAACTTAGTATCGTTGGAATCATAATAAAATTTTTCACAACTTTCATGTTGATCAAAAATTGAGATTGTGGCCCGATACATAGTAGTTGTTGTAAAATGAACAATTATGAAATGCACAAATAACTCACTCTAAACAAACACTCTTAATGAAGTGCAATTAACAAATTTTTAAGAGACATGACATATGAACAGGTGCTGATATCTCATTACTCTTATTGTTTGGAGATAATTATTCATATTAATTACATTCACATAAGAGAAATCAATGTGCTAGTAGTAGGAATGCAACCATTTTCAAACAAGGATAACAAGCCAACTCAAACTATGCTCACAACACAAACAAACTCCCTTTCTAATCTTATTAACAAAGAGAATTTTATCACTAAAAAATATACATCAAGGTATAACTTCTTGTAAACACTTAAAGTTGTATAAAAAAATAGCACAAAAAAGATATGAATTTAAAGATTATTTCTGAAATAAGGTAATCAAAACAAGAAAATATTTCATTAAAATGCTTGGTTACAATAAAAGAAGAATAAATACAACAAAATATCATCCACTATCGACAGAAGATAATAATGTAGACGACTATCTCCGATGATGCCTATGTGGCAAAATCGCATCACTACCGGGAGTGTAATGGGCTGGTGGTCGTCGTGGTCGGTCTCGTAGATGATGTTCCTGGTGCTGCTCCTCCTCTTCAACCTACTCGGAGGGTTGTTGTGAGTAACCCAGGTGTGTAGCACTAGGTACATCAACTGAAGACTGTGTAGAGAGTGAGAAACCATAGTACACTTCATATTGGGATGTCATATGGAATGACGGAGGCTCATATGTTGAAGGGACTTGTGGCTGTCATGGGTGCATCTGTGTCCACTTAGCTTCCTAGTATGAATATTTTGGTGCTATGAATGTATATGCAGATGGTTGACCACTAGTGAGATGATGGACTAGCATCCATCATCGACCTATCTGACTGCACTGACGATGAAGTATCTGGAATGTCAGTGTCTCTATACCGACTGTCAGAAATATGCATGTTGTACCGCAGCTCCCTGCATAACCCCTCATATTAGTTGATTGATTGTTGAAAATCTGTAGCCTCATCCCTCCCAAAATATCATTGGAATATGTTCTCGATATTCAGAATGTGCACACACTACGTTGAAAGAACTTTAATTATGATGGAATCAGTAAAGAAAATTATATATTGCAGTGATCAAATGAGGGCTTACTATAAGTCGGTCTCTAGGTGCTCGAGGGTAATAAGTGTCTGGAGGAATTATAGGTTCCTTCAGCATGTAGAGTAAAGCCCAAGATCGATACCATCTCATGGTTAATGGTCGCTCACCTCGCGCCCCGCCGAGAAGAGTCTACCACCTCAATCACCGCTTCCCACTGTAACGTCTGGTGATAATCGACCCAATCCACATCGGCTTTCCCTCGACCATCCACTAGCATGAAAGCAGAATCTATCAGTGCTACCTCAATCATAGGTGGAAGGTCGTACTGCTTGAGCACATGATCGGGCATGTACCACTCAACTCATTTCCAGCTAATCAATTATACTCTAGCTTTCCATATCTCATCCCCACATAAGCATACATCTGAGACATGTGTAACGCAAAGAATATTGCATGTGTTGTTTGAAAAGAATATTATCTCTGCTGTCTACATGCAATAATGAACCCAAAAAATAAATTTACAAAAGCAACGACCACTCTATAGCATCATAGTTCGTAGACTTTGACGGATCAAGGCCATCTCTGGATATACCCTTCATTCCAACTACATCCCACACTCAGCCCATCTATGTTTATAGGGTATGGAATATGCAATGTTAGTCTGTCTACATGAACATGCTCCCATGCCCATACTCATGTGCTTCGGCTTCGTTGCTTCGTGAAGGTTCATGTACAAATGAGAAAGCACAACTGATTCTAATGAGAACTCCCTAAATGTGTCAACATCTTCTAGCAGGGGGATTGCAAGTGAACCTCGAGCCAGATGTGTCTGGCATAAGGAAACAATCAATAGCAAAGAGCATGTATGCTCTGACATTCATAGAAAACTGAAGCTCTAAGAGATCTAAGTAAGAATCTTTGTAATACGCCCAACGCAACCATCACAGAGGCAAACAAGTCTGTGCATGTGTCTGTCTCATTTTGAACTATAATGTGATATGAGGTTGGATCGGATCGTGGTAGATAGTATGCGGCTCTGGATGTGCTCCTATCAACTCATTACAGCAATCTGACCAAAATGCTCGCTGCTTGCCCCTACTAACAATAGTCTTCCCAACAATAGGCGGGTCATCTATCTGAACACCCAAGTTCATAGCAATATCCTGCAAAGTAATCGTCATCTCTCTAATTGGCAAGTGAAACAAATTTGTCTTCGAAAACCAACGTTCTATGAAGGCTGTGAGCTAGTAGTGATCTAAGCGAATGTACCGCATCTGAGAAACACAATCCAGTATAACTGCTCATAAAGCGATCATAAATCTAGGATAGTTTACTGGTCATTCTCTAAACATAAGTAAATAAGATGCAGCATCCAGAACTGAAACATGCACAGTATGAAATTATAGTTCAATATGCAATATTATAAGGGTAATCCATATACACAGCTTGAATAAAAAAATCTTACTAAATCAGGATGCGCTGCTCTATGCCAACCACGTAGCGCCACTATATTATGGTGAACTTCAGCCGGTGGAGGGTCGTATTCCACAACGGTCTCCTCTGCTCGTCTTCGCCTCCTGCGTGCAGGGCGAGCACCTTCTTCGGCAGACATCCTTCTACAATAATTTTGCCGAAATAGAAATAATAATACAGTTATAGTATGAAAATAACAAACCTATAAAGAGAGGTCCAAGATGATAACATGAATTTTATGACAAGAATAAGATTACTTGCTAAAGATATCTTTGCATTTAACTATGACAAACAAACATGTTTTATTTGGAGCTAACAACATCCATATTAGGGATAGCATAAGTAAATATGAAAAAAACAAACTTACATTTATTACAACTTAACAATAGTCAGTTGACATGAAGCACGGATAAATATAAAAAGCATACATCATTTGATATAACCCAACAAAAGCCAATTTACAAGAAACAGAAATTAATATACTAACAAACATTACTTGCTACAAACTAACAACAAACAATTTACAAGAAGCACAGATAACACAAAAAAAGTAAACATGACTTGCTACAACCCAACAAAAGCCAATTTAGGGGAAGTAGAAATTAATATACTAACAAACATGACTTGCTACAAACTAACAACAGTCAGTTTACAGAAAGCACAAATAACTTCAAAAAAAAATAAACATGACCATCATAATAATTGAGAAGTTCGTGAACAAGATTTTATCCCATGACACTGAGCTTGCGGATACGTTATTCTGTTATGCCCAATATTTTTGCATACACTACAAATCCTGTTTACTTCTTGTAGTATTCTCGTATATAGTATTTTTGAATCTATTTGTACGTGGTCGAACGGACTTTCTCTTGATATTTGGTGGATAGTACTCTCGGTAGTTGCTAGCAATGATGTATTTTGGTCACTCATCACGATCAGAGATGACATGGAATTCTCCTTAGTATATTTTGCAGTAATAATTCAAAGTGTAGTAGGCTGATATGTAATGGACGTGCTTAGATGTCGCCCTAACACAAAAATGATGTGAGGATAAGGTATGTGATAAGCTTGTGGTTGTCTACATGTACACCTCCAAATATAGTTTTGATACAACTCAACCTTGTAGGTTCTGCTGGTGCTATCAAGCACTTGGTACTCATTACTATTTATTTATATTTGCTCAGGAAATCTTCTTGCCTCGCGTCCATTACTTTGCAGAATTGCCTTAGCACATGGAGAAAATATGAAGTCGTGCTGGTTGGCTAGTGATGTTGCTGAGTCAAGGAATTTCATGAACACAACGACTATGTTATAGTATGTTGTGGGATCAGTGCCTGAATTGGCAAGCCACGTGCCCGCTTAAGTATGTCGTTGAAGCATTCAGCTGCATTTGTGGTTATCGTATCATATCTATATCCATCATTGTGGGTTAGAGATCATTGATGTACATCCCTTGATACAAGTCAATCGTATGTCTATTATTTGATGTTCATGATATCAGTCATATACCTTTAAAATTATAGATATCATCAGTGTTACCTGCGACATATATTTTCTAGCATATGAAATCAACATCTCCTACTCCAAGTTGCCTAACTGTCTTTTTAAAATTCCCCCTTAAATGCCTGAGGTAAAAGGAATGTGCAGCCCACGCAAATATTTCTCTACAACCTTGAACCAGACCTATGTGCCTGTCATAAATGTTGCACAAATCACCTCTATTGCAGATCAAGGGAATTAAGTCTTGGAGTGTCTATAGAAATCAACACCATGACTTAATACTCTCTGATTCCACTACTACAAAGGCCAGTGGAAATAAACAATTATTGGCATCAATTCCAACTGCGCTAAGTAGAGTCCCCCTATACTTACCTAGGAGGAAAAATCCCATCAAGACATAAAACTGGGCAACAGTATTGCCAACCAGTAATTGAAGGCTCGAATGACCAGAATAATCGTTGGAATCTATTTGACTCTATTGATTGCACTCAGTATACTGATCCTGGTATAGCTAAGCATATAACACACATAAATCTCTCCAATGATCGATAAGATTCCTCCCAACTACCAAAAAGTACCTTCACTGTCATACGTCGCACATCTCAGGCTTTCATATAGGACACTCTTATGTTAAATCTCTCTGGGCATTAAATCTAATTAACGTCTAACTATAAGTTGAATGAAATAACTGATAAACTGTATTGTACATTGCCTGTGCCCAGCATTAAGGACTGAATGACTACATGTATGAGGTGAGTCAATACTGTCAATTCTCCATGCACCTCCCAATCTCTTACTTGAACTTTCATGTAAGCGTCACATGCAAGGTGTAGCTTGGTTCACATGTTGGTTACACAATGCCGTGAACTTTGCTTTATTTGAAGCGTATATCACATAATCAACATTATTTATGATAGATTAACCTTGAACAACAAACTATAACTGCTTCTTATCATGAAAGCATATACCTTCTAGCAGTTCATTTGGAATGTAATGTTATTGTTCAAAAGTTGACTCTTCTAACGGCCCATTAAATGTAAGCTCTTCATCCCATTCTCTAACTATTTGAGCATTACGCATGTACTCATTGTTAGATAATAAGTGTTCATCAGTTTGGCTTGTTCTGGCTGAGTAGTCCATGATAAGCTCTCTGACCCTGAAAGATAGATCTATGGCTCTTAAAGAAGGCTACTCTGCATCACTATCATCATCGTCATCATCATCGCTACTTATTGCAGAAGGCATAGTTTCATACCCATAATCATCTGAAGATAGTGAATTTATGTTATCACCTTCAATGTCACTCATAAAATCAGAACTTGTCCAAGCAAAATAAGTAACTTCTGTTGGTACAGACCCGTATGCTTCCACTTGAGTAGTTAGTTGAAAAGCTGGTGTGATGTACTCAGTACTGATTGGAGCTCTCTGACATTCCTTAGTATTGTCAACCTCTCTTTCCTCGCACTGCAGTTCCTTAACTTTAACATAAATTATAATAGGCTGCACGCATGCTGCGTTGATTATAGATTCACAAACTTCATCATCACTAATATGAGTAGCGATAAATCCAACACCAATAAGAAAATGACCTATAAGATTAACACAGGACTTTGCTTGATCTAACTTCAATGACCTCATAATTCGCTTTTGTAACTCCATCAAGTTAATCCGTCGTGGGATCTGGATTAGATGATTTTTCCCATCAATATAAGTCGGAATGAAATCGTCACTTACATTGAGTTCGTCGCCATAATATAGAACTATGTAGACAATATTAGAACTCATTTTTAACTAATAACAAATATAAACACCAAGAATCTTTTATCTCACCTGGTCAAAGAAAAAATTCAATTCATGATATAGTACGCTTTCGCATTTCACTTGGAATTATTCTACGAACTCAAAAACTTTATTTTGCAAACCCCATATCAATATCTCTTCAGAACTAAACTTACATATACAATAAGAGTAATTATAACCTCAAAATAATAAAAAAAATCCTGACATAAACCCAAAATCATATGCATTTACAAAATTATTTTACAAACTCAATAAATTTATTTTGCAAATCTCATATCACTATTTTTTCACAACTAAACCTCATATCCTAATTTTAACATCTCAATAAGCGAATCATATAAACAAATCTAATCAATTCCAGTCTTACATAATATAAGAACACACAATCAAAGTATATTAATGCACTATTTTGAAGTAAATTATGCATACTTTTTATTACAAGGAAGTCACTATTGACTACAACCAAAATGATACAACCAAAATACTGATCGAATTCAAATGCAAAAAAAAAAAATGCATGCACACATCTTAAGCTTAAAGATCTCATAATAACTCATTAAAGGTTGATTCATGGATGATGGCCTAACATCTATACAGTAACAACCTTGACATGTTGTGACTCATTAAAACTGTTGCAAAATGATAACTTGTGAGTCGCAAAAGGTTATTTCGCCCAAAAAAATCTTTCACACAAACAATAGCTATTAATAATAACATCGCGGCGACTAATACCTAATGACAATTTCTCACAACATTCAAAATATAAGCAAAGATAAATGCATTCACAAAATATACAAATCTAATTAAACAAAAGTATTATAACTCAATCTAGCCTAAAAATACAACTACATAAGTGCATCATACAAAATAAAATCATATATAACCTCTAAATAATAATAATAAAATACTAACATAAACCCTAAACTCATATGCATTCATAAAATATACAAATCTACTCAAACGAAAGTATTATAACTCAATATAGTCTAACAATACAATTAAATAAACAAATCATTCAAAATAAAGCCATACATAATGAGATCTACCACAAATTTAGCATTTAGGGTAATACCTAAACTGGCGGACAAACTACAAAATAGATCTCCGGCGGCGGCGGCGCCCTCCTTGGACGGCGGAGACCTCCTCCTTGGCTGGCGGCCCATTAGGGAGGTGCAAATCTCGCTGTGGAAGAAATTTTTGGAGCAGCTGAGAGCCGAGTAGAAAAAAATGGATCTGAATCACCCGATTTTTTGTAATGGATTAAGGGCCGTCCGCTGAACTAAGGATCGACGTGATGGATGCTTGGCACTAGTCATCCGTTCAATGGACGACTGGGCCTATTTTATTAAATTTTTTTTGTCGTGCCTAATTTGCTAATTAATATTATAATTAGGCCTAATTTAAAAATTTAGCCAATTGATTAAAGTTCAAAAATAGATCATGATAAATCAAAAGGATTGTAATTACAACAACTATAATATAGCAAAATATGAGAAAATATAATACAACACTTAAAACAAATAATAGTGCAATGACATAATAACAAATTTGTGATATTTATTAATTAACACATAAATCTAATTTTTTATATCAACTTCAAATTTAAAATTTTTTATTTATAAAAGTTTTAAAAATCTTTTAATTCACCGTCCCTCTTGAATGCAATAATAGCTTCACATTGTAAAATAGTAACCTTTGCATATGCAAAACTAAAAAGTAAAAATCATTTTTATAGCATGATCAAGCCCTCATGTATGTCATTGGAGAGAAAATGTTTTTTAAGTTATAAGATGACACATAATTCATATACTATCTAATAAATTAAAATTAAACTCATTGCATGCCTATATAAGATCTCTCTTTTTGAGAGGACCATGAGATTTTATGACTATAACCCTTGTTACATCTTACCACATACTAGAATAAAATGATAAATTTGATCTACAAGTGATTATCTTTGTTGCTTGAGCAGTTAGAGTTTTTCGACAATAAATAAATAATTTTCTCTTCTAAGTCTCATTAAAAGTAGATAAGGCTACCATAGATGAGATTCCTAGGTCTACAATAGGATAATCAATTTAAAAATTAATAAAATTTAAATTATTTAAATAGTTATTGAATATAGTCCAATTTCTTCACAATTTATTTGTAATAATAATTTGTTGAGTGAATGCAACATAAAAATCATATATTTGATTTCAAAATAATATTTTGAAACTTATACATGATTACACATAATTTTATAGGGACCATTTATTTTACAATAATATAAATTCATAGGTATGATTGGAACAGAGCTAGGCCAACATAAAAGTTAGCTTAAGCTCAACTTGATAAATGGCTTGTACATTGTACTTGATGAACTACAAGCCAAGCTTAAATCATTATGGCTTTATGTGAGTTTCCCATTTGAGAAAATATTAATAATAGTTATGCTTAAAATAAATTAAAAATCAAGAGTTTTATATAAATTATTAAATAATATTTAAAAATTATATATTTTCCTCCTTATAACAAGTGATTTTTTTTACTATTTCTCTTATGTGAGCTTAATCTTTTGTCATTTTATTACAATAATTTTTTGAACTAAAATCATTTTTGCCTTTCATAATAAATAAGTTGGTTCATGAGCTGACTCAAACTCGTGGAATTAAGCTTAAGATTGAGTTAGAACTCAATTAATTAATCCTACTCAAGCTCAAATCAAGGATGACTTGAGCTTGACTCAATTTATTTACACCTTTGTTTATAAGTACATATATTATTCTACTATAAACATTAATTTTTTGTATATATTTATTTGTCATTTATCAAATTTATGATACTTTAGAATTTATATCTACTGTGTTTTGCTAGTTTTTTTTTGGGAGGTGGCTAAAAGAGAAGTTGAGCTCCAATTGTAATTATGATTGAAATTAAAATTTAGTTAGTGTGTGATTTAAAATTAAATCTCCTCATTGGAGAGAAGAATTTTTGTAAAGCTTTCAAAAATTACATACACATTATGGATGTTATGTTATTTCTTTTAAATTGTGTTGCATTATATCTATTGTGTTTTATATTTTTAAAGAGAGATCATTTATCTTGAAGTACATATCTTTTTAAAAGGATATTAGCTAGTGAATTGCATTGTGAGTGCGTAGTTTAATGCTTTCAAGTTGATACATTCTAACCTAGTTATTTTTGTTATAAGTAATAAAATTCTCACTTTGGTTATAAGCATTAGATAACATTATTATTTATAAAAGATTATTTACTAAGAGGCCTTTGCTCCTATAGATGTGAAGCATAGCAAGTAAAAAGTTTTGATAGAAAGATTTGGGGAGTGGGTGTAGGCTTTAAAGTGAATTAACCATAATAAATTCATTTGTATTATGTTTTTTAACTTTTTTGTACCATATACTATCATTTACATTTTTATAATCATTATTATATTATTATAAAATAAAACAAAGCATTTAAAAAAAATTTAATGATTAAATTACCCTCTCTTAATTTGTGCCAATGTCTTTAAATTTATATTGGTACAAACTCTTAGTTTTAAGCCCTTCAATCAATCAATTAGTTATTAGCTTTAGCTCAAATCAACTTTTCAATAACTAGTTCACTAATCAATTGTATTAGTTAGTTTTCGATTAATAATCATTTAGAGGTAGATTAGTAATATAGTTAAATGTTATATTTGATTAGTTACATTCAAAAGATACATCTTAGATTTAAAGGAAGTATTATGTATATGATTTATAAACTTTAGATGGATTTTAGTATAGTGAAGTTAGTGTAAACTATGTCCTAATTTCTTAAAATGTAAGAAGAAGAAGTCACATTCATAAATGGAGGCAATATTACCATGATTAAGTCTCAATCTATCATCATACATATGGTTGTCAACTTGATTCAATTCAAGAATAATCAAGAGTGAGCTCATATGTATTTTAAGTGTTCTACAACCTTAAAATTTTAGGCCAATCTACAATTAAAAAGGCAATATTGAGGGTACAAAAGTATCAAAAATATATCCATTATATCTCTCGTGATAAAAAGGTGGGTGGTTGCGGCTCCATCGTAAAACTCAATCCTAAGGATATTTATGTTCCTTAGGTTATCCCTTTCTTAATCATACAATGTTAAGTCTCAATCTTTTTTTTTAAAAGTGTAAATTTAGCTCCCACCCAATTCAATTATTCATCCATCTATTCTTTCATTCAATTTGGCACCCTTAAGATTAATACTTCTTCTTCTTCCCTAGTGAGGCTAACTTAAATTGTATGAAAAAATAAGAATAAAAGAATAAAAAATATATACAACCAATTATTGCCTATATTCAATTATTTGATGAGGTAATTTGAGAAGAGTTTATCTCTCCAGATATCTTTGGTTATAGCTTCTATATTTTATACATAGTATGTGGGGAAGAAAATCCAATGACCATTGACTCAACTCTCAACTATTGCTAAATAGTTTCAGGTAGGTTACTCCACATGATAATCTTATAAGCTTTCTCCAAAGGTTTAAGGAATTATTAAATTTAATCCTAGGAAGTTCTACATAAAAAAGGAGGTGTTGATGGACCAACTCTAAGCAATGACCTTTCATGTTTCAAGAAAAACATTTTCTTTGTGTAATGGTAGGTTTTGTTGCCATGATTATGATCGATGTTCTAGAATTAAAGAAAGAACGTCTAGAAAAAATATAAGAGTTAAAGTTAATGGATAATATATTTTTCTTTAGACCGAGAAGGGCGGTATCAATAGAGCATAGTTCTTCATGATCCTCCGACATTAATTTTGGTTTAAGTTACATCATTATTAATTCCAAAAGAAAAAAATAGCAACATACCTAGCTATCTCAAGTTTACATATGATCTCTCAACCCTTAGAGTTTGATAAGTGATCATGCAAATAACCTCAACCAATTAGATCTATATATTAGTCAAACTTAGTCATTAAGGAAATCATTTTTAAATTCCCTAAGGATAAGAGATGTGGTAGCTCTATCATCTACCATTATTGATCAAGAGAAAGGCACATATCTTTAGCCATCTCTTGCTGCCCTAACTTCCCAATATGATTGGACAATTAGGATTGAATTCTTATTGTGACATAATAAGTGCCTCAATCTCTAACCACGATATGCAACTCTATCTACTTTATTGCTTTCCACAAACTCCTTTGAGCCCTCCCAAAAAATGAACTTTTGTTATAATTAGCAAGAATTCATGAAGATGAAGAAGTATTCGAGGAATAAGGAAGAAGAAAGTTTAAAGTAATTGAGGGTTTAAAATTATATTTAAATAAGTCACAAAAGTTAGAGCAACGCAACGACAGATCCAAAGTCATCACTCAGTGCATCAAATCAAAGATCTAACTAAAGATCTTAGATAATTGATTAAACATAGATTTAATGTAACATGTACTCAAGAAGCTTATATGTATTTCACAAGTCAAATCACTAGCAATTATTAAAAACTAAAATGATTAAATAAAATTTACACAATCTATTAAATTCTAAATTATTTCTAAAAGCTTATATAAAAAGAAATAAAAGCATATTACATTTTTCTTAAAAAATTTTCTTTTTTCTTTTAAGAAAAAAATCTAAGGAAAATTAGTCTCTAAGATAATGACTTCAAAGATATAAGTGAATTATCGAACTCAACAATCAAAGATGACACAACTTTTATATTAATACTTAAATTACATGATCATGAACATCTCTAGTGATGGATAAAATATGAATCAAGAAACACATCAAGAACTCATTACTAATAATAAATTGGCTTATTTGTAGGAATGTTAAAAACTTCTTCAACAAAATCACCTCAATCTTCAAGTTATCAATACCTTAATGAATATCAATGATGACTTTACTTGAAAATGTTTCAAGGCAACTAGATAAAATATATGAATTTTCATTAAATCACTCAAGAATGTCTTCATAGTTGGTCAAAAAAAATTATACTTTAACAAGTCTTTGTACAATCTTCATATTATTAAGTTCAAGGATAGCGTGAAGAGCAAAAATCAATTTTTTTATAGAGTGAAAATCCTTGAGAAAATTCTCAAAGTTACTTTTAAAATAGATGTAATTGGCTCCATATTTAACAATTTTAAAATTGGTACTTTGATAGATCCCCTAACTTAATCTTAAACTTGATTTTCCTCATTTGGCTTTTCATGACATCCTTCTCGTCTATAACCTTACTTATAATTGAATTTTTCTTAGCAACATCAATAATGACTTTAACATATTCATCCCCTTCAGGAGACTTTGGATGGTTAAATACTAGCTAATGGATAAGAATACTACTAAGCATAAATCAATATTATTATTGAAGAGTTTCTTCTAGAAAGAGATCAATGTAGAGAATAAGAATAATAAATCTCTTTCCCTCGAGCATTAGCCAAAAACAGATAACTTATACATCTTCATTCTTCATACATCAATCTTTTAAAAAATTTCATCTCCAATCTTCTTTAAAATGTGGCTCCAAATATGATTAACCAATATATTTACACTTCTCTCATTTCTTGAAGGTTTATAACAGACATCATCAGATTTTTTTCAAGTATACTTCTTAATTTTTTTTATATATTCAAATGTATGAGAAAAATTAGAATCAAGACCTCAAAAAGTCAATGCATATTTATAGATTAAAAATAATTTTCTTGTTGATCATCTATCAAATTCACATATTAATCATCATCAATATGCCAACTCCTCAATATGATATTTTTATTATTTTATTTTATTTATACATTTCTTTAAAGAAATAAGAGAACGCAAGCTAATATACACCGATGTTACATGGGTCGAGTTAATCACCACTAATTGATCATAAATAACTGATGCAATGCAATTCAACCAAAAATTAGAAATAATTCAGCACCAAGTTGAAGTTGGCAAAGGACATGATGACCCCATTAAAGAGTTCAAATTACCAAAGCTATTTAACATATTTCTTCACCCAACAAAACTCTTATTGGGCACTAGAATTACTTGAAGTTGTTATGACTATTTTTCCACTCACCAAATCAACTTACTAAAGTCTTAAAATAACTTGGCATGTCAAGGTAAAGCCATTATATATTTTATCAAAACTCATTGTTTACATGAAAATTATCATTAGTTTTTTTTATACATTTTAATATCTATGAAGTACAACATAACAAGGAACATTTATTTTATGATAAATATTTATTAAGTATTACTATTTAATTTTATAGGTAGCCATTACTTTGTATAGGTAGTCATTCTTATAGCGACTTATAAATTGGGAATAAAAGGTTGAATCTAAAACACTAAATCATAATTCCATATTTATGCATTCTGATAAGAATAATAAAATTTCGAAACTATTCTCTTTTATTTTTACTTGAACATATTTATTAATAAAAATGGGGAGATTTACATACATAGCACTGAAAGTTATAGATATTACATAGCTAACACTAAAAGTTACTTATTTACATATATAACACCTTAAACTAATTAATACAATAAAAATAATTATTTTCTTAACTCTTATTACTCTTTCTAACTTAATTATTATTATGCTACTAACAACGAATAAGCCATGAGTGAGTGGCTATCGAATCATAGTAATTCCTAGTTAGGAGGCTTATCGAAGCCTCCAACTCATCGACAAAGTGACTGGATGTGACGAGGTAGAGAGGAAGTTGATAGCATTTGGTTTTATAGAGGCAATTGACAGTGACCAGATATGTAGAAGCTGAAAGTAGGGCGAATAATTCTAGAATGTAAATGGTTAGAGTTGAAGCATGAGAATGCCTCACTTAAAATTGTTGTTGATGGCTGAGATTATATTTATTGGTTTATGTTCATTTTTTTTCTAAATTTGTAGACATTAATTTCTTTCTTATTAGATTTGAGAATTGGGGTTTTTGAAACATCTAATTTATGTTTGATTCATCTATGATGGGGATAGCATATTGACTTTGATTACATCTACCTAAAGACACTACAGTGATTTCGTTGAAAGGAATTAGAGTTTTTGTATGTTATGCTTATAGAATTTCATTGCTTTGCATAAGGGTTTCTCTCTCACATTGTTATGTCAGCAAGCATTATTTGTTTTGTATATAGTTCATTATTTGCTTCACTTTAAATTTTATTTTACTTATATTTTAATTTTTGTTTGATTTCTTTTATTTATTTATTTTTGCAATGTATATTTAATGTGTTGCATTTTTGTGTAATTGTTTTTCTTGATTGATGTCATATACTACAAGTTCATAGATAGTGTGGAGTTTCTTAGTTTATATACAAGATATTAACCAATTCTTATAGTAGTTTATACATCTAAACTTTTTTTGTAGTATTGTTAGCTAAAAAGTTTATAAAATTGGGAGCATGATTTATTTTTGAAAAGAACCAGTTAACTCAAAATGATTGGCTTCCACCAGTAGAATATGAGTCTTCCTACCAAATAACAATAATTAAATGGGCATATCCAATGTACCAACCTCTCACTAGTTAACTCATTTAAGAGATTATTAGTTAGCTTAATTTACCATATTAAATTTCATAAGATTTTTAAAAAGAACTTTATTTTTCAGATGAGTTTAGCTCAATTAATGTTTTAATTGTTATGCATGTAAATCCTTTTTCCTTTTTTCTTTGCATTCTCATTACTTTAAAAACACTCATAAATGAAAAGGAAGTTTCTAAAGTGTGCCATCAATCAAGAAATCTAATAGCTTTTTCTAATTATTGATTTAATTTCACTGATCGTCAATTGAGTGCTCACAAAAGTTTGGATCAATCATCTTCATTTATGTTTAGATATTAAGAGTTTTGAATGAAGGAAAACATTAAAGTTTAAAGGAAAACAAAAACTAGTTATGTATTGTATTAAATATGTTACAACCTATCTACTATCACCACTTCTAGGTTTTTAAGTAACAAACAACCTCTGCTATGAATAGTCCCTTGGCCCCTATACTAACTATAAATATGCATCATGTTATTAAAGCAAATGCATTACACAATTTACCCTCTCTTACTTCTATATGCAAATGCTTTTTTTGCTCATTAATGTCTTGTTTTCCTTTCACTCGTGATTGTAGTAGCTAAAATTTGAGTTGCCTTCGGGGTAAGGCAATCAATAGTGTCTTTTTCTCAACCCATATCAACATTTCTCTCTGCTTATAGTTTATATTCAATATTTATCTATAAAAAGTGGTGAAATATCGCTTAAAGAGTTGAATGACAAACTATAATGCTTTTTTTGCTCGTTAATTCTTGTTTTCCTTTCACTCGTGATTGTAGCTAAATTTGAGTTTCTGTAAGGCAATCAATAGTGTCTTTTTCTCAACCCATATCAACATTTCTCTCTGCTTATAGTTTATATTCAATATTTATCTATAAAAAGTGGTGAAATATCGCTTAAAGAGTTGAATGACAAACTATAATGCTTTTTTGCTCGTTAATGTCTTGTTTTCCTTTCACTCGTGATTATAGTAGCTAAATTTTGAGTTGCCTTCGGGGTAAGGCAATCAATAGTGTCTTTTTCTCAACCCATATCAATATTTCTCTATGCTTATAGTTTATATTCAATATTTATCTACAAAAAGTGGTGAAATATCTCTTAAAGAGTTGAATGACAAACTATAATGCTCTTGAACTTCTTTAAAGGAGTGGCATTCCTTCAATCTTACCTCCTCGTTAGTATATTTCTTTTAAGAAGCAATAACATACCTAAAAAGAAATTTTTTGCTTTTAATAGCATAATTTGATCAATTTCTTTCAATTCTTGATTTCACTTTTAACATGTATAGTCTTTCTACTAATTTTGCTTTGAGGAACAACTTGCATTCTCACTAGCATTTCTACTAAAAAGACATATCGAGTTCATTAATACTATTATACAACATGTGAAGTTTATTGCTACCAAACTCAAAATAGTGAATACTTCATTAAAGAGTAGGTTTCTGTTAGGTCTTATTGAGAGACTTTTTCCGAAAGATACTCATGAAATTCCATCTATGCATGGAGCACTTGAAATTGCCCATGCCAAAACAATAAATGCTTCAAATAAGTGAAACTAAAGATTTGTAAATATTGCAATTGTAATTCCAATTGATATAATTGTCAGTGTCAGGCCTGCATCATACAAAGAAATATGTGGATCCTTGATAACAAGATTAGTGCATTATGAAATGAAATAGCTTGACAAGGATACTAGTTGGAGTTAGAACAATCTATATCATCCGATAGAAGCCCACATTGGGATATAAAACTAAGCATCCCTAACATTATGAAAAAAATCAAGATGCGTCAATTAAAAATATCATCTCTAACAACTTATTCATCATAATGTTACAAACATAAACCCACAAACAGAATGTTAAAGCGATTATAGGGCAACATTCTTTGCCGCAGTTGTTTTGTGCCTTCAGATATTCATAGATAGTTGCAAAGAGAACCTCTAAAATCTTCCAATCTTTGTCTAATTCTAAAAGAGAATCATCATTTTCAATGCGCATATATTTAAAAGATGAATTTTTTGAAGTGATCATGCTAGTAGAAACTAGTTGTAGGAATGAAGAAGAATTAATAACCACAACAAGGAAAAAAGGTAGTAATAACCACACTTTATTACTATGTAGTATAGTGTGTTACACTACTATATACTATAGTATGTAGTATAGTGTAGTGTATATAGTATATAGTATATAGTATGTTGGTGACTTATATAATTATATCATTGTAAGATTATGAGAGTGTTTTGGAGCTATAAAAGTGATGGAGGATGATATTTTTACTCTAATAAAAAAATTAAGAGTATTAAAAAATATAAAATAAAAATTTTAGATATTGGATTAAAAATTATAATATTTTATGTATTATATATAAATTATGTGTAAAATTTTAATTTCATCAAAAGGGCAATTGGGATCCAACAATAGTATTTTTTGGATAGCTGTCAAAACCTAATTTTAGTTAAGAGTATTTTTTTTGTCTTATTAATATCTGCTCATCAGATTATGAATTTGAATTTTGAGAAATATAGGTGGATACAATTAAATGCTAAATCCAAGAAAAACAGATTACTAAATGGATTTAGTAATAATAAAGCAACGGGTAAATCTTCAAATTTGATTTAATAAACCTAAGTTTATTAAGAGAGAGAGAGAGAGAGAGAGAGAGAGAGAGAGAGAGAGAGAGAGGAGAGAGAGAGCAGAGAGAGAGATAGAAGAGGCGAGAGAGAGAGAGAGACTAAGAAAAATTTCAATTTTTAAAAGAAATTTATGTATAAAAGCACAAAATTTATGTATTTATATATCAAATATCTAAAGTTTAATATTTATAAATATAATATAATTTCTATACTCAAAAAGTTGAATTTTACTATAAAAAATTAAGGAGTATTTTTTGTAATAATAAAGTGTTATATATGTAAATAGTTATATTTAAGTGATATATAAATATAAATTGTGCTAACATGTATGTAAAATGCTTTTTTTTAATCTTTTAAAAATTTTTAATTTTAAATAATTCATTTAACTATTATTTTTTCTTAATTAAAATATTATGATAAAATTAATTTTAATTTAATATTATTAACTATTTATTAATATGTAATTATAAGTTAATTATAAATTATTAATTGTGATTATTAATTAGATTTAAGTAATTTTAGTTAATATAATAGTTGATAGTTTTAATTTAATTTAACTCTATTTAAACCGATTTAATAAAATATTATTTAAGATTAACTTATAAGTTATTAAAATTAAATTATGGTAAATATAATTCTAATTGTTATAAATTTGATAGTTAATTAATTAAAAATTTGAATGAATTTGCAGATTTTATCTATTCACATGTTATATGTTTTATTCCAAGATATTAATCTACTAATAATTTAATAAATTTTATAATTAATAGTTAATATTAACATAATATTTTAAATTAATATTGATACTATTCATTGATTAATTAATATATATTTAAGTTAATTTTAATATATATATTAATATATTGAATTTTTTTTTTTAAATCTTAACAGACTTAAATCTTCAAATAACTTATCAAACATCTTTCAGGATTTAACTAATCCGTTACCAAATATTTTTCAGGATTTAACAGCTCAAAATTTATTAAATTTAAATGTACTGAATTTATTAAATCCTACTTGAAATAAATCAAATTTGTTATTAAATGTCGCCTAAGAGTATGAGTTTATCATCAAAATAGCTAAAATGGTAAAATAATAATAATAATAATAATAAAATCCTCAGTTAAGAATAAACGAACGTCCGAATCCTGCTATCCTGCGCCGCAGCCTATCTCGCGAGCACACCAGGCATCATCCATCTTTACAAATTCCTACCTTGCCCTAGTGCTTCGCCTTCTTATTTCCTTCTCCTACCTGATGTCTCTAGGGTTTTAATTACCTCTCAATTGAGGAGATACTGTTTGCAATCGTTTAATCGGGGTATCATCCGCCATGGATCTCGAGGTGGAGGGTCGGCACGCGCTGCTGTTTGACGACGACTCGACAGCGTCTTTCGTCAACTCCCGCGAGGCCCTCGTTCCATGGAATCACGACGCTTCTCTCCTCATCGACCGCTACGACGTACGCCATCTCCTCGACCGGATTCCACCGCGCCCGGCCACTTCTATGCGGAGACAGCGCCTCCTTGATGACGCCTGCGATGCCGTCTCGCTGGCTGAGCTCGACGGCGAGCGATATCGGGACCTTCCTCCTCCTGGTGACGCGGAGAGGGAGGAATTCGATTCAGGTCAGTTGAGAAACGGTGTGCTATTAAATGTTTAGTCCATGTTTTGTGTTGATCTTTTGCTTATTGTGTTCTAGGGCTATTATATTAGAGAGATTTTTTCTCTTTTATTTGGTGGGAGCGCTTGATTATTGAGCATTTTGTAGAGATGGGAAAGATGAACGGATAAAATATGGCCTGAACCTTTCTTTGTTTTTTTTCTTTTCTTTTCTATTTGTTATTGTGCATAATAAAATAGCTGTTCCGTTTAATAGGTGTGAGGAGTGGCATTGTCTTCTTTAGAGTTCCCTTGCATTCATTTCTCGTCCTGTTTAATAGATTGAAGGTGGATTTGAAGGAAAAGCAATCTCATGATGAGTTCCTTACTTGAAGGTCCTCCTTCCACAGCATAATTTGGAATTCTTAATTTGGAGCAACAAAATCCTTGGAAGGAACACAATCTTTGGAACGACTGATTAGAACTTTTTTTTTTAGCTCAGTCAGCTTAAACAGAACGTTAATTGTGGCTCAGGCCATCAAAATGGAAATATTTTTGTTTTCTTATTTTTATAATAAAACTTTTAATTATTATTATATTTGAAAATTTGGTGTAACAATGAGCTGATTAATGTTAAAAAGAATGATTTTGTTGCAAATAAATACACAAATTAATGCGCTATTTTTATATCATAACAACCATAAAAACTTTGAAGTTTTGCAATTGGTTGAATTCGTAGGGGTTGTTTATTTTGGTGGATTAAAAGTGCAAAGTAAAACGAATATATGAGTTTTAAAATTTTTAGGTGATTGGTTGGAAGTAAAATAAATTTAAAGCATTTCTTTAAATGGTTTTGAATAGCTCCAACAACTTATTTTTGATGAATTTGGAATTGTCCGAATTAAGTGAATTTCAAAGTCATTGTGTGCTCATGACATCTAGCTCTTCCTATGCTTGTGAATTTTGACATTCTTGTGGACGTTCATGACCTCTTTCTTTCCTTATGATTGTGCATTTTACAGTCGGACACTTATGACCTGTTGGTCTTTCAATTCTGGTAACCATTGGTGTTTCATCTGTTTCTCATGACCTTTGGCTCTCCCCAAGCATACAAACATTGGCGTCCCCTATCTAGCTCATGACCTTTGACTGTTCCTGTGCTTATGAACTCCGATGTTCCCATTGATGTTGCTGACACCTTGACTAGCACTGACAAACTCGTTGTGCCCTAGATCCATTTTTTTAAAAGAAGTTTAAAAAATACATTAATATAAAATATATATTTTAAAAAAATTAATACAAAAATTTCAGTTTATTTTATCTCCAACCAAATACAAAAATAATATTTTTTTGCATTTATTTTACAACAAATATGTAATCCTAAGTATTTTGAATACATTGTATTTAATTTATGTTGCATTTAAAATACACATACTTTTTAAATACTTGGAACTAAATAATCTTCAGATGTCTTTATTTACTATTTATTCTTTTCCAAACCATACTATAAGTAGGCTAAAGATTTAAGAGGGCATTTGGAGGTTGATACACCATCATTTCTTCTCATTATTGACGCTTTGCTTTGTTTTATTTATTTCAGAGAATGAAAGAACACAACTTTGTATTTTTAACTTCATTTTTTATAATCCTGTTGGCATATGCAAGCTGTTGGTGGCTAGGTGCCAAAATGGAAACAACTTTTGAAATTATCAACTTTTTCTTTTTTTCTTTTTTTTTTTTGGGTAATTTTCTCCCTAACCCAGCCATACCATTCTATGAAGAGAGTTCAATCTTGATCAAGATAATGGTGAATTTGAGATTTTAAGTTTGCAGGAAAGGATGCTTTATTTACTTCTTGAGCATCTCTGTCACTGTCAAGTAAGAAACTTCTATGTACTCTTCATGTTTTTTTAGTTTTATGGTATATCTTGTTTGTTATATTTTTTTGATCTTTACAACATTTTTAATGATTGAAAGCTATCTATTCTTCTACGCAGAGACTGGAGAAAAATCAGAAGCAACAGGTTCTGGAGCTTACCAAGCTGTTCGATTTTCATATGGGGACCACAATATGTATTCCATTCATGAGAATACTGAGTATAATTCTGGTTTTCGCCCGCCATTTGAAGTGCCTGAATTTCTCATTAACCACCTAGTAAGTGAACACAGGCATTGCCATCATTTCCAGTGCACTGTTTTTTGGCAGATAACTATGACGATTATGTTTGTAGATTCTTATTAAAACCTTCCAGTTGGCAAAGCAATACTTGTCCAAGCTGCATTTGTTCTTCTAAGGCTTACATTGTCTAAATTTCAGATGCTTGGAGCAGAGAAGAAGTATTACTAAGGTTGCCATTCATTGGCACATGTTTCCTTGTGATGTATCATGACGTAAGGACTAGGCAGGTGGGATTAGAATAATATGTGGTATATGCAACGAAATTTACCAAAATGGGATAAGCTTGTGTTATATATTTTTGGAGAATTATATTTAGCTTCATTTGCTTCAATTATTATTTTTTTGTCATTGCATTTACGTTTTTTTTTTATATTTTATATGTAACCGTATTAGGAGGTTTATAATTTTTTTTAATATTTTGGCAGCCTCCTACAGAGAAGTTGCACCAGATAATTGCAAGGACTGCAATATTTGTTAGTGAGCATGGTGGGCAATCAGAGATTGTCCTAAGGGTCAAACAGGGAAACAACCCAACGTTTGGTTTCTTGATGCCAGATCACCATTTACATGTGTACTTTCAATATCTTGTTGATCATCCTCAAATTTTGACGCATCATACTGATTCTCCAAAAATGGAAGAAGACAAGTCAAACAATCACACTTCTGAAGCGGGGGCTCTATCATTGCTTGGATCTGTATATGGTACTGGAGATGATGATGATAGTACTCTTCGAACTGAGGATAAAGAAACAGAGCACCATAATTTGGTTGCTCTTGGCAAAGCAACAGCTTCAATGAAGGCAGAAAATGGTGAGTACCCTACTGCAGTTTTAGGAAATGAAGGAGCAATCAAACTGCCATCTTCTACTTGCACCATTGTAAAGCCTTTGTCAGTTAAGAAAATACTTTCTGGAAATGCTACCTCTATTCCTGCGAGCAGGAAGACAGAAGATGGTGGTCTTTCTTCCAAAAGAAATGCCACAAAGCTCTCTCAAAGGCACGGCTGATCTGAAATCATCAATACTGGAACCACCATCTTCTCTGAAAAGGACCATTGAAAAAATTGTCGAGTTTATTGTTAGGAATGGCAAGCAATTTGAAGCAATTCTTATTGAGCAGGATAGGAAATTTGGAAGATTTCCATTTCTTCTTTCAGCCAACCAATACCACTCATACTACCTGCAGATATTTGAAGAAGCTCTTGAGGTACCTTTTTTTTTCTGGAGCTTGACGCAAGTATTTGGTTTGATTGTGGTTGTGAATTGCATGGATGATGTACTTAATATGCATTGAATGCATTTCAGTTGTTATTTTTATAGTTGAACAATCATTTGGTTGTTTGGCTTGACCCCAGGTTTTATCTCTTAATAGATGGTGACGTTTTGGATTTAATAATGACATCCGAAGCTGAATTCTTAACTAGTTAGGACATTGTTGTAGTTTAGAAGCATCTCATTCTGCCGTTTTTATCAGAAATAATTTTTTACTTTATAAGACTGCCAAGGACTGAGATCGTTCATGTCTCCTAAATTGCTTCATAAATAGGAATCCCGAAAAATTTATTTAGTCCATTGTAACATGAATGAAAATTTATTGATGTAGAAATATTAAGTTTTTTACCCTCACCAGAAGGCTTAAACTTTTGGGTAAAAAAGGATTTGACCACTACTGCATCCGGCCTAATTTTGGTCTCCTATGATCCACACTTCCTAACAAGTGATACCCGAGTTGTTGGCTTCGAATGAATCGAATGGATCATGGGATTTGTGGATCTTTTATGTCTTTGTTACTTCTGGAATTGTTGAACAAGTTTTGAAAGTAGAGAACTCTTAAGATACCTCTATGTGGTTAAGTAGGATTTTGGTAAATGAAGTTGATAATGTCAAAAAAATTTTTTGTGAGGTGGAGTGATAATTGATCTGAAGAGCTCTCATGCAAGGGGAGAGATTGTTAAAACATGTGAGGCAGGAGAAAATATGTTGATGTAGAAATATTAAGTGGTTGTCTCTATCTTAGAGGCTTCGGGCTTATTTGACTTCACCTTTTGTTTTCAAAATGTGGACAAAACATAT
The DNA here is from genome assembly GCA_021442155.1 of Cymbidium sinense. Taxonomy (NCBI): domain Eukaryota; kingdom Viridiplantae; phylum Streptophyta; class Magnoliopsida; order Asparagales; family Orchidaceae; genus Cymbidium; species Cymbidium sinense. The sequence continues at coordinate 12,004,747 of CM038228.1, forward strand.
TTGACTAGTGTTTTGTACAACAAATTAAGTTGTTTTCAAAAACACCCAACTAACTGTAACATGAATTCTTACCCACCTAATGTCTTCTCCTACCATGCTAACCAACCACGAACTTGTTGTGAACAACCTTGTGGTTATTGCTGTCAACCACATTCCAAAGCTGATGATGTTTGGCCCACTAACACCTCGGGTTGTGGTGGATCTATCCTTTTCTAAACAACAAAATAGATTGACTTATATGATATTCAATAAAAATAAAAATAAAAATAGCCTATATTTAATTGTATCAAATATATTTTTATTTAGCTTTATGCATATCAAACCCAACCCTGAACCATGCTTAAAAATAGTTCAACAGATCATCTAAAACAAAATGATGTCCTCTTTCTTCTGAAAATTTTTGGAAATGTCTAGCATGCTTGACTTCTAGTTACGGTTGGAATGTTCCTTTCAGGATAAATTTAGCAAACTTTTCATTCTTCATGTTGCTTAATAGTCTTTTACCTTTTGCAGATGAAGAAGCTAGGTAAAAACCTCTTTGATGAGAAAAATGATGTGCACCATGTAATGAACAAGAAAAAGGTTGAAAGTCATGGAAAGGATGCTAGGGTAGATGATCGGGATTTGGCTGAGCTTTCAGAGGGGGCTTATTATGACCCTCAAAGAAAGGAGAAGTTCAAGATGGTTTTGGGTGGGCAGAAGAAAGATTCACAGGATCAACAGTCCAAAGCTGCCCAGCATTCTGGATTAAGTGCAGATGAAGCTGCTGTTATCGTTCTTGCAGCAACAAGAGGTGTAAGTCCTGCAAATACCCTTCACAAGAAGTCGCCTGATGACAGCGGGTACTCATCTAAAAACTCTGGAGCAACTGCAGATGAAGCTGCTGCTATAGTTATGGCTGCGACAAGAGGCAAGAGTCCTGCCAATGTTCGACAAAACATGGCAAGGGAAAACGGACGTACCTCTAGTTCTGGCAGTTTACAGGACATTAAATCTATCTCAAAGTTGGCTGCCATTTCAGGTATATCAGTGCCTGCTGGGTTATCTGGATCTACTGCTCAATCTGATAAAAAGAGTTGTACCAAAACAAGCAGTGATGTAGCAGTTGCTACAGTTATTGCCAAAAGTGTAGCCCTTGCAGCTTCAAGGGAAGCTGATTCAGCTGATGCCGGTCTGACAAAGGAGCAAAAGCTGAAGTCTGAGAGGTTGAAACGTGCCAAGATGTTTGCAGCTTTGATAAAGAGTGGCAATAGTTCTATAGGTGAACAGGTGAACTCAGTTAGCAATTACAGTGGAAGCATGGAGCCTTCTACTGGTGGCTCTATGCGGATGGGCACTGATTCTAAGTCTGTAAGCGTAGAAAGAGAAGGAAGCTCAGTGCCCTTCGATACTGAGGCCTTAGGTAGGGAGCATGAATGTAGGAAGAGACACCATTCTAGACATAGAGGTCATTATGTTGATTCTGATGAAGATCACAAACACGCCAGGAAGAAGCATCACTCCTCACGCCATAAAGACGAACAAATGTTTAGAACAGGTCCTTCCTCTTCCAAAGAAAAAGAGGCCAGGCATCATCATAATCACAACAGCTCTTCAGAAGACGAGCACAGGCACAAAAGGAGTTCTGAGCATCATCGTCGTCATAGGGTTCGTGATCGCTCATCGGATGACGAGGATGGAGAATTGTCTGAGCAGCATCAGAGGAAGCATCGTTCTCGTTCGCATAGAAAACGAGAGAGCAAAGCTGACGACACCACAAAATCCACAGAACATTCTGATGGACCGTCAGTTAGCTTGACAGGCGTTTCCGATAGAGAGACATAGCAGCTTCCGATGATAAACGAGCTTCTGATGCTACTGAGATTCCTAATGATCTTAGGGCTAAAATTCGAGCCATGCTACTGGAGACCTTGTAGTCATCCTTTACTAACTTTTTGATCTGGCCGATGTGAAGGACTTTATTTGTTAGTTGCATGAAGCCTTCAAAATACTCACAAGAATCAGCAGTTTAAGTGAAGTAAAATTGCACAATGCTCACAAGAATCAGCTCTTAGGACTGCAAATTGTAGTTTATTGTTTTAGCATTTTCATGATTTTTTAAGATCTTCTCACTGGATCAAAATGGGCTGCAATCGAGTTACAAAGTCTTCTATAATGACTCATCAGGAGCATGAATATGCTCTTGTAAATTAAGTCAAATCTCCTACTGATTCGTAGGAACAATTATGTGCGTTATTATTCCATTGTCATGTTGATTTTGCTATTCTATCTTTATGTAGATGTCTTCATTTTATTTTTTTAATGCATGTTTTATAATTTTTTTATTTATTTTATAATTTTTGCTCCCACGCATTTCATGTTGTTATATTTCTTCACTGTAGGTGATTTTTAATTTTTTATTTTCAAAAGGCAAATTTTTAGATAATTTTTTATTCTTATCTTTTTTTTTTTTCAAATTAAATTCTTTTTGTTTATTAATTTTTTTTATTTAAATACGGTGGCAGGAGTTGCAAGATAATTCAAGTGTGCTTTGTAGTTTGATTGCAATTGGGGCTTTTTTTCTTTACTCTTTAGATTTGAATTATACATGGTTCTTAATATGTTTCCTTGTTTATGTGTTCATTGAGGAAATTTTGAAGACGAATTCATTTGAGGTTTGATAGCTGTAGTTTTAAAAAAAAGTTGGTTATAAAGTTATTGTGGAGAAAATAATTTTTAAAAAAATTATTTTGTGTTATAAATTTTTTATTTTTTTTAAATTTTAAAAATAAATTCTTAACCTTTACTATATTATGATAATTTTGGTTTTTAAAATAATGTTTTTATAATAAAATTTTTTGAAAATTAATTAAAAAATTGATAGTTAAATAAAATTATTTTATTTTTTGATTATTTTTTTAAAAAATAAAATAATCAGAAAATTATCTCAAATATATCTTTAATTTGTTATATATAAGTATATTTCATCTCAAAAGTAATGTTTCATCATTGTTTTTTGGCGACTTATAACTTGAATAAAAATATTTTGTAATTATTATGATTGTCATTGACCTTCAATTATTGAATCATTAGTTGTTGGAACATGAGAGTCTCTGTTTATAATATATAATCTCATATTTATGGTCTTAGATAAATATATATTATTATGTATAGTTATATTTATGCTCTTGATATAATGGTTTGGCTTTGGAATATGAATTGTTAATTGGTAATTGGATCTTGTTGAATGCCTAAAATCTATATGATGAATAGTCGAATATCAATTTACCTTTTATTGATCGTGGCTTTAATCAGGATCTTTTTAGGGAATCATGATTTTGCCTTTTCAGGTGATTTGGTCGTACCCTACTAAGAGCTTCTCTTATTATAAATATTTTTTTAATAACATTAAAATTGGATCTTAAACCTCAACGATTTTATTTTAGATGAGCTAATCATTAAAACTTTAATTCTTCAACTCTCATGTGCATGTCACCACTTGTTATCGAGATCTTCGTGGATATTTTATAAGAATATATATATATATATATATATATATATATATATATATATATATATATATATATATATATATATATATATATATATATTACATAATTTTATGTATTTATATATCTAATATTTAAAATTAGATTTTTTTTATCTAACATTTTTTTTATGATTGAAAAAAGTATATTTTATTTTTAAAAAGTATATACTAGTAACAAGTGCACGTGAATAATAGTTTAAAAATAAAAAATAATATTATATTATTTAATTTATGTTTTTATTAAAAAAATCAAAATAATAAAATTCATATTTTTATTTATAAAAAAAGTTATATATTAAAATTTCAAAAATTTATAGTTTAATGAATAATATTTAATGTATTTAGGAAATATACAAAGAGTTATAAGAATATAAGTTAATTTGATTTTCAATCATTATTTTTAGATAATTTAATCATAAGTCTTCATTTAAAGTTACATATTCTCACATACTTGATTGATGTAAAATCAGTTGTGTGATAAGAATAAAAAATTTTCTATAAGAAAATAGGGAAAAATACATTAAGAGATAACAAAAAAAGAAAAAAAATGTAATCTATGATCTCTTTTTAATGATTAATTTGTTTGAATAGATTTATATTAATTAAAATATGCCTAGAAAAAATATTTTAGAAAACTTGGGCTTTCTTTATATTCTTAGTTATATTATTAATAAATTAAACTTCAAATCATGTATTAGAAATGTTATAATAATTATAAAATTTTAAAAATTTAAATAGAACGAAATGTTATGTCAAATCATCCCACATACACATGCATAAGATTTCATTATCTAGTATTAGAGGGCAAAGTAAAAATAGAGTAAAAATAAAAAGTGTAGATATGAATTAAGTATGTTTAAAACTAACATTCATGAGAGATTTATCCCTATTGAGGATCACACAACTAAAAAAATCCCCCACCCCCCAAAAAAAAAAAATCATAAGATGGAAATGTTAAACAAGAATAGAGAAGTAATTCAAAATATGTATATAAGCTTCCAAATAGAGAATTTTGCATACATAGCATAAGGTTCTTATTTATTTATATATCTAACCCATAAAATTGCATATGTACAAAAAAGACTCTTTTTCTATGCAATGAAAAGTGCATTTGCTTTTAAAAAGTAATGATGATATTATTTATGATGTAATAATAGAGATTTGAGTGATATTTAACTCAAAAATAAAAGATTAGGTGGTATATATGTAAATATATAAGAAGTATATACTTAATTTATAAATATGACAAATTGGAGTAAAGAATTTTGCATATATAGCACACAATTGTTATTCATTTACATACTTAACCCATAAAGTTTGATATTTAAAAAATGTATTCTTTTTATGCATAAAAATGTGCATTTTACTTTAAAAATTAATTTGATGATATTATTTTTGTTGTAATAATAGAAAAGTATTATTTAATTTATGCAAAAGTTTTGATTAGTAAGACAATATAATGAATTAAAGAGCTTTGTATATAAACACTATATTTTAACTTTTAAAAATAAAAAACCACTCAGATAAGGTTCATATCCTTCATAGTACAAAATCCTCCAGATAGATTAGATTATTTGAAAACAATTTTTAACGACAGTTATAATAGTTCTTTGATGTTGGAATCTTTGGTATTTGAAATGATATAATTAACGATGGTATCATATCATCTTTTAGGGATGTCTTAGAGCTTTCTCTTCCTCCTCACTTCACTTTTCCTCTTCTTTGTTCTTCCTCTTCTTTTTTAATTTTCTTCTTATGATATTATTCTTCTTGTGTTCTTGTTCTTCTTCACTTTTATATTCTTAATTTTATATCATACCAGCAGCTTATATTATGTGATATTTTATAGATAATATTATAAATTAAATTATTTATAATATATGACTCCTTGATCATTTGATGTATTTTGAGCATTTGGATGCATGAAGTAATTATGAGATCTTTATTAGATCACCTAAATGATTTATTATAAACACTCACATTTGAGAGCTTTTTTGGGATTTAATTGATGTCCAAGATTCAATGATATTTTAAGTGTTTGATAGATTTTTTTTCAAAATCATATTTTCAACTAGATTTCTTTTTTGGTATTTTGAGCCATATCAATTTTTTGATGTAATAATAGAAAATTGAGTATTATTTAATTAAAAAAAAGTTTAGATAGTAGATATGTAAATATATATGAATTATATGCTTTGTATATAAATAACACAAATTATACTTTCAAATATAACTTTTGTATATAAATAAAACTCTCACCTCACATAACTCATCATAAATGAATGACCAAGGTTTACTTCTAGAAGAAACACAAGCCATTTTTTAACAGTAGTATAGATTTTGATCATAATTTAATCATAGTTCAATCAAGATTTGAATATAATTTCAATCATATTTGAACATGATTTGAACAAGACTCTATGATATAATCTAACAATAGAAAAGTAATATACATTCAAATGAAGTTTGGAAATATCATTCGAGGTGTATGCCTCAAATCCTTCTAAGCATAAAGTTTCCTAGTGTACATCTTAGATAAAAAAATTTGAATCATAAACCTATTAGTTTCTATTTTATAATTTTAATTTTTTTATGATATTATATTTCATTGTGTGATATATATTATATTTTTCATATTAATAATTTATAAAATATAAAAGTAGATTTATATACATACCACACAATTCTTATATATGTACATAAAGTTCAATATATATATATATATATATATAAACTATCCTATAAATCATTTTAAGATAATAAATAAATTTAATTTGTATAATCACTCCATAAAATAATGATTTAAAACTATAAACATAAAATTTGACATGACTTATAGATTTATGCAAGTTTGTATGCCTCTATAAACTTGATAGATTTTTATAGACTGCAGTCCAAGTCAATAAATCTTTTATTGGGCCTCAACAAAGATTAATTAGTCCCATAAGCCCCTTTATGGGTAAATAAACAAATTTCAAGTTTTATTAATCCAACTTTTGTTTTTTTTTCCACTAAGATTTCATTTTGTCTTTCATATTTTAAAAAACCATACTATATATCTGCTACCAATCAAAGCTATCTATTCAAAGTTAGAGTGAATATATGATGTGGTTAATATACTTCTAATAGAGAAAAAAAACCCTAAGATGGCTTTCTATTGTAATTTTAGCCATCAAAGAAAGGCCCAAAGAAAAGCTTGCTAGATCTTCCTCTTCACTTCAATCTCTAATTCTAACTCCTCCTCACATACTTCATTTAATAAGATCTTGTTAGATTACTTTATTTCAAAATTTTCTATTGTATTATTGATAAATTTATTGTAAAAGGAAGGAAAAAGTGATTGTACAAATTTCCCTCACATGGAGTAAAATAATTTATATCTCTAGTAGAAAACCTAGATTGCATTAAGCACCTAGATCTAGATATAGACATAGGCTTTTATTAAGCCAAATCACAAAATGATTTTTGTATAGTGACTTATTTACATGCTATTTTCATTTGTTAGTCTACAATATATGATTAGATATTCATTTTAGAACTTATTTTTCACTAAAATTATTTGTGTGATTAATATGTTTAAAGTTTAAAATTTTAAAATGACAAAATTATCCTTTTCTTGATTGTGTGAACCATTGATCCATATCAAAACCCATATTCTATATAAATGATTTTACAAAAGTAAAATTTTAAGGATGTGCATGGACCCTAGCATATTACAAGAACACATTTAATATATATATATATATATATATATATATATATATATATATATATATATATATATATAGATATTTAATAAAATTTAATTGTAAACTCACACACACATTGTATGTGCAAGAATTTGAATCCAAAACTTCTTGGTTGAAAGTCAAAGCTCTTAACCAATAGACTTTGATGTCTTGCACATGATATTCCATCGCAAAAGGGAATGAAAGGACCTCTGGTTTGTAATATCTTAGGTGAATAAAATAAGGCTTGCTTGCCAAAGTTTTATATAAAAAAAAGACAACACATTCAGAGAACTTAAAAGTTCATTGAAAAAAATAAAAAATGTAGCGGGACATATATATTCTTTTACAATATGAGAAATCAAATGAAAACTAACTACTCAATTCGACCAGTAAACAAGCTTGGAAGACATGAATAATAGCCACATTTCAACAAAATCAGGCTCTGAGAATTTTCTAGGAGTTCTCTGGAAAAGAGATACTTGAACTTCGTGTGCAAGAGTCAAGCTACTTTCCTGCTCGAGCTCGACTTGAATCGCTCATTTCGGTCATTTTGAGTCGAGCTCGAGCTCGAATAGTTAGGTTCGATTCGTTGTTCGTCGAGCGGGAGATATGAGACTATTAAACGAGTGATTCGTTTCACATTGGATTCTACCTAACTTATGATCCATTGTTTGGTCTTTAAGTGCCATGCCGACTTCGCCTATTTAAGCTTCGAGTGTCACCTGCCTCTCGTCTCGCCGTCAATCGTTTTTTTTCGGATGTAGTCGACTCTCTCCTTTCTCTCTCTATTACCTCTTCGGGTTCTCGGTTTGAGTTCCCTCATCTTCAGCTTCAAATTTTTCTCACTGATAGCAAGATCAACTTAATTTTGGTTGGTCGTTCATTTTCTTTATGCTCACATCCGTATCGATTTGATGATGCTTAGGTGTGTGAAAACCATTGAATTATTTCTTGTTCTTTGGTTTTGATGTTGGTTGTGAATCAACTTGTGATGTTCTTTTTTTATTATGTATTTAATGAGTATGTATGTTGTAACTTCTTGTGTAACTTGTGTTGATTATGCACTTGTTTAGTTGTTAACTTGGTTCAATGTGAGATTATTATCCTTTATTGTTTATGGTTTTGATAGTTTATGGTTCAATTGTTGTTGTGGGTTGTTGGATGATGATAAATATGTGTGAACTTTGATTTGTGACAAGAAATAGTTATTAAGTAGTTTTATCATTTATGGTCATTATCGGTTCTTCCAACTATTTTAGGTAGGATTTGTGATGGACTTGATCACCTAAAATCGATGTTCTTTGATTTTGATGTTATGTGAATCAACTTGTGATGTTCATTTAGATTAGGGTTTAGTGAGTAATGGCTATATTGGTTGTGTAACTTGTGTTAATTATTTGGATTTGTTTATGTAACTTGTAGGTTGTTCTTTGTTGTTCAACAACAAATCAATTTTGTTGAGGGTTGAAGATTCAATGCGAAACCTCTTGTTTATGGTTATTTTGATGATTTATGGTTCAATTCGTTTGAGTTGTTGGATGATGGTATATATGTGAACTTTCATTTGTAGTAAGAAGTATTTATTAAGTAGTTTTATCATTTATGATCATTATCTCGGTTCTTCCAACTATTTTAGGTAGATTTGTCTTTGGACTTATCACAAAATTCATTATGACATACTGTGTCTTTTTTTATGAAACATGTTATGTAATGGAGCAGTTCATTATTCTTTTTGTTAATTCATTATGCTTTATAAATCGCTATGTCTAGTGGCAATAAAATGATTTTCTATGTTGGTAATTGGTTTTATTTTGCTGAATTACAATTATTGGATAGAAAAAGTATTGAGTTTTTATTATTACAAAGTGCAAATATACAGTGAGCAATTTGGTATTTTTGAGTTTTTTAATATTTTATAAATCATTTATCTTCTTCATTCATTATGTTGTAATTTATCATTTTTTGTTTTAGATTTAAAAATGGCAACACCACCACTTGGAGAGGATGTGTTGGATTTAAAGTGATAATCAGTTGTAGGTATCCAAATTGATATTGAGAGGCGTAATATAATGTAGATGTTGAATAATATTGAGGGGAGAATGAAGTTATTAATGATTTGGTTGACAAGGGTGATGATATCGATCTTGAAAATCAATTGAATTAAGAAAAAAAGAAAACATCCGCGTGTTTGGGAGGAGTTTAAAGAAGTTGTTCTTCGGATGGCGAAAAAAAGCGAATATATTCATTGCAAGAAAAGGGCGGCTATAGGTATCTGCAACTACACAATTTAGAGGCATTTAGATCGATGTGTAGAGTACACACATTGTGAAGCAAAAAATTTTACGTTTCGAAAAGATTTTGTGATTCATTAGAAATAAATCGGGAGGGATTAACTTAACTTTTAAGTTTGATCAAACAAAAGTTAGAGATGGTTGCTCATTATATTCGATTAATGAAAACCCTTCTCGATTGTGGAAGAATTTGGATTTAATCTTGTTTTGAAGTCCATGTCACCATACTTCTAAATTCTCTAGAATACCGCGTGGTGATGTGATGCTAGTATATGAAAAGGAAAAAAAGAAAATTAAAGCATTCATAAATAGAGTGAGTTTTACTCTTGACATTTGGAAATCAAAGAATCAACGGATATCTTATATGTATCCTTTGCACATTATGTGAACCTGGCGAAAATTACAAAAAGAGTTCTTAGTTTTTTTACATTTCCGCCTCCACTCAAAATTGTTGACACATTCTATAAGGCCCTAACTGGGGTCTTGAAAATAAAATATTTACCATATCGGTTGATAATGCATCAAATAATGATAAGGCTATCAAGTTATTAAAAGATGGTTTGGATAAGAAAAAATTATTCTTTGGGGAAGACTATTCCATATGCGTTGTTGTGCACATATTTTGAATTTAATGGTGAAAGATGGGGTCAAATGTATAGAATTTGTTGTTGAGAAAATCAGACACGTTAATTTTATCAATGCTTACGAAGGTACTAATGAAATTTCGATGTTGTTCAATTCTACAACTACCAACAAGAAAGCTTATCATGGATTGCCCAACACGTTGGAATTCTACATACAATATGCTGGTAGTTGCACTTCAACTAAAAGAAGCTTTCTTTTCATATAGTGAGAGGGAGATTACATATTGTAATTGCCCTACAGAAGATGAATGGAATAAAATAGAAAAGGTTTGTGATATTCTTGATTTTTTAATGAGGCAACTAATATCATTTGATCAATACCCAACATCTAATTTGTTTCTCTCACAAATTTGCACTATAAAAAAATCTTGAATGATGGTGCACTATCTTGATGACTTCATCAAGCACATGACCGCAAAATGAAAGAAAAATTTGAAAAATATTGGGGTGAATGCAACCTTCGATGGCATTTGGTGCAATTATGGACCCAATGAAATTTGTTGTCATTGAGTTTACCCTATGATCTATGAAGGAGATGAAAGCAATCATAATATTGCATATGTTATTCTTTACTATGAATTATATGAAGAATATGTTGAATACCTTGAAAGCGATACTACAAGTAGTGGGACATTTAGAGGTGAAAGTACAGTGATAGGCTGACCCGGGATACTCTTGCACAAAAAATATAGTGGTTGGCATGATTTTCGCTTATCTATCGAAAAATCAAGTAGAAGGCCCACCAAGTCGATCTGGATAACTACCTTGAAGATGGGTTAGAGATAATTTGAAGGTCGTAGTTTTGATGTGATTGCTTGGTGGAAAATATGCATCTTAAATATCATACTCTCAAAAATGGCGTTGATATTTTATCTATTCCAATTAATAGTTGCTTGAATTACCTTTAGCGTGGGAGAGAGTTGTTGATACTTATCGCTCAAAGCTTGGAGTTGAAACTGTTCAAGCTCTCATATGTGAGTCTAATTGGATTCGTTCTCATTACGGCTTGAAAGGGAGAATTAAGGTATTTATTTACCTTCCAATTTTTTTTTTTAGTATAATTTTTTTTAATGATATTAATATTATACTATATTGAATATTTATTAGGAAGAGGATGAAGATGAAGAGATTGAGATACCCTAGGTCCTCTATTAGTAAAGGAAAAGTGGATGAATATGAAGAGCTGACTTTACATATTTTTTAAATAGACTTTATGTGATTTATATTTGACATTTAAACTCTTTATAATTTCCATTCTAGCAATTCTTTGTTTAGTAGATTTAAAATGTTATGATTGTACTAAATATTAATCTACACAAAAGTGATAATTTTTGGAAATATTAGAGGGAAATTGATGATGATAGCTATGATGCTAATGATTTTGAAATCAAAAATTTATAAAGTTGCTCATACGTTCCTTGGATGTTGGTATTTGTTTATTGTAGTTGCTCATCTATTTGGATGTGTCTTTGGTAGCTAAGTCGATACTTTATAGTAGTTGCTCATATATTCCTTGGATGTTGGTAGTTGCTTTAACATAGTTGCTCATCTCTTGGATGTGTGCTAGTATCTGGTAGCTGCTTTTGAAAATTTTCTGAGCTTGAATCAATGCCCTCTAGTTGTCTTCTTTGTCTCAGTTTGTGCCTTATGGTTGGCTGATTATATGTTTTGTTGGAGTAGGTGGAATTGAAGAACTTGTTGAGCAAGCATTAGTGGACTCTAACTCTTTGTTTCAATTTTTTCCTTATGTTTGGATGCTTTTGTCTACTATTTTTTCTGTAATTATGTTGCTTTCTTAATTCATATTGATGGTTGGCTGATTATATGTTTTGTTGGAGTAGGTGGAATTGAAGCACTTGTTGAGCAAGCATTAGTGGACTCTAACTAACTTCTTTGTCTCGATTTTTTCCTTATAGTGGCTGGATGCTACCGCCTTGTTTTTGTAATTATGTTGGTGCAACCGCTTTGTCTCGGTTTGGGAGTTAATTTTCTCTTGCTCGATTTCTCTTGTTGCTCTTCGTTGGTTCTGGCACGGGTGGTTTTATTGTTTTTTGTTGATGGAGGATATGAGCTCATGTGGTTTTTTGTCTCGTTTAGGACTTATTGTTCAAGGTTGGCTGAGGGTTTTTTGCTCTATCTTGCATAGGATGCTTGTTGTGTGGTGTTTGAGATTTATGTTGGTTTGTTGGTATTGACTATGGTTTATTTGGCTCTCCTTGTTTCCTATTTTCCTCTTTATTGTTGGTGGTGGATTGCTATTCTTTTGCTGCCTTGGTGATGGTTTTGATAATAATTTCTAGATGCCCTCTTGGCCTCTCTATGGTATGGCTTTCCTTTATTTGGTGCTGCTTATCTCCTATTATTTTGCTGTTTGGGTGAAGGTTTTGCCTTTGGATTTGGGTTGCTAGTGATATGGAGATAGTCATGGCCTCATGGGTTGTTGTTTTTCCTACAGGTTTACAAAATTCACCCTTCTTGTAGTATTTGTTGGTTCCTCTCTATCTTCTTTAGTAATAATTCACCCTTCCTTATCGGATGATGGACTTGAATGATGACGAGATATATCTTTGTTGTGAAGGCAATGATGTTTCCTCTCTATCTTTTTTTTAGTAGCTTATATGTAATTATGCTTCTTCAAGTTTGGATCTTCATATAATGTTTCTTTAAGATGATTATAATTTATAACGCGAGCCTTTTCTTAACTTTATCCATTTTATTTTCTCTTATTCTTTATGCTTACTTAATTATGCCCTTCCTTCCATTGGTATGTTGTAGAATATTTTTATGATTGGATAATTATGCTTAAGATGCTTATAATTTTATTTTCTCTTAGTCTTTATTTTTTTTGATTAGGTGGTTGGATGCTCGAAGAGTACAAGTAGGAGCTTTGGATTACTCATTAAACTTCATATCTGTGGATGTAAGATGTTGATTTTAATTTAATTCTATGTTTTTCTTTTTTTGTGTAACAATTTGAGAGATTGAATGTTTAATTCTGTAATTTATATGTACCTCTCTTGTTTGAGCATTTAATTTTTTCTTTTAATATTTTTATAATTTTTTTTTGTAATTTCTTTTTATTACAAAAAAAAATTTACAAAACCTCTTGTAATAAAACAGATACATTTTTCTGCATTTAATTTTTTTGTGATTTATATTTTTTTTTTATAATTTAGAATTTCATATATTTGTAATAAAAAATATCTCAAAAGAGGTTTTGTTGCTCTTTAAATTTAATAAATATTTGCCTCGTTTAAGAATTTCATATATTAATTTAATACATATTTTAATTTTTTTTTAATTGCTCTTTAAATTTTTTTGCTGTTCTTTTTTAATAAAATTATTTCCTAAACGAGCCTAAATCGAGCTACTCAACGAGCCAAGCTCGAGCTTCTAAACGAGCCCACTAATTCGAGCCAAGCTCGAGCTTAATTTTCTGTACACGAGCCGAGTTCGAGCTTAGTTTATGTGCTCGAGTCGAGCTCGAGCTCGATTATGCAGTTCAAGTCTCAAGCTGTCAAGCTCATTCGACTCGGTTGCACCCCTAACTTGACGGCCAAAAAAACAAAAGAAAAGAGAAAGAAACTGCCAACCCAAATAACATCAAATTAGATAGATTCAATAGAAAAACATGCCTGACAGGATTGCTTTAGTTCTCTCAGCTGGGAAATCAGACCTACTTTATCATCTAAAATTTTAATTTAGCCTGGTCAGACTTGTTATCCAGTTACCAATGAATTTTCATAATGGCATTCTTCTGATGTTAAGCATGATTGTCTGCAATTTTGAGTTAAGGGGAAAATTTAATACCTTAACCATGATTTCCTTTCTTCAAGAATACCAAGTTTCTTTGGTTGGATCCCATCTTCCATGAGCTGATAACTTCGTTTCTTGAAATAGATGCGGCTCAACCCACTATAGAAAGTTGTATTCTTTTGATATTTAAATGATGAGAAGGCATTTTGCACTTTAGCCATCAATTCTATAATCAACCCTCTTATTGGTTTGTGGTCAAGTAATGATATTATGGCAGGCTCAATAATAAGCAGAAATTTCTTTTATTAAATAGTTGAAGTAATCTCCTTAAATAGCTTTAGAAAAAGTTAATTACATATGCATTCCCAAAATATCCAAAAAGTTTAACATCTTTCGGCTTCTTGAAAAATGGCTTCTTTGTTCATTTGTATGAATAGACTTTTCACAATTTTCTTAATTTGCAAGTTTTCTAGGTTTTCATAAAAAAATTGCACTCTTAATTTCTATGAAGATGGAACTAGGGTAGAGCAACAGAAAAAAAAAAATTAAATAAATGGTTGCACTCTTAATCTCTCTCTCTCCTCCTCCTTTCCCTCTATCTCTTTCTCTCTCTCCCTCTAAGTTACGTGGTGGGCATTCTAGTCAAATGAGTTACCTGGGCCGGGTTGACAAAAAATACTAAATAAAGATAGTCCATTGAAGAAAATATTCTTTTTCCACTATATTTATCCATATATCGGGCAGCTTTGGTCGTAGCTATCTTCAAAAAGTAATCTTCAGTACAACAAAAACAACAACAACAAGCTTTTATCCCACTAAGTCCTAGTCTCCAATCTTGTGTGTATTCTCATTTAATTCAAATATCTGGGTCATTTTTATACATCTTAAAAGTCTTTTTTTGGGTTTACCTTTCTTAACATAAAGCAATCTAATCTACTCACTTCATCATGACGGTCGATTTATATGGCCAACCATCTAAGGCGACTCTCTCTAATCTTCTTATCTACCATGAAACTCCTTTTTTAACATTTTTAGCATTTTATCTTTAAGAGTAAAGCCACTCATCCACCGAGCATCCTCATCTCTGTAACTTAACTTATCTTCTCTTTATTGGACATTCTACTATAAGTCATTGCAAATCTTCATCATCTTATAAAATTTTCCCTAATTTAAGTGGAACTTTTCTATCACACAACTAGATGCATTCCTCTCAACCATCCAACTTGAGTTCTACTAATAACATCTCCATCTATTTCACCATCATTTTGAACAATATAGCTTAAATATCTAAATCGCTCACTCTTATTAATGACTTGTTCACCTAATCACAACACTACCACTAGAACTTCTACAACTAAAATTACACTCCATATATTCAGTTTTAGATCTACTTAAACGAAAACCTTTAGACTCTAATGTTGACCTTCATAATTCAAGTTTCTCTTGGACTCCCTCTCATCAATAAAAAGCATACACAAGGTACATCTTCCTGTAAATGCCTAGTAAGAACATCCATAACTAAAGCAAAAAGATAAGGGTTTAAAGCTGATCATTGATGTAATCCAACTGAAATAGAAAAATATTTTGTCAATCCTCCTTGTGTTTGGACACAAGTAATTTAGTATACATATCATTGTGACTTGAATATAACCAATATTAACTCCTTTTGTTCTAGAACTCTCCAAAGAACATCTTGAAACTTTATCATAAGCTTTCTCTAAATCAATAAATATCATATGTAGATCCTCCTTATTTTCTCTATACTTCTCCATCAAACCTCTTAACAAATGTATAGCATCCATAGTAGATCTACCTGGCATAAAACCAAACTGATTATGAGAAATTTTTGTATCACATCATAACCTATGCTCAATTACTCTCTCCCATAATTTTAATGTATGACACAATAACTTAATTCTTCTATAATTTGCACACTCTTGTGCATCACCTTTATTCTTAAAAAGTAATCTTCAGTAGAAACAGAAATTTAATGATGTAGCTAGATTGCAGGTATTGAACCTCCAAATAATAAAATTGCAGTTACAAAAGCCCAACCTTAAACCATAGATCAATTTAGAAAAATAACGAGGAATGGTAATAATCAAGAGAACGGTGCCTTGATCCGGAAGTGGTAAATTCAATGCAGTATTGAACCAAAGTCCAATGTCAGAACAATTTTAATGATGACAACCACTTGAAGTATAATTGTAGCCGAAGTTGATGTGTTAAACTAGTAATGCGGAGGAAATTAATGCTCTCTACTAGAAAAAAAAAATTAACCTACGAAAAACCAATACAAAATTGCACCAAGAAAAGGAAAATTATATAAGCAGAAAATAATAGAAACACATGCCTTGAATGTGGGTTGTTTCGAGTAATCCAGAGCATCAGTAAAGGATAAAACAAGTAAAAGCAAAAGTAGAAAACAGAATATCATATAAACAATACAAGAAAAAACAGTATGAACAGTTGGACAATCTAGTATGACATCTGCTCTTGGAAGAAATGTGTTGGAGATCCAAGGCGATGGCATCCAGCCATCTATTAATGATAGTGAGTTTCAGCAAAACTGAAAGCAAAAGGAAACAAAACTAAGCCATTTAGAATCACTTTTATTTTTTATTTTTATTTTATGTTATTTATGCTTTTATTAAAAGTTAAATATATTTATATCTTAAAATATATATTATTTTAATTTTATTTATGCGGCAACTTGGTATTAGGCGAGGCTGGTGGTTGGTAGCGACAACAACGTCGAGCAATGCGGTTAATTTGTATCTGGTGGTAGTGGTGGCGGCTGATAGGTGGCCACCGACAAAAATAATTTTTAATACACTAGTTAAAACAGTTTATTTTATTTATTTTTAAAATAAAAAGAAAAAAGACAAAAATATACCGAACAAACATGCTTTAAACAATAAAATAAAAAACAAAACAATATTGATTCAAAACAAGCTCTACGTTACTTGAAACAATGGCACCAGTGATTCTGCATAAAAGGATATCCCTGAAAAGAATCATTTATGTCAAACTGCATATTTTCATAATTCAGAAAATAAAGTGGAGAATAAAATTGTTAAGCGCATTTCTTCGAGCAAGTAAAATGAGATAAGAAGCTATATGGTAATATAACTTATTCAGATAGGTTTTAGTCAAATTTTGATGGCTTCGATTGAGTTTTGCTTATTTTGATTTGTTTCAATAATTTCAATAACTTTGATATAGTTATGACACTCTGGTCGAAATCTTCCGAATTCCACATTTCAGATCTCTGTCTAATAACTTCTAATTTTCTAGTAACTGCTGTGTAATGCTAATTGCAACAATGCACTTTAATTGCAGTCTTGCTGGCCAAGAAAATCATCAAATAAATTTTTTATATATTTTAAACTGTCTTTTATTAAAAAAAAAAACAAAAGAAGAAACATACACTAATAATCGATTTATTGCATTACATCAACCTGTTAAATTCCCTCAACAATTATAATATTAAAATTATACAACAAAACAATAAATCATCTCTTTAATCCCACTAGGTAATTAAATTTATAATCTGAGCATTGTGTCATTTGAGAAGAATTCTAAATCAATTAAGATCAAGATCATTTTATACATCTTAAGAACTGGTCAATCTTATGAAAAAATTTCTAGTTCTCTGGGGTCAGTGTTGGACAAATGCAGCTTTATGTAAACCATCTAAAATTCCTGCTTATCTATGATTACTCACTTTTTAACATACTCATTTTGATTCTATCTCTCAGAGTAAAGCCACTCATCCACCTAAGCATCCTCATCTCTGTAACACTTAGTCTTATGCTTGTCATAATATTAAAATTATACAAAAAAATAAATCATCTCTTCTAACAATTTATTCAAAAGTAATAATAAATTACTTGTCTGAGCATTTGAGAAGCAAGAAAGGCACGGATTGAAAAATACAAGGAAGAAAAACAGACAGAAAAGAACTGAGTAAGCAATCTATGAGAAAATTTCTAGTTCATGGGGCTCAGTGTTGGAACAAATGCATTCTAATAAAACTGCAATTGCTGCTTTCATTAAAGTGATTATATATGTCATATGATACTCAGCCTCCTTATATATTTAGATTTGGTACGTTCACTTGCGAATAATTTTAGTTGAGTTGAAACTAATTCTATGAAGATTTTGCCTAATAATTCCAAAAAGTGTTAATTACTTGAACAGCAGTGGGGGAGAGGGGGGTTAGTAAGTATTTTGAATTGAAGAAATGTGGCAGTATCTGGAGGCTGCAAGGACTTGTTCGTCACATGCATCAGTTATAATGTCAACACCAAATCTTAACCTTTACCAACAGACAAGAAATCTTTTGGGATCTTGATTCAAACATTATAAATTAAGTGAATTTGCAGCCATTTATCATAGAGAATAAAAAATAAAAACAAATTACCATAGCATAGCCGTTGTAATATCTCTATAACGGTAGAAGTCATTGTTTCTGGAGCTCTTGCCCTTGATTGAATAGGTTAACAATATCTGCTAGCTTCTACAGGAATTTGAACATTGACGCTCTATTGGTCCTTGTCCTTGCAGAACGTGCAATGTAGCATAAAATTTTCTACCAAGTTAGAGCATATAAATAGTAGATGGTATGCCAAAGTAGATGACATTTCATGGTCAAGAAACAACAACATAAGAATGCTGGCAAAGGATTAAATTTATCACAGATGAACTAAGGTACTGGAAAACGTTAATCTACTCAAATGAATGATTGTAAGGGGTTGCTACATAAAGATTACTCTCTAAAGATGATATATCAAAATTTATTTTTTAATTAGGAGAATATTTAGAAGAGGAAATAATTTTCTCGTCAACCTTGATTGAAAAAAATCAAAACCTACTGCATAAATTTTTTCAAGTGTTTTTCATGCATTCCTAGAAACTCTACCTAACCATTGCGAGTATGTCACCTATCACTTAAAACCATGTACCTAACTTTTATAGACATTTGTTGCATATCAACTCTAAGCAGCATGATGCAAGAGGATATCATTCATTCTTTTCATTTATTTAGCAAGATGTAGAAGTAGAGATAGAAGAGATGGTCGATGAAGTGATTGGAGATTGTTATTAGTGCCATTCGGATAAATTTCTAAGTAGCATATAATGAAGAGCCAAAAGTAACTGCCGAATACAAGAGATTTGAAAATAAGAAAAATCAATAATTATCACAATGGCTACTTATTGATAAGATAGTCCGAAAAATGAGAAGACAAAATTTTCTTTATCACTAATAAGAAATAGAGGATTCATGCACATGTTTGGAGAAGGAATAAAAGAAAGAGAGAAAGAGAGAGAATACTTACGACATGAAAATGATAAAAAACATTTAAGTGATTAAATATTTGCATCAAGAATTTGTCCCTAAGTTTATTTCTATTTATGTGTGAGAATAAATATAGGTGAACCCCACCAAATTTTATAAACTTTAATGTTCTCCTAGTGTTTTTCTACACATTATTTTTTTATTCTTGTGTGCAACATTGCTCTTGAGCTCAAACTATTCCATAACACAATCCCCATGGGTAGCACTATAAGTAAATAACATTAAACTGGAGAGAAGGTACACCCTCAAGTGCAATCAAGATTTTTAAAACCAAAGTAGACATGAACTACTAGAAAGCAAGATTCAAATTTCAAACATTCAACCAGAAAAATTATTAAAATTATTTAAATGACAATGTTTCTAATAATGATGATTTAAAGGATTCATGTCATGATTATTTGACAAATGCCACCATTGGGATTAATAATGTAATATGATAAATAAATGTGCGCGCATCATCAAATATAGCACATAGATGAAATAAGTGCAAAAAACATTAAATTATACTACAATCTATTAATTACAATTTCCAGTCAATTTGATTCAATCTCTTTGTTCCTCAGTAATTTGACAGCTAATTATTTTAATAGAAGTAAATCAACTTGAGTACTGATTCATGGTCTGACTGATTCAACTGCTTAATTCGATCCCATTTTTGCATCGTTGGTAGAATGACATATGAAATATACAATATTTAAATGATTATGAATGGAACACACTGGTTTTATGAGAACACCACATTAGTTTAACATCATTGCATGATAAATCAAGAACCACATAGCTGATGGCAGTAAATATTATTCATATATAAATATTGTCATTTTCCTTGAGCAAGAAATGAAACAAGACAGCAAACCAACTTTTCAAGTGCAGAACAAAAAATACTGACAAAGAAAAGAACAAAAGCAAATCAAACTTCTGATGCTGGTAAGTTAATCGGAGCAAGCACATGCATTAGGCATCAGGAGTTGACTAAAAACAGCTTTGATGAAGCATATTTGTGGGTAGAGCGGAAACTCAACAATCACCGAGATAGCTATGGCCCTGCTTTCCTGCATCTCTCTCTTCAATTTCTTATTCAATTGCCTATTGCCTCAACTTGGTCTTCTTTACCTTCTTGACCTTCTTATCGTTGCCAATCTTTTCATTGTTCTTCACTCTTTTCTGCACATTTGAAAGATCAACATCAACATGATCGCCATCATTAGCAGCAGTAGTTGCAATAGCATCATTCCCATCCATCACATTTGACTCATCATCAGGCCAAAGATTTTCCTGATCCCCGTTGCTTGCATGAAGACTAATTTTTTTCCCTTTCTTACCTTTGTTCTTAACTTTCATCTTCACCAGAAGCTCCTTATCATCACCATGATCATCTACATCAGCTGCAACAATAGTATCAACTGCCAAACCATCTATAATGCCATGCTCTTCCACCTCGGAATTCACAATCTTCTTTGCCCTCTTTCGCATTTTTTTCCCAGTGCCCAACTTTATGAACTGATCACCACTTTCTTTCTCCTCATGGTCATCCTCATCAATAACAGCCTTTTTACCCTTGCTCAACTTCACCTTCCCATCTGTCTTCTTCTTCTTCTTCTTCTTCTTCTCCATTCCTAAGTCATCATTCTCCTGTTCTTCTACACCATCTCTATAATCATCATCCTCATTCCCATCCACAAGTTCGCTGCCTACATAATCCACATCGTGAATCCTTCCCTTCCTTTTCTTTGAGCCAACTAGCTTCTTCCTACTCTTCTCCTTCCCCTCTCCACTCTTTCCATCTCTTTTCTGAACAACTATTCCATCTAGAGGCTCTGCCTCTTCCCTTGAACCAATGTCAATCTTCATCCCCATTTCAGGAACCACCTGATAGATCGGCAGTGCCACAGATTGCACTGCCTTGATATACATACACCTAATGTTTGCCCACTTCTTTGGCACATGATTGACTGCGCCCTCGATTGCAGCCATCAAGTTATCAATTATCTCCTCTCGATCCATGGAAACCCTGCCCACCTTCATCCCAATACCAGTTCCAGAACCAAAGAATAAAAGCGTAGATCTACATGCCTGTCGAACAGCCTCCGGCCATCCGGACCGGGAGATATTGATGGCGAGAGGGATCTTCTTCTTCTTAAAGAAATAGTTACCGATTAAGCGAGGCAGAAGAGTGATGATGCGTCGCTCAGCAAAAAAGATGTCGTAAGAGTCGCAGAGTCGGCGGCGGGATTCGAAGGGGACATAGTCTGTTCGGAGCTCGGAGAGGGGAATAACTGAGTCGAAGGGGAGTTTCTCAGCGGCGGCGGTAGATCGGGCGGTCTCAGCGAGAGAATCGTCGACGATGAGACAAAGAGAGGTGCGTGAAGGATCGAGTGGATGGAGCGAGTGTGGAAGAGGAATGCAATACGGGTTGACGCGGGGGGTGGATGGGAAGCGACGAACGCTGAGATGGAGGTAGATGAAGTCATCATGCTCGAAAAGCTGAGCCTTGCGCTGCTTGGCTCTCGCACGGAGGAACTCTAGAAGGGCGTCGATAGCGCAGCCAGCGTCTTCGCGGCTGATCCTCGAGGAAGCTGGTTTTGATGGTGGAGACATCGGCGGTGCAAGAACGGAGAGACAGTAGAGGGTTCGAGCCGCCGCAGCGTATCAACTATCAAGCCAAGCACAGCACGGTTCATGGTTTAAAAGAAGCCCTAAACCCTAGGTTTTTAAAGATTTGTCATATTGATCTTTTCATGTGTAATTTTATTGTGTCGATACAGCGTTTGATAATGAATTAAATTTAATTCAAATAGTATTTAGTAAATTCTGTATAATTTGTGTTTGATTGAGATTTAATAATTCCTTTTAAATCTATAGAAATTATTTGAATATTGGGGGATTTACATAAATACCACGTCAAACATCATTATTTACATATTTAATACCTAAACTCACTATTTTACAAATTTAACACCTAAAACATTCTAACACAACAGATATCAATTTCTCCGCCTCTCCCGTAGTGTTCGCTTTCTTCCAACACGCGGTTCAGCCTCGCTATTTGTCGCCTTTCCCTCGAGTGAATAAAGACGCTCGTCTCCGCCCAACACTAAGGGGATTTACATCTTCGTTCTTCCCGCCATCGACGATCTTCTTCACGACGACGAGAAGGAGATTAACATCTTCTGCTCTCTTCCCGCATTTTCCGTAGCCATCGATCTTCTTCACGCTAAGCTTGTCCCGTCAGACAAGGCGAAGGAAAACGATCTTGATTCTTCCCACATTTTTCCTTTAGCCATCGACTTCATGCGGTTAGAAAGTGAGCATTTTCTTTGTGAGGGAGGCACCATTATCTTCTGGTGTCAGATTAAGTTTTATTGTAGCAGCTTTTGGAGCCCTAAAACACATGAAACAAAAAGACGTTCAAATCAACAGAGGATTTCAAGGTAATACATTTGGTATAAGATTTGTGAAGCTAATAATCGAGTACTCTGAAAAAAGAAATTTGCTCTGCAACACGATAGTTTTTAAAATATATATAGTATGTTTATTGCCAGTATCAGGCCAAGCAACATATCATTTACATGTTCTCTTGCAAAATCATGAGTAGATACAATTGATGCTCCTTAATATAAAGAATAAATAATTATCACCCATAAGGAAAGAATGCCACTTTTTTATAAGAGATATTGTATTGCGGTTTTCTATTGTTGCATTGTTTGTGTTTATCGTTTGCATAATAAAAAGAAGGGAGATTTACATACATACCACACAATTCTTATGTATTGACATATCTAACACCTAAAGGTATTGTGGTTTTAATGTATTGCAGTTTTAATGTATTTCACTTTTATAGATTTTTTGTACTTAATCAGAACTGCTTTTTCTCAGATTCTTGAAAGTTATAGAAAACATAAATAATGCTTCTTTTGTTAATTATATTGGATTTTCGTTTATATCGAATGCTGAGAAATTATTTTCTACTTACCCTATCGGTGAAGATGACTAAATTTTAATTTAAAAGTAGATATGAGTCAGTGGCTATATGTAATCTTTAAATTTGGTGGACATTGGGTTAAAGTCAAGAGAACAAATAGAAGTAAATATGAAGGCAGAAAATAAAGGACAGTTAAGCTTGAGAAAGACCTACTCAATTTTATTGTGCTTAAAGAGAATGTGGAAGGAATTTGCCCATGGCTATAAGGATATGGATTTAAGTTATATTATCATATTTTTGGGACATCTCCAAAGGAATATAGACTTATTGAAAGTGAAGTTTGAAGTTTTGCAAAATGATTGAGGAGTACAAGTATCAAGGTTGAGGTGGTAAATGATCTAAGATAATGCAAATAATACATTGTCACAAGATAGATGTTTGTTTTCATAGTGACATGCTTGAGTGCAATCATTCCTATCCCAAGAGATATATTTCTAACTCTACTTGATGAAGTTAACGATGCAAAAGTCAGGTATGCATTTTCAAGATTCAACAACTTTCAAACAAGCCTTACAACCACCAGCAATTATAAATAATTTTGGGATTAAGATCAAAGCTAGTGATAAAACCCGTGTTATATTTGCTCATACAAAGATTGTCCATGGAGAATTAGAGCATCACTTTGTGCAGATGGCCAAACATTTGAGGTTAAGAATATACTACGCATACATGTCCCGGTATTAATAGTGGAATAGATTGACAACTTCCTCTTGGGTTGCCCAAGAGATACAAGATATTGTGAAGAAGCAACCAAATATTCCTCCAAAACATATCAAAAATAGTTTGGAGTCGACTTTTGGGTTATCACTATCATACATGAAGTTATGACGATCTAGAGAGGTAGCTCGAAGCATTGCATTTGGGTCAATCGATGATAATTACATATTAGTGCCTTCACTTGTCGCAAAGTTTATTGATAGAAATCCTTTATCATTTATATTTGATAGTGATGATTGGTCATTCAGGCTTGTATGTGAGCTTCGTGGCATTGATGGTTTCCGGTAGATGACATCTTAGCTTGATGCTTGTCACTTGAAATCGAAGTACTTAGAGGTGTTGCTATCTGCAAACTCCCTTGATGGCAACAATGGGTTGTTTACCCTGACATTTACAGTGGTAGAAAGTGAGTCTAAGACATCATGGCAATGGTTTTTAGAAAACTTATTTGAAAGTCTTGGTTACGAGTTATATGCACTAGCATTCATATCAGATATAGAGAAAGGACTAGGTGAAGCAATCAAACTCGTGTTTCCTAATGCAGAGCATAGGGTTTGTATCCATCATTTGTGGAAGAACCTAAAAAAATATTTTCACTGTCTATATAGTCATAAATTGCGTAGCCTTGTGTGGTCCACTGCGAATGCATACACAGAGCATGAGTTCAATTCCAAAGTTGTTGAAATATATAATATTAGACCACAAATTTATTCGTATTTACATGCATTGCCTTATAAGTGGTCTAAAAGTACATTTTCAATTGAAATAAAGAATTGTTATAATACAAATAATATGGCAGAATCCTTCAATTCTTGGATTGGACCTGTGAGGGATAAATCAGTTGTAGATCTTATTGACATGATTAGAGGAATGATCGTGGAACAAAAAGCTGAGAGAAAAATTGACGCTACAAGATGGCACAGTGAGTTAGTTCCCCATATTGAGGAGTACATCAGAGAAATTATAACTCGAAAGGAATACTTTATCATTAGGAAATCAACATCACAGAGGGTTGAGGTAGAGGGGCGTTATGATAGACATGAAGTAGACCTTGAAAATAAATGTTGTACCTGTAGACAATGGCAGATGATTGGGTTACCTTGCATTCATGCAGTTGCCGTTGTAGGGAGTAAGGAGCACCCTCTGTGGCATACATATGTTGATGACATTTATCATGTTCATAGGTATGACTTTAATATCCTTCTTTTGTACATATTTGTTTCTAATGTGTTAAGAAACTTTAATTAATTGTAGGTACCGAATGGCATACGAAGGAGCAATAGCAACTCTTTTAGGGAAAGATCAATGGAAGACTTTGGACAGTGAATATTATATTCAGACTCCCAAAACTTTGAGGCCATGCGGGAGACCAAAAAAGAATAGATTCAAGAACTTTTAGAAAAAATAGCCAAAAAATGCGAAATGTCCATAAATGTAGCAGGTGTGGCCTATGGGGACACCACAGAACTACATGCAAGAATCTGTTAAATCAAGTAGATGAAGATACAAGTATCGCATACCTCCATGAGCCTTCTTGAGTAGAACTCGTGCCAAGTTACCAATTAGAAGGGAAGAAATTTGAAAACAACAACTTAGATTATGATTTTGGGAACTATTTTTGATGTGACTATTTTAGTTTGTGATACTATAGACTTTTTTGAGAAGTCACATAGCTTTTGTTCCTGGCATTTCCATTTTATATAAACTTTTATATTATCAATGATATATATATCTATCTGTTCCAATGTAATGTAGTTCCCCTTGTTAGTGACATTTTTATGAAAAATGAATTAACAAGCATGATTACTATGAAAAGAATGCCTTTTTCATTTCTGTATGAATTAACAAGATGCTATTTACTTGTGATGTTGCAAGTTTCATTTATGTATGCTTGGAGCATGATTACTATGAAAAGAATGTCTTTTTCATTATTTCAAGGTGATGGAATGAATTGTAAGATCTTGAGATTGGGGAAGAATTTCTTTATAAGATGCTCAAGTAGTTTTGATCATTATTTTAATTAGAATTAGCTGTTGGTTGTAATTTTTTTGTTAAATTACTTCCAGGAACATTGAAGAATATCTTTTCTAGATGTGGTTAATGTGAAATATGGATATCCGCAGTTAAGTGAGTGCATTGTTATACTTGAAAAATCTTTTAATAAAGTGAATTGTTAAGAATATAAAATGATATTTAGTTTCTAATAATACTTTTTATTTTCTAGGGGAAGGCCAGTTCTATGGTAGCTATTGCCTTATGCCCAAAACTAGGATGGAAGGTCTGCCAGTCATAGTTGTGATATATATATATGTTTTTCCAGTTTTCCCATGTAGCTTACAGGACAACTAGTTGTCATTTGAAATAGGATGGAATGTCCTTCAATCGTATGCTTTAATTTGTTCTATGTTTAGCTTGATAACTCTAGTCTTATTTCTTTTATTTGTTTAGTTTAGCAGTTTGTTGCAGCATTTATATTTTTGACTACTTTTTATTTTTATTTTTTTTGAAGAAAAAAAGGTTAAAAGTGATCTTTGGGCTGTTTATGATGGGAGCTCATTTTAGTCCAAATTGAAGGCAGAGTCTTCCATTGAGTTTACAGAGTGTCAAATTTGGTGCCAATTCATTCTATATCTCAGACTGTGAGTGACTACACCTGTAATGGAAGGCATGTAATCACTCAGACTCGTTATTTGAATCGCGCAATTGATGGTTCTGTTCTTTAGAGTGTGTGGGGGGTTGCACCAACTCACCTTACCTGGAGCCCAAAGCTTAATAACACTCTTGTAGACTACACTTGGAGTGTTGGACATACCCCATTTGAACCTTTCTCAGAGTTATCTTCCCTCTCATTCGTTTAGAAGGATGCAACCATAAGGAATGTTCTACTTGTCAGTTTGAATTATACAATCTCAAGCGCTGTTGATTTGTTGGAGTCACTACAAGCACATGGAGGTGATAGAAAGATTCTTAAGGATAATAGATATGTGGAATTTGCACTGAGATGGAATTTACTCAAGTATAAGCTGGACAAGGTTGTTTCTTCAATGTCTCAACTGGATTTTGATAGGGCTTTGTATTTCTTGAAGTCCTCGGATCACGATCTTTTTGCGATGCATATTGTGATTTATCAGACAACTCAGGAGCTTGAGGCTTCAATGGTTTGTTTTAGAGATTTACCGTTCCCATGGACTTCTGCTACTATCACTGGAGCATTTTTATTTGGATTATTCTATGTCTATGCCATTGTAATACGATTTTGTAGTCTTTGAAGAAAATGTGATAACATCTGTTTCACAGCAACACTCTTATCTATTTTTCTTGCTTCAAATTTACATGTTTTGGTTTTGATTCATACTTTGTTATATTTACCATTGTTGTGCTTTCTCATGCATTTGAATAAGAATGAAATAATGTCAATGAAAGCCACGGTGCAAATAAAAGATGAGAACAATGGCTAAAACAATTTTATATAATTGGTAGGATAAAAACTAAATGTAAAGTTCCCATTTTTGTGATGTAATAATTAAAATGAAATACATAATGACGTGTTAATGCAATACATAATGAGCAGCATTTTTGATTGTTCTCCTATTGAAAGGCCTGCACATCTCCAACATATATAAAACAATTTCAAGGATGCCGAGAATTACTGAGATTAAAGAAATGACCAGTGCCATCCGGAAGAGGTTCCACTTTTAAAAACTTCCTGATTTTGCCTTCTTCGCTGCCACAAAGTAGATGCTAAATTACACCAAGCTCGGAAAGTTTGACAATTGAATAAACAAAATGCAGCTATAGGAAATTTTTATCAACAAATGAGATGCCTAATAGATGGAATATGACCAAAATGATTCAATGAAAATCAACAAATAGATTTTGAATTAAATGAATATTGTACAATAGTTAGTTAATAGTAATCAGTTAACAATAGAAAGAAATCATCATTATTAATTTTGAATTTATTTCATTAGTTTTAACAAAAAGATTTATAATTAATTATCAACCTAACATCAACTTTGAACCTTTTGCATTCATGATTGAGATCAACAAAGGTAGATTTTAAGTTGTCTTCAAACAATTGTTTTTTCATCACTCTAAGGTCACACCTTGCTCCTGCCAACATACATGGCTATCAATAGTTCACCTCCAAATACACTATACATGGAATCATCCCCTTTCCTTTGCACTTGTACCTGCTTTATATCTCTCCCTTCTCTATAGAAACTATAGGCCTCCCATTATCAACCTGTACTTCCTCTACCACAAACCCAACCTCTTAGTTGAATCACCTCACCCCCTGATAACCCAACCACAGATCTTGCCTTAGATATGACATTGTTCTTCAGATAAAATATATCTGTTGGGTTGTAAATATTCCATCAAATATATCTATTTACAACCCAACAGATATATTTGATGCAATGTGTCATTGCAATAAAATTTAAAATGAGAAAAGCTTTTTAATGATTTTAAAGCATGTGTCATTGCAATTAATATTTGATGCAATGTTGGTTCACCAATATATGGTGTATATCGCAACTGTAAGAATATATATATATATATATATATATATATATATATATATATATATATATATATATATATATATATATATATATATATATATATATATATATATTGAACATATGCTACACAAACTTTAAAAAGAAACACAACAATGAATAGCATTGAAGATCTTATGAAAATATATTATCGACAATCTTGATAAACTCAAATCAAAAGTTATTGGGACTCAAGATGCACTATTAAATTTGAGTTGAGCAAATATTTTGAATAACAAAAGCAAATGCACTATTAACTAAAATTTAGGGGTACATTGACGACTACGACATCACGACAATCGATCTAAACCACACATCGCTCATACATATTGACACTTCTTAGTACCACACACTTCACCCACACAAATTACGATAAACAACCAAAAAGTACAGTAGAACAATAACAACAACTCCAACAAAAAATTTCATAAGAGTTAATATGAGCTCGAACTTCATTCTGACCATCTCATCATGAGCTCTTAACAGACGAAGCACATCATGTATTGAAGGTTCAACTTCATCTACCCAATTGAAAAAACCGCAATCATCGTGTGTTCTGTTTCGAGGGCATCGATAAAATTTTTTTTCAGTATTCGGTCCTTTATGAGTAGTGTATATAATACATGGTAAGTTACACCTGCATCTCACTTGATTATTTTGGAGCACATTCCCTATTGTTGACGATTGACTCGAGCTCATTCCTGATATTATTGAAAAAAAATTTTAGTCAATTCATATATTAAAGTATAGCATCAAATAAAGTATAATTATTTTTCTGTTCCTGGAACTATGAACAAGTGCTTCTACTTCTTAATATCACAATACCAGGAGCAATCATAGTTCCTGCACATTTTAGTTATGACTAATTTTTATAAAATAAAGTGCATCTTATCATGTATAGAACAAGTGCTAAGTGTTGAGGCTATAGTTGATACATAAGTATCACTAATTTTTAACAAAAGAGGCTAATAAATGAACCAATCAATAAAATTCTTAGCAAATACATGAAAGGTAAAAGAGTTTCCAATTCATGAAAAATACAACCCATTCCTAATTACCACTTTGAAAAGACATTCATTTCTGTTTATGCAATAAAACTATTCTAAACTAATTATACTAAAAATGAGGGTTTTTGAAACTTACCTTCACAAAAATTTCAGCCTACTAATTCGTAATGGTAGATGATAGAAGTGATTACATGGGTTGCATCTTTGAAGTTTTAATTCCAGGCTTTTCGAAAGTGAAATCAAGCCCAGAAAATGTATTACATGGGTTGAGCAAGTATATATTTTAAAAATTATTGTGTTATAGAGCAAATTTCTTTTTCAGAGTACTCGATTATTAGCTTCACAAGTCCTATACTAAAAACTGTCACAATAAAACTTAATCTGACACCAGAAGATAATGGTGCCTCCCTCACAAAGAAAATGCTCACTTTCTAACTGCGTGAAGCCAATGGGTAAAGGAAAAATGCGGGAAGAACCGAAGATGCGTTTTCCCTTTGCGCGCTGTGTCGGACAGGATGAGCTTCGCGTGAAGAAGATCACCGATGGCTACGGGGAAAATGCGGGAAGAACCGAAGATGTTAATCTCCCTTCGCGCACTGTGTTGCGTGAAGAAGATCGCCGATGGCGGGAATAACCGAAGATGTAAATCCCCTTTCGCCGGTCGGATAGACGAGCCGGCTACGGAGCTCGAGGGACGGCCAGAACTGAGGCTTAACCGTGTTGGGAAGAAACGAACACTTATGGGGAGAGACAGAAAGTGATAATACTATTGTGTTAGAATGTTTTAGGTGTTAAATTTGTAAAATAGTGAGTTTAGGTGTTAAAAATGTAAATAATGATGTTTGATGTATGTATGTAAATCCCCCTTGAATATTTAAGTTAGCCAATTTAAAAAATAAGTTAGAATAATTAAAATTAGTTAAATTAAATTAAAATAAAATATATTAATTTATCATTTACTTATAATAATATATCAATTAATTGTTAGTAATTTTAAATTAGATTAGATTAAATTAAATAAAAAATAAATATTAACTATTAAATTACTTAAAATCAATTAACTATCAACCTATAATTATATTTAATAAGTTATAATTAATTTTAATGACATGCAAATAAATTTTTAGTAGTAATTAATTAAAATTAACTCAAAATATTATAATTAATTAATTAATTAAATATAAGATTTGGGAAGAGACATGAGAAGAGTGGTGGCTTTGTGATAAAAAATACAGCGAATTTACATACATATCATATAAATCTTATGTATTTATATATCTAATATATAAATTTTAATTTTTATATATATAATACTTCATTATTTAATATCACATCAAAAGTATCATCATTATTCATTTTTAAAAAGTAAAAATTTTATTTTTAAATATAAAAAAAT
Source organism: Cymbidium sinense (assembly GCA_021442155.1). Taxonomy (NCBI): domain Eukaryota; kingdom Viridiplantae; phylum Streptophyta; class Magnoliopsida; order Asparagales; family Orchidaceae; genus Cymbidium; species Cymbidium sinense. The sequence goes on from CM038228.1 coordinate 12,035,724, forward strand.
ATTAGATAAGTAAATATTCAATTTTAAGTATTAGATATGTAAATGCATAAGAATATATAAGAATCATTAGATACATAAATATTTAACTATAACTATTATTAAATTTATTTTTTGCATTTGGCAGAATTTATAGGATTTAACAATTTAAATTTCAAATAAATATGTTACCAAACATCTCCTAAAACTTTTTAAAATTTATATTAATACTTTAAGAGCTTGTTTGAAATCAAGTAATTATTTTATTTTATTTTATAATATTTTTATTTAAAATAAAATATATTTGTTGATGATAGTTATTTTTAAAAATACATAAAATATCTAAAAGTTATTTTAAATATTTTTAAAATAATATTACTTTATTTTTAAAATAATAAATAAAAATACTTAAAAAATACACTAATAAACATATTTTTAAAAATAGTATAAAAATAAAATTTCAAAACAAAATTGATTCCAAATTGGCATTAAAGTTTTTTAAATAATATAAATAATATTAAGACTCAATTTTTTACATCTTTAAAGCTTAAAAAAAAACTCAATTTGAAATAATTTTTTTTTCAAATTTTTAACTTTTCTTAAGAACGAAAAGTACTCTTATTTAAAATTGAAATTTATAAAAAAAGAAGTTAAACTAATCTAATCATTCTAATATCTAATCTTCTAATTATTACATATTTATTTTAATTTTAAAAATATTTTAAAATAAATCTTTTAATAAATAGTGAAGATCTATATAGAAAGGAGAATGTCTACCTTTCTTCAAAGCGAGTGCTCAATTTCTAAGTAAAATTTATTATTAAAAATTTATTTGATATATTTAATATAAACTTTATATTATACTCTATTTCTATTTATTTATTATTACTTTAGCTCATGTAAAGAATTTATATGAAATTTTCTTATAATTATATCTAAATAACTTACGAAATATCAAATAAATGTCATTGTTAAATTTTCTAATCTTAAGAAAATTTAAAATAATAATTATATAAATTTAATTTTAAATATTTATTTTTAAACTTTATATTTACTTCTCCAACTAAGACATTACAATTTATATTACAGTAAAAAAGTAGCCCAAAACTTAATAGAATAATTAAATTTTTTTTATTGTTTTATTTTTATTCTCAAATACTTACGAATACTCTTTTATTTTTTTAATGATTTGATTAAAAATTAATAGCTTTATTATTTTATTAAATTCTTTGGCACTTTTTTAATTATTAGAAGGTGAAAATTTTAATTTGTGATTTTTATTTTATTGAATAGATTGATGTAATTATGAAATTAGATGTTATTAAACTAAAAACTTATAAATAATAACTATGCATATGGTTGTAAATGATCTTGCTTGACTAACCCTTAGCATGCTCCACATTGGCTTGTTATTTGGTATTTAGATGGAACGATGCATTTCAAATGCGACGCTAACATTTCAAAGTTTGACAGAAACTAAAATTCCAACAGATTTCAAATACACCGTAGTTTACGAGATTTGCCGATGGCAATTCCAAATACACCGCCAACGTAAAGTGACGGATGACGCCATGCGTCGCCGCCCGCCACCGCCTACCGCCCAAACTAAAGTAATTGATCTTAATTATAGCTAACCATAGGCCTTGATCTTTTGTGAAACGAAGTCGCACGAATCTAGGGAAAATTCATAGAATACCCTTGCATTTTTCATTTGGAAGCTTCCCTCAATCAAAAGATCATAAAATTCCATGAGAATCATTAGAATTTTGGCTTGATTCATTGGTAGGGTTCGCCTGGGTCTGCCTCTCACTAGTGTCGGGGGAGACGATGCCTTAGCCATTGATTCCTCTTGATTAGAATCAATAGTTCAAATGGATATGCATTAGAATTTTGATTTAAATCCTTTAAAATCACAAAATTAATTAGAGCCATCTGATCTTTAATGGAATGATCAATATTAATTCCACCTCCTCCTGTTTTCTGACTTTGATCCGCATAGTTCCCACGTGGCCCAAATGGATGACAAAATACAAAAAACATGCCACGTCAACTGCTAATGATTTTTTATTTTAAAAATTATAGAAAATATTAAAACTTTTAAAATATTAATAAAAATTAAATACTCATCCAAAAAAAAGTGTTTGCTCTCTATAAATTCAACATTCTAAGAGAAATCTAATAAATCTAAATTTTGTTTGATATTTTAAGATTAATTCTAAAATATAATCCCAATTAAGCTAAAATTTTTAGAGATTGAAATTAATATTAATCTGCATGTACCAATAAAATTTCAAGTTAAATAAGCTACTAGATTAGTAAATTATAAATTTGTAAAGATTATTGATTCATTTCAAACAAATAATTAATTAAAAATTAAAGAAATTATAAATCCTTATTGACTCAAAACACTTTAACAATCATTAAGAGACATAAAAAAATTAATTAGGCCTCTCAATCACATTAAGTCTCAAAATCTTAAACTTAGGGTTTAATTAAATATTAATTAATTTGAACTTCAAAAATTCATACAAAATAAATCCTTGAGCTAAAAAAAATATAAACAACTCTTCTCTAGATTTATTTTTAGAGAGGAATCCAATGATATAAAAGTCTCTAAAATTTATCAAATATTTTAAAATTAATTTAGGTTTTATTAAAAATGATAAATTTTTAATTACTTCTAAAATGTAAATCAAAATAAATTAAATTTTTGGAGAAGAAACATAATGCCGAGATACACTTAAGTTGAAAATTTTCAAGTCAATCAGAACTTAGGATTATGAGTTCTAATTTTTGAAGACATATTAGGATAATTATAAAAATATAATTAATATAAAATTATAAAAAATATATAAAAATGACATTAATTATTTTAAAATAATTTTCTTAATAGCGATATGCTTAAATAAAGTGATTAACCCCTAACCCTAATTAAACACATAAAAAATTAAATTCGAACTCTAATTGACTTAAACTAGCTAATCTCGTTACATAACAATGCAAAATTTCATTAAATCTTAATAAACTAAACATTCACCTAAAAGGTATGAACAAACCACAAAAACTTAATTAATCATTAATTAAATTTTAATTTAATAAATCATTAGATTAAATTAATTATATTAACTTAATTAATCTTTAATCAAACATTAATTGACATATATAACTAAATTAATCTTATTAAACTGAACTAATTAATTAATCATTAATGAAGTCTCACTTAAAGAAATCACTCAATCAATCATTAATCAAACTCTAATCAAGTTAATCATCTAATCAAGCTAATCAACCTAAATTGAATTCATCATTAATTAAATCCTGATTAAATTGATCATTAAGTTAATCATCTCAAACATAACTAATCATACCTTAATTAAGTTACTTATCTTAAAAATGATTGAGGTTTATTAAATAACCCAATTTAGAACTTTTGAGAAGATTTTTCTCCCTTTGGTGAGAAGTTAATCATACTAGGATTATAGTGTTTATGGGAGTAAACCCTATCCCAAGTGGAACCTACTTCCTTCTTCACTCTTTAAAACCTTAAGTCAACCTTTGCCTAAATCAAATCAATGCTTAAAATTTATTTCAAAATCATCTAAATAATCAAACTAAAATTATCAAATAATAAACCAAATTAAGCTTAAATGATATTATAATCATGTATTCAATCTTAACATTAGTGAGCTAAAGAAAGTTTATGATTGTTGCGTGCTAGAAAACCAATTGCAGTAGAGTGAAAGTTTACGCCTTAGCTTTATTGTGAAATCGAGCACACACACATGTATTTAAAGAGTGAACAATAAAACTCAATTTTATGTGAAAACCCTAAAGAGGGAAAAATCACGCAGCCAAAAGCTTCCACTATGTATCTGTTGAGTACAAGATCTTCCCGATACCGTGATTACATGATTGTATAGAGAAAGGAACATGTATGTGACAACGACGTAAATAGCCAGCAGTAGAAGATGATTGGAACCGCTATGAGCAATCACCGAGAAATGCGAGGAACAATTATTGGCAATGCGTGGAACAATCAGCGAACGCAGGAACAATCTAGAAGTCATCATGATTGAGACCACGTGAGATTGACGACGGCAAGGATCAACGGTGGTGGGGCCGACGGCGCGGTTGACACCATCAGTGGCGACGACATTAGAGGATCTTTAGAGCTCTCTCCTCTCTCTTGCTTGGCCTCCTTCTCCTTCACTTGGCCTCCTCATATGAGGAATGAGGCTATTTATAGATGGAGGAGACGCTGTAAATACATGCAAAATCCGAATCACTCCTCCATCGGACGACTCATGATGATTCCCTTGATCATATGATGTATTTTGTGTATTTGAATGCTCAAATGAAGTCGGAATTGTAAGATCTTTGGCTTGTTGGAACCGGCTCATCGAGACGCTCGATTTGACTATAAACACTCCATATTTGAGAGCTTTTTAGAAATTTAACTGATGTCCCAAAGTTTCCAATAATATTTTAAGTGCTTGATCTCGACCGCCAATTTTTTTGATCGCTTGCTTTCATCAAGATTCGCTTCTACTAGAAATTTTCGTGTCATATCGGTTGCCCCTATTTTTGGATGATATCATCTCAATCATCAAAAAATATATATGCTGAATATTTGAGAATAGCAGATTCTTCAATGAAATTTACGGGTCCGTTATTCATACATTTTGAGAGAACAGATCTTCACGGGAGAATAAGATTATGACCACGCACCGCACTGTGCGTGGATGTATGCAGTGCGGGTGCAAGATTTTGGGGTTATGGACCCATGCGCATTATACGCGCTGCAGCACAAGATTTCGGACACGCAGAGCTACAAGGAATTCTAGTGGTCAGCTGCGGGAGAAGAAAGGAGCCGCTGCGCTGGAATAGATTGATCGGCCGTGGAAAGGTCGACGGGTCGAGCTTCGCGATACAGAACGTCGCAAAATAGTCGGGTTGGGGACCGCAGAACGCCGGTAGCTCGAACTGGTCGGGTCAGCGCGCTGCTGGGATGTCGAGTGGGTCGGCAGGTCGGCCGAGGCACGGGCCGGTACGCTGGCCGGGAGTTTGGTCGCGAGCCGCGACCGCGGAATCCGGAACGGCGACGGCGTCAGAAGTGAGCACCACAGCACGGGTAGGGTTTCACGAAGTTCCAGACGAAAACATCCGTTTTGGCCGTTCACCCGCTGGCCCATTTTGAGCGGTTTTAACGATTTTAACCTTTTGCTTGAGGGTCTATAAAACCCCAAGGGAGAAGGCACCTTCTTTTCTTCTTGAAATAAGGTCATTCGGAGGCGATCATACCCGTAGTTCATACGGCAAGGCTCTAGTTTTTCCTCGAAATAGGTGTTAACTAACCTCGTCGGACCGACCGGGATCGGAGGCGATCAAGACCCGTAGTTCATACGACAAGACTCCAGTTTTTCCTCGAAAGAGGTGTTAACTGACCTCGTTGACACCGGACGGAGGCGATGAAGACTCGTAGTTCATACGACAAGGCTCCAGTTTTTCCTCGAAAGAGGTGTAACCTCCGGACCAAGGATCGAGGATTAAGACCCGTAGTTCATACCAAGGCTCCAATTTTCCCTTGAAAGAGGTGTTAACCGACTCGTCGGACCGCCCGGAGAGCTATCAAGGAGACGACATCAAGACGGGGTGATGCCGACGATGGCACCGACAACGGATCGGCGACGATGGTCGCGAGGATAACCGGCGACGCGGTGGTGGACGAGATTGCCGGCGGTGTACAGCACCGCGATTGTGCAGCCGACGGGTGTGGTGAACCGCAACCGAGATGATAATCTGCGAATCGACGCAGAGTGAAGATTGCGATGGCGATCTACGCAGAAAGGGACCTAGCCGAAGTATGGGTGACCATTGGTTAGCGGCCGAGGGTTGCGGCAGACAAGGAGATGGTGGCTGACGATGATAGCCAGAATGGATGACCGCGATATTGGCTGCGGACCGGCAAAAATTACCGGCGATGGTCGGCTGTTAACGCAATCGCCGCTGCGACCGGCTGCTGGTTGCGACCTGGGTCTGGGAAGAACGGCTGCAGCCGAGGCGGCAGCCAGCGCAGCGGATGACCCAGCGATGATGGCGGATCGGCGAGATTGCCGGCGATGGGGCGAAGGACCAAATGACGAATAGCGGTGACCGCCATGTTGGCTACCGACGGGGTGGCTCAGAAGAAGAATCGGGCGATAATATGGCGCGTCAGCGTGAGGGATGACGGGCGATGATGGTGGTACCAAAAAATCGGTGATGGTCCCGGCAGGGAAAAGCGAAGAAGCGGTGAGCTATGGCAAGACACGGGTCGCAAATGCTAACCGGTGATCTGATCTAGGCGATCGACGCCGATAGGCGGGGATGACAGCGACATGGTAACCAGAGAAATTACCGCGATGGTAGTAAGCGGCGAGAACCCTCGTGGTTGGCGGCCGACGGGTAAGCAACCGGTGATGGTACCGCGGCATCGACGCCGATAGGCTGGCGATGACCACGACGATGGCGTAGGAAATTGCCGGCGATGGTTGGCGCGCAGGTAGCGACCAGGTGACCGGTGATGGTTGGCCGACGGGGTGGTCACAGCGCAAATCGCAGATAGCGGCCGACGGGATCTTTGACCTATCCGAGGTTTGTCGAGTGACGCTGACATTAACTTGCTGGGGGCGAATTGAATCCGGATTTTGACTTATCCGGTTATTTGTCGAGTGTTTGCTCGATGACGTTAACTTGTGGAAGAGTTGAATTAATCCGTGACCCATCCGAGGTTGTTTCGAGTGTTACCCGGCGACGTTAACCGCGGAAGAGGTTGAATCAATCCGCCGAGGATTTTGACCCATCCGGTTGTTTATCGGTGATGACGCGTTAACTTGTGTGGAAGAGGCCGGGAAGTCCACTAAGGACCTTTTGACCTATCATAGGTTGTTTGTCAAAGTATTACTTGATGACGTTAACCTATGTGGAAGAGGTCGTGGGAAGTCCACTAATGACCTTTTGACCTATCCTAGGTTGTTTGTCAGAATCTTTGCTCGGCGACGCTTAACATATGAAAGAGGCGAATCAAAACATCCATTTGGGTAGCAAAGTTGCTCCTTAACCTTGGTCTTGTTTTTCCATGAGTATGATTGAAAATCATAATTTGCAAAGCTATATCTCTTCTGTTGAAATATCCTCCAACTTTGACTTGTTTCTTGGGATGATAATCAATTAGATGCTTAACCATCTTCGAGATTAAGAGTTGCCCCTAGTTCGACAAAATCAAGGAACAAAGATGAATCTTCATTCTTCGCCAGTGCTCTTTAAAAGCTTGAAATGCTCCACTCAATGGTGGTTTTGTCTTGGTCGTCATACAAGATGAAATAATGGGAATCTCACGACTGCCAAACCTAAAACCGCGGTAGAGTGAAAGTTACTTCATAGAAATCCAAAGACACACGTGTATTTAAAGAGTGAACAATAAAACCTGCACTTTTACGTGAAAACCTCGAGGGAAAACCACTGGCTTAGCCCAAAGAAAAGCTTCCACTATGTATCTGCTTTTAGAATACAAGATCTTCCGACCGGATTGCAGGATCAGATATGAGAAAGGAACAACATATGCGTACAACGATCATGTTGTAGCGAGTAGATGAGCGAACCGTAGCAATCACCTAAAATGCGAACAATTATCGCGTAAATGCGGGAACAATCAGCAAAACGCAGGAACAATCACCGGTAGAAGTCATCATGATTGAGACGACGCAGAGATGGACAACGCGATCAACGGCCGGCACGGGTTTTGACGAAAGTGGCGACGATTGTGCTTGGAGGATCTTTAGAGCTCTCTTTTGCTTGGCCTCCTTCTCCTTCACTCCTCATGAGAATGAGCACTATTTATAGACGCCTCAGAATACATGCAAAATCCAAGCACTCTCCATCTGACTCATGATGATTCCCTTGATCATATGATGTATTTTGTGTATTTGAATGCTCAAATGAAGTCAAAATTGTAAGATCTTTGGCTTGTAGCCGGTGACATTTGACTATTATAAACACTCCATATTTGAGAGCTTTTTAGAAATTTAAATGATGTCCCAAAGTTTTCAATGATATTTTAAGTGCTTGATCTCGACTAGTTTTAATTTCTGATCAACTTGTTTTCGGCATCAAGATTCGTGCTTTTACTAGAGGAATTTTCAGGGTCATATCAATGATATTTCATTGTCCCCATAATAATTTATGAGTGATAAATATGTTTAAATAGTCAATAATCAAATTTGCTTGCAATATATATATATATATTATATTTAAATTATTCTTTTATTGTATATCTAATGATCAAATTTGAAAGAAATTTTAATATTATATTTTGTTTAAACAATTCGAATCATTAGCAGAGCTTATTTTTACTTTATAATAAATGTATGAAAAATTTAGATACATAGCATTTCTTATGAATTTACATATCTAATACCTAAAATTTAATATTTATAAATATAACATCTTTCAGATAAATTTTACTTCAAAAAATTTTAAAAAAATGCTATTTTTATTGTAATAATAAAAATTTAGATGCTATATATATAAATATTTATATTTAGGTATTAGATATGTAAATATATAAAAATTATATACTATATATATAAATACCCTCAAAACAAAACTTGGCTGTTGAAGCATTCTTATCATCAAACATGAAGTGCTCTTACTATTAAATTAGATTGTGTAAGCATTAACATTAACTACTAACTGAGTATCAAACCAAGTAAAAAATATTATTTCATTACACTTTTAACATTTTATTGTATAATTAGCTTAATTAATCATTTGAATGTAAATATTAAATAGGTGATTTGTATAAAATTAATTATTCTAATATAAAATTTAATTATATCACCACCATATTATTTATGAAATTTATATAATGATTACAATATCTTCGCTTGCATAGTTGGGTTGCTTCAATCTTATTAAATTTAGTAGTCTAGATTCTCTCTCTATATATATAATTTACATATATACCACACAATTCTTATGCATTTATATATCTAACACATAAAATTAGACTGTTTAAAATGATATATTTTACTTTTAAAAAGTGAGTGATGATGATATTTTTAATATGATATTAAAAATTTAAATGTTATACATATAAAAAATAAAATTTACGTACTAGATATATAAATACATAAGAATTATGTGATATGTATATAAATCCTCATATATATTTACCTAGTCATATTGATTTTGTATTTACTTTAATTAATTGATTAGTTGTTTATTTTTGTGCATTTGATTATAAGAGGTTAGAATAAAGATAACTTTATTTTGAACTAAACAATGCAGAGCTTCAATAATGAAATGATATTATCAAACAAAGCACTGAAGCATCTATAAGATAATGGCACCATCCTAATCTCTGCACCTTTATGAGAAAAAAAAGAGAGAACTTTATTATCATTAGCATCAGAAGTAACTCAGATGGCAACTAATATATAACAAAAAAAGAGCATTTACAGACAGCCTCATATTCCCAGTAAATGAAGTTCAGATTCAACCAACTAAACAAACTCAAAAGATGCACCAAGTTTCTGGGATAATTTCTAACTGCATCAAAAACTAAGCTGAGAATGTGCAGCAAAGTTTAACAATATATAACAATGAGCAGACAACAGAGATTACATAATGCTATACAACATTATGCAACAGGAAAGAATTGGGCAAAGTTTTGCAGGTCACTGAGCTAAAACACATGTTCCCGGACCAATGGCTTCATTCCCTAAATCTGCATCCAAGGTCTTTTAATGTATATATATATATATTATGAGTGCTAAAAGAACTAGAGAATTTGGATGCTCAGGGACAGCTTTCTATGAATTCACCTTGATATTGGTGCCTGGAGATTTGAACCATGGTTAGAATTGAACAATAGAGCTTCAAACAGATCAAGAAGAAGCATAAGTATTATCAGCGAGTACAAAGGAAATTTTTTAGCATAGGATATCTGAGACAAAAAGCTAAAGAGGGACCTGACTTGGTGAAGCCATTCCCTTCTTTTAGTATATGAAATATGATGCTTATAAAATAAAATTTGCATAAAAATTCCTCTCACAATTTCTTTGAGTTCCTAAAAAGGTCTTTGCTCCCATATTTCATCTCTCTCTTTCCCTTTATCACTTGTGGTGACCAAAATTTTTGAGAAGATTTGTTGTTCGTTTGCTTGACTGCCCCATCTCTCTCTTCTTATGTCTTTCTTTATTGTGGCATCTTCTATCCATATTGCAAAACTATTGAGCCAAGGTGTACATTCACTACTAACAGCCCTGGTATTGCTCTCGTCTCCCAGATCCTGACAGGAGATAACTAAGATTCTTGGAGTCGTGCGATGCTGATCACCAATTTAACCAAAAACAAGGTCAGCTACATGGATGGTTGCATCCCTCACTGTGATGGTAATGACTTCAACCTCTTCAACTCTTGGATTCACAACAACACAGTGATTTCATGGATACTTAATTTGATATCTAAAGAAATCTCCACCAGCCTCCTCGATTCTGAAACGATAGATTTGGATTGATCTTAGGGATTGCTTTTAACAAAACAATGATCCCAAGATCTTTCAACTATTCCATGAGTTGATGAATTCGGGGCAAGATCAACTCCTGATGGCGCACTACTAAATAAACTTAAAGACACTTTGGGAGGAATTGAATGATTAACAACCTAGTTGCACTTAGGGAGTTAAGAAACTCAACACACATCATCAAATATAACATGTAATGTCCCTTCTCATGGGACTCACGAATCCTTTGCTCAAGTGCAAGGGCAGATCTTACTCATGGAGCCAATACCCTCCAATAGCCTAGTATTCTCTTTACTTTTCCAAGAAGAGAAGCAATAAAGCCTAGAATAGCAAATGTCCAATATTAACAAGAGCGAATGAATTGCATTTGTTACTATAAACATTGCTACAGGTACATTCAAATCTCAACCTGACCGAATGATCAAGAAAGATCACTCGTATTGCAACCATTGCAAATATCAAGGACACCAAAGAACACTATTTTAAGCTCCGTGAGTATTGTATACCCAGACTATGCAGAGACACCTTAAGCGAACACAAAGGAGACTCGCCCGAACAATGTGAACCGTGTGAGATGACCATTCAATCATGAGTACTTGCATATGGTGGAAGTAACCACAAAGCGGTTTAAAGGCAAAGAATTAGAGTCAGGCCACTCGACTCCTCCAAAAGTCACTCGCTGTGAACATGCGATCAGACCGATAAACACATCAGATAAAATGCTCGCATAAGACAGCCAAGTCAAGAACTTGTCATCTCACAACAAAGCACTCATATTAGTAGGCGGGTGTTTGTATATTGTAACTGACTTACTTGCACTTTCCTTATATACTCTCTTTGGTCCTATAAAAGAGGGGGGTTTTGAGGAAGGGGGACTTCTTTTTTTCTCTTTTTGGCTTTTTGGGGGAAGAGCCTTGGGAAATTTTTGAGGGCTTGGCTTATTCTATTTTTTCACCCTTGAGAAATAAATTTTTGTACTTTAATTTTCAAGGAAAAGATTTTTTTATATCCCATATTTTTGTTATTTTGCTCCTTAGTCATATGTCCCACTAGATCTAAACTAGCTCCACAGGTGCCTAAGAAAGGGTTTTGAAATCTTTCTACTGACAGATTTGGATTCAACATCCTTTTAGGTGCGGTGATCATGAATTAAGCCAATAACTAAGTTCAGGCACTCGATGGCATAGGCCATATGCACGGGATAACTCAACAAACATGGAGCCGAGTATTCAACAATTCACGACTCAATTGGACATAAAGAATATGGAGGACCGAATCTCCCACGTAGTACATATGATAATTGAGAAAGTAAAGGAGGCCCAGAGACTCAAGAAAATGAAGGTTCCTTCAAGTTAGCCACTCATTAGGTTCGACACTACAAGAGATAGCTATCGAAAAGTCTGAGTATCGATGATGAGTCCTACGAGATGAGTGAGGAGGAAGCTAAAAAGAAAAAGGATGAACGCCACCCTAACCAACACCTTTGCCAAAAAGACCGCGAATACTCGACCCCCACAAAAATTTAAAATTTCCACATTTAGAATTGTAAAAAAGTCGCTCTGACCCCGTAAACCATGTGGCATACTTCGAATCTACCACCTCCTTGTTAGTCTTGGATGACACAATGAAGTATCGATTATTCTTCACCACCTTCAAAGAGTCGACATTAAGATGGTTCTCACAACTGCCAGTAGGTATAATCACCTCATTTGAATAATTCAAAAAAAAAAAAAAAAATCTTCCTTTCCAATTCGCCAACGCTTAGAAACCCTTGAAAAGTTGGCAGACTCTTCTGTAGATGAGGCAAGAGGCTAGCAGGTTTTTAAAAAATTCATTACAAGCTTTTAGAGAGAGATGCTGGAAGTTAAGGGCTTAGAACCCGCAGTCGCACAGGCGACACTTGCCCAAGGGTTGAAAGAAGGCCTCTTTAAAGACGCCCTTAGGTTACAACGACCTAAAACCCTGGCCGAGATACTAGAATTGGCGAATAACCATGTCAACTCATGAGAATATAACGAAGTGACCCGACTGTCCTCAATGCTCCGAAAGGAAGCCATGAGGAAGTCTCCTTTGAAGCGCTTTGTTGAAGATCAACTTAGAACTTGTCAACAAGACAGAGACAGACAACAAGCTAGAAGAAGGAAGGCGTCAACACATAAGCAAGCATTCAGATATTTGCCCACTCGTTCGAATCATGGCAAGTATTTTCACCAAAGAACGGTCATGCCACTGTGAGTATTAATTACTGAGCTAGCCGAAGCGATTCAAAATAAGGACTATTTTAAACGACCACCCCCAATGAATGCTGATGGAGTTCGCGATTGCTCAAAGTATTTTGCCTACCACCAAGATCATGATCACGACACTGAAGAGTGTTGACATTTAAGAAATTTGACTGAAGAGCTTATTAAAGCTAACAAGTTGAAAGAATTTACTAGAAGATAGGGAAAAGAGGTCATCTAATCAGGCAGTGAACCCGTCCCAGCTCATGCAATCCACATAGCTGGTGTAGCACTCGCCAACTTTGGCGCTAACGAAGAATCATCAAGATAGACGAGTCTTCAGAGGCTACGGTTAGGAGAAGTTCACTCAATAGCTTATGGCACGAGCACCAAATACCGAAATCATCCCTTGTAGTCGTCACAACATTGACTGTCGGTTATCAGATCGATAGTATATTGATAGGCACATGAGCTCAATTAATATTATCTTTAACTCAGTTTTCGACAAAATAAACCTAACAAGTTCAAAACTCACATCAACTAGTGGCTCTCTCTATGATTTTTCTGGAGAAAGGAAAGTGATAAAAGAAATTATAACTCTCCCACTAACTTGGGAAGAGGGAGAAAATTTTTTTTTAGCAATTTGTTGTAGTACATGCACCTGGTACCTATAATACCATTCTCAGCCGACCACTATTTAACACATTCCGTGCCGTGGTGGTCAAGTTCCCGGCAGGCGGCGAGGAGATAATCGTCAAGGGAAACTTAAGCCAATCACAACCCTGTTACCTGTGAGCCATCAGTAGCTCCGGAAAAGCAGAAGCTCTTCAATTGGAGATCACACGAGTTGGGGCAGAAGTCGTAGAAAGGATTGAAGAGGTGCCGACTATGGAGAATCTTGAATGAGTGTTCAGAATCAGTGCGTCTTTTAGCAGTGAGTACAAAGAAAACCTTATCGCACTTCAGGAGGACGTAGGCATGTTCGCTTGGACAACATCGAAAATGCCTGGCATCGATGTCAATGTCACTTGCCATAGGCTCAAAATCAAGAAGGATGCCTGGTCAATCAAGCAAACAATGAGAAAGATAAAAGCAATACTCATCGAACCCAACAAAGAAGAAGTCACAAAGTTGTTCGACGCCGATTTTGTAAGGGAGGTTCAGTATCCTGAATGGATATCGAATGTACTGATGGTTCAGAAGTCCAGTAGGAAACAATGAATGTGCATTGGTTTTACAAACCTAAACTCAGTGTGCCCCAAAGATGACTATCCGATGCCCAAGATAGACGAACTTGTCAACTCGATAGTAGGATATCTCGTGATGAGTTTTTAGATACTTTCTCTGGTTACCACCAAATTCAAATGCATCCGCAGGCTCAGAGAAAACAATGTTTATTACTGGTGAAATACTATATTATTACAGAGTGATGCCCTTTGAGCTAAAAAATACTAAAACAACCTATTAAAAATGTTTGACCGAGTATTCAAAGATCAGAAGAGGAAGAACATAAAAGTTTATGTTGACGACTTGCCAGTCAAAAGCAAATTGTCGGAGTAGCACATTGAATATCTCAAAGAAATATTCCCCACTTCGAAGCACAACATGCGCTTCAATCCTCGAAAGTGTACATTTAGTGTGGAGTCAGGTAAATTCTTGGGATTTTTAATTACTCCTATAGGTATACAGGTCAATTTTGATAAAGTAAAAGCCACACCATGCTATCGCTTCAGAAGGCGAAGGAAGTGCAACGACTCACTGGGCAAGTCGCAGGATTGAACTGCTTCATTTCAAAGGTGGGGAAACATTGAACGCCATTCTTCATAGTGCTTACGGGAGCCAAAAGGTTCAAGTGGACAACTAAATGCGAGAAGGCCTTCAATGACCTCAAAAATCTACTCGTCTCCTCATCCATTTTGCAAAGCCCAAAGGAAGGATAAACACTACCACTGTACCTAGGAGTTGGAGAAGACTCCATCAATTCGGTCTTGATTAGAGAAGAAAGTGAAAAGTGATGGCCTGCGTATTATGTAAGTCACTTAGGGGAGCCGAGCTAAACTACTTTATAATGGAGAAACTCTCATTCGCCCTTATCATTTCAGCAAGACGATTGAGGCCATACTTTCAAGCACACTTGATACAAGTCGTAACCGACAACTTGCAAAATTTTGTATTGGCCAAGCCCACTTATTCAAGAAGATTGTTAAAATGATCAGTAGAATTAAGTGAATTTGATATATCTTATTCACCAACAACTGCGGTGAATGCTCAAGCACTCGCTAATTTTCTCGTGAATTTCAACAGCCAACCTCATATACTAGTTCATCCTAAGCCACTTTGACACTTGTATGTTGATGGCTCTTCAAGCAACCAAGGTATAGGAACATATATCGTGTTAAAAAGTCTCACAAGGATCACAATCACTCTAGCTATCAAATTCAATTTCAAGGTAACTAATAACTAATCGGAGTATGAAGCTTTACTCTCAGGGCTTCGATTTGCCTTCGGACTAGGAGCTCGACATATTATAGCTCGCTCATATTCACAGCTTATAGTAAATCAAATGCATGGCAACTACGAAGTAAGAGATAAGTTACTGCAAAGATATTTCCTCAAAGTAAAAGCTGAAGTCAATAAACTAGAATACTTTAAAATCGAGCAAGTTCCAAGAGAGCAAAACCAATTAATCGACTTATTATTGAAGGCCTTACAACCCGAAATCCAACTCACTCATCCTAGCACAAAAGAAGGTGAGTCCATGCAAATAGATAGGGAAGAGCCATCAAGTTGGGTTGATCCCATAAAAAGATATCTACAAACTAAGGAACTGGAGGGCATAAAAGATCTCAAGAGGTTCAAGATAAAGAAAAAACTATTTAGAATATCCGCTACTTCGCTGAATCTGGGATGCAACAGAGAAAGCGAGTAGAGCAGGATACTCACAACAGTGCATTCGGGCGGCTGAAAGTCATCAGGGGTAAGGATACTTGCTCATACCTTACGATAAGAGTATTTCTAGACAACAGTGAGGAAAGACAGCGAAGTTCACCAAAAGATGCGAACAATGTCAAAAATTTGCCTCGTTGCAACAGCGACTGCCTCAACCACTTCATCCAATCATGAGTCCTCAACCCTTCGCAATTTGAGGAATGGACATGGTGGGACTTCTACCAGTCACTAGTAGGAAGGAAATATTTATCCTTATCACGATTGACTACTTCAACAAATGGATTGAGGCCAAGCCGCTCGCAAAAATAACTACCCAGGTAATTCAAAATTTTATTTGGACTGATATTATTTGTAAGTATGGGCTACCTGCCTCGATTATCACCGATAACGAGCCACAATTTATCGATAGACGACTGAAGGAATTTTGCAAACCACAAGAAATTTAGCTCAAATATGCTTCAGTATATCACCCACAAAACAACGGTCAAGTAGAGACAATGAATAAGAAGATTCTCAACTTGTTAAAGAAAAAGGTAGAGGGAATGAAGACCAAATGGGTAGATGCTCTACCCACCATACTTCGGGCAATCGGAACAGCTCCGACCTCCGCAACTAGGCAACCACAATCACCTTGCTGCACAGAACAGAAGCAGTACTCCCCATGGTGTACGAGCTCTACATCCAAAGAGTACTAACACTCATGGAGATTGATCGAGCAAATGGTGAGTGGGAAAAGGAGAATGCAGAAGCAATGGTAAGATGTGCTCAACCTACTAGAAGAACTTCGGCTCGAAGCTACTGTGAGACAAGAGGAAACCGAGAGGTGAATGACTCAGTATTATAATTGCCACATCAAAGAAAAACATTTCAAGACGGGAGACTTAGTATTGAAGAAAGTGGATATAATAGCTCGACAAAATGCGCTACTCAAGTTCGCCCACACTTGAGATGGGCCATACATAATCAAGAAGCAAGTCGGTCCAGACGCTTACCAACTGCAAACCCACTCGGGGGAAGTCTGTGCCTAGAATTTCAGGGACTTAAAAAAATTTCTACCCATGAGGGAAGTCCCATTCTTATGATCATCTTATTTTCTCTGTCATCGCAAATATTTTTGTAATTATACTTACAGAAGAAAATTTTCTTTTTCCCTTATAGTTCATAATATCTACTCTTCCTTAAATAATAATAAAAAAAGAGATCGAGTTTGTGGGTAGGATGGATGACAAAGCTCTAAAAAAAACTAACATTCTGTGTAGTTGACAACTTAAGTGTAAGACTAACTCTCCCCAATTGTCGACTAAAATGTAAGACTAACGCTTGGTGCGGTTGGCGACTACAAACAAAAATATCACTTTGCGTGGTTGGCTATGAGTAGTGACTACCACGGTGTAATCTTGTCGATTCTATGAAAATTGTTGTTCTAACCTCCTCCTCACCTTTTCTTATTGTCATTAGACGTAACTAAAAGTGAAAGCTAATGCCTTACATAGATCGTCTTTTTCAAAACTCTTTTTCGATTTTTCTCCTTCATATGGTGTGAATCGTGTGATGATCTGAGTAAGATCAGATATTTGATCTGTAATGAAAAGTAACTAATTATTACGAGTTTTTGTTGTTCAATATTGTTTCCTGTAGCGCTTGTTTATAAAAAAATTAGATGCTATAGGATGGAGAAATTGTGAAAATCACCCATTTAGCTATGCCATACATGGTGGAGTTTTATAGTGAATCATTTAATACTATGTTAGACATGATGGCCATCCCCAATTAGGATGGTTGATTTAGTTGTACTTTGTTGTTGCCCTTCCTATAGGCATGGCGGCCAACCTCATTCTGATACTGCCTCGCTATATTAACATTTATTTTGCTTTTATGATTTTGTTGTCTTATTGGGCTAGAATTGTTAAGCTTGTGATGCAATGATTTGTGCATATTTGAGGGTTGGTAGCATCTTCTTTGTAGTTACCCTGCTTATATGGATGGTGGTCATCCACATTAAGATACTACTTCACTATATTAACAACTATTTTGCTTTTATGATTTTGTTTTCTTATTGGGCTAGGATGGTCGTGATATAATAGTAAATTTATATTTGGGGTTTGGTAGCAATTTCTTTATTATTGTCCTTCTTATATGGATGGTGGTCATTCACATTCAGATACTACCTTACTACATTAACAACTATTTTGTTAAGTTGGAGCCTAATAAGTTACTTAGTTTTTTATATTTCTCATTTTAGTGTTTGTTGGGAGTTAAATGAAAAATCCAGAACTTTCCTTTTTTATTTACATGGTCACTTATTTTTTTTAGATAATAGATTATGGAATGTGCATCAAGTAAGCCATTAACAATAGAAGCATAAAAATATGATGAGCAAACTCAACATACTGTAAATAAAGAACAAAATCTTGCTAAGTAGAAATGAAGATGAGAATGTTGTTGGGAGTTATGACGATAACAATGATGGTGTGAATGATGGTGATAAAGAGAACAATACTGAAGGAGAAAATGATGATAGGCTTGAGAATAAAAATTCAATTGAAAGAAAAATGAGAGAAAAATGTCAAAAGTATGGGAAAAGTTCAAGAAATTTATTTTTCCTGATGGGTAAAGAAAAAAAAAATGCTTGCACTACAAAAAAAAAAAAAAGATTGCAAAGTTAGCAATGTACAACTAGGAAAAATGCATTAAGAAAGCAAAAAGTTCTACACTTTCAACTAGTTGATAATAAAGATGCAAGTAGTGTTTAATTCAGTCATGATGGAGCTATGTTAACAATTTTTAAATATGATCACAATAAAGTTAGAGAGATGATTGCACATTACATATTAATTAATGAAAAATCATCCTCAATTGTTGAAAAGTTTGGATTCAATTTATTTGTGAAGTTTATATCGCTCTTCTTTTTGAAATATTCAAGGGCAACTATCCATAATAATGTTATGCTTATTTATGAGAAGGAAAAAAAAATTGAAAAACAAGTTCAAGAATATTAGTAGAATAAGTTTCATAATAAATATATGGAAATTAAAGAACCAAAGAATATCATATATGATAGTGACTGCACACTATGTTGATTCTACTTGGAGATTACAGAAGCATGTCCTTAGTTTCTTTCATTTGTCTCCTCCACACAGCTACTTAAAATTTCTGACACTATTTATAAAGCCTTTGTTGATTGGGACGTTGAGAATAAAGTTGTTACAATATCAGTAGATAATGCCTCTAATAATGATAGGACAATCAAGTTATTAACAAACAACTTTAGAGTGATAAAGAAGTTATTTTTTGGGGGTAAGTTATTCTATATTCATTGTTGCGCACACATATTGAATTTGATGGTGAAAGATATGATGAAATCTATTGGATCAGTTGTTGACAAGATTCGTAAGATAGTTAGCTTTGTTAATTCTTGTGAAAGTAGCTTGATGAGATTTACAGATGTCCAACAATTATAATTGCCTATAAGAATGCTAGTAATGGATTGTCCTACAAGATGGAATTCTACCTATTATATGTTGATTGTTGCATTGCAATTAAGGGAAGCTTTCTTCTCATATAGTGAGAGAGAGATTGCAATAATATTGAAAACGTATGCTAATTATATACAAATGCTAAGTAACTTTTTCATATTTTAAATTTGATATGCTTGTTTTCATCTATATCTTAAATTTGATATGCAGGTTGAAGGACAACTTGTTTGCTTTAATGAGTGTTTCAATTATATGAAGAAAGTAAAATTTCAGTTATTCATAAACTTGTTTACCTTGGTAAGAATTTCAATTTCCTTGTTACCTCATTGATATGTAACCTTCATACTACAAACATGTTTGTTTTCTTTAATGTACATTTTTGAAATCTATATATTCATAATGCATTTTATTGCTATTAAATGTTGGTTTATGTAGTGTTGTTTTTTATAAAACAGATTTGTTCGCTAAGGATTTTCACTCTGATTTTTTTTTATGGTAGATATTTTTTAGTCTATTAAAAATTGACATTTTCATTTCAAAAATTGAGCTCAGCTCGAGCTTGGAAAACGAGCTTAAGTTGCACAATCGAGCTAGAGCAATCGAGCCAAGCTTAAACTCACGAGTCGAGCTCGAGCCTTTAATTTATTTCACAAGTCAAGTATGAGCTCGTCGGTTGAGCTCGAGTCAAGCTTGAGCTTGAGTTTGAGCCACCTAAAAAATAAATAAGCTGAGCTCGATAAGTCTATGACTCGAGCTCGACTCGATTATACTCTTAAACCATACCATCTAAGGCAACTCCCTTGAATCTTATTTGCCACTGGAGCTATTCCAACGTTTTCACATATATAATCATTTCACATCTTGTCTCTAAGTGTAAAGCCATTCATCCACCTAAACATCTTCGTCTCTGCAACACTTAATTTTATGCTTCTCTTTTATTGGGCAACATTCTGCTCCATAAATCATTGTAAGTCTTACCACCATCTTATAAATTTTCTCTTATGTCAAAGAGGTACTTTTTTATCATAAAACTGGCCATATGCATTCCTCCACTTCAACCATCTAACTTGATTTCTACTAATAATATCCCCATTTACTTCACCATCAGATTGAACAATCGACATGAGATATCTAAAACATTCTCTTTTTAATCACTTAATAACTCAATATTACAACCCCACTACCAGATCTTTTACAACTAAAATTACATTCCATATATTCGATTTTAGATCTACTTAAATGAAAGCCTTTAGATTCTAAGGTTGACCTCCATAACTCAAGTTTCTCTTGAACTCCCTCTCTAGTCTTATCAATAAGAAGAATGCCATTAACAAAAAACATACACCAAGGTACATCATCCTGTAAATGTCTAGTAAGGACATCCATAACTAAAGAAAAAAGATATGGGCTTAAAATCGATCATTGATGCAATCCAATTGAAATAGGAAAATACTTAGTCAATCCTACTTTGTGTTTGAAAACAAGTAACTACTCCAATATACATATCCTTTATGACTTGAATATAAAAATGTTAACTCCTTTCTTTTCTAGAATTCTCCAAAGCACTTCTCTTGGAACTTCATCATATGCTTTCTCTAAATCAACAAATATCATATGTCGATCCTCCTTCCTCTATCTATATTTCTCCATCAAACCTCTCAATAAATGTATAGTATCCATAGTAGACCTACCTGGCATGAAACCAAATTGATTTTGAAAATCTTTTATATCACGTCGTAACCTATGTTCAATTACTCCCATAATTTTAATGTATGTCACATTAACTTAATTCCTCTATAATTGACACACTCTTGTGCATCATCTTTATTCTTAAAAAGAAGAATCAACAAACTCTTCCTCCACTCATCAGATATCTTTTTAGTTCTGGATTAGAACTAGATTAATCCTAGATCTATCTTGGGTATACATTTTCTTCTCTAAATCCAATTCACTTTATTCAAATTCTATCCAAAACGACTCTCTAATTATTCAACCAACCCTCATCCCCATTCAAATCCAACCCAAACCTAAGCAAAAAACCTATTTAGAGAAAACCCAAGATGACACCAAGGAGAAATAATCAAAGAGGAGTTCAAGAGCTCATTATGAAAGAAATGTAGTAAAAAATCTTACAATTACAATGTAGGCTCACTAATTTTAAGAGAAAATAATATGGGGAGGTCACCTATAGTCACAATGATGACTTATTTGGAAAAAAAATGATGAAGACAACCCTATACACCAAGAAATTTTCAGTGGCGAAGAGCCAATACCGTGATGATATTGAGTATAGGAGAAGAGACAAAGATCTTAGGGCGAAAATTGACTTATCAGATTTTGAAAAATGTATGAATCCAAATAAATTTATTGAGTGGCTATAAATAATGAAGCATATCTTTGCATAAAAGACCTTCACCTAGACAAAAAAGTCAAACTAGTAGAAATTAAACTCAAGAAAAGTACCATGCGTCATCAAGAAAGTACAGAACAAGAACATCACATGAACTAAGATGAAAAGAGAGCTGCAACACAAATAACTCCCGACACACTATAGATAGGATACCTTCTTAAAGCTTTATAATTTACAACAAAGGGACATG
Source organism: Cymbidium sinense (assembly GCA_021442155.1). Classification (NCBI taxonomy): domain Eukaryota; kingdom Viridiplantae; phylum Streptophyta; class Magnoliopsida; order Asparagales; family Orchidaceae; genus Cymbidium; species Cymbidium sinense. The sequence goes on from CM038228.1 coordinate 12,057,511, forward strand.
TCAAAAGAAGATTACACAGTAGAATTTGAATAACTCATGTTGAAGTGTGAGTTGGTGGAGCTAGAGGAGAACACTATGGCTCTCTACTTGGGAGGTTTAAGACTATCTATTAATAATGTGGTACAATTGTAGTTTTATTGGTTTCTACTAAAGGTAAAGACTTTAGTTCTAAAGGTCAAAAAGCAACACAAGAATATCAAGATTACCCCTCCCTTCAAGTACGAATCTACCATGGGATCAAGTACTAAAAGCCCTCAAAGGTGTAAAATCAATCAAGCAGAAGGAAAAATCAACTTTAGAAGGGAAGAAGGTTGAAAAGATTGACACTCTTAACACCATTCCCACCAAAAATTGTTTTAAGTGCCAATGATATAGGCATATAACCTCCAATTTTCCAAACAAAAGATTACTTCATTGAGTAGGGTCCCATTAAGGAGGAGATAGTGAGGATTCTAGAGATGATAGGCTTGAGGATGAGTATCAACTACCAACAGACTAGGGAGAGATGCTTGCGATTTGGCGGGCCCTATGATCGAAATCAAAAGGGAGTAACGATCACTCAGGCATAACATTTTCCGCACTTGATTCATTGTGAAGAAGGGGTGCACCCTTATTGTTGATGGAAGCAGTTATAAGGACATTGTTTACTCCCAAATGATGGAAAAATTAAAATTTTCTACATATAAGCACTCCCAACCATGTTCCTTGACTTGACTGAATAAGAGAAATGAGATTTGTGTTGACAAGATGTGCCTAGTAAAATTCTCTATCGGAGACGAGCTATAGGAGTAAGTATGGTGTGACATCATGCCTATAAATACTTGCCACATCTTCTTAGGTCGATTATAGTAGTATGATAGAAGGATAGTTCATGGTGATTTTAAGAATGCTTACACATTCACAAATGATGAAAAACATATTGTACTAGAAAGAGATTGAGGTGATTAGTTGTTAAGCAAGACTAGAGTTAGTATCTCAAGTTACTTTCCTATAGACTATGAAGGATGCACCTATGGCATTAGCACTAGTACTAAGTGAGACTAAAAAAGAAGAGTCAATACTGGATGAAATGTAGCCATTATTGAAGAAGTTTCAAGACGTGGTAACTAAAAGCCTGCCTGTCGGGTTACCACACTTGAGAAATATACAACATGTAATAGATCTTATCTCAGAATTAATCTTCTTAATCCGACTTACTTATAGGATGCAATTGGCATAACATGAGGAGTTACGGAGGTAAATGAGAACATGATGTTTAGAAGATTGGTGCGTGGAGCACTAATCCATGTCCTAAATCTGCTTTGAATGTGCCCAAGAAGATAATAGTAGAGATGCGAACAAAATCAAAATTAAATACATATTTCCCATTCCACAATTGAATGATTTGTTGGATTAGCTGCATGGGGCAACCATTTTCTCCAAATAAATCTCCACATTGGCTATCATCAGATCCGAATGAAATTAAGAGACAAATGGAAGATAACTTTTAAGATCAGAGATGGTATAGTTATGCCTTTTGACTGGTCCAATGCCCCATGCACTTTTATAAAATTGATGAACCATTTTTTTAAGCCTTTACTAAAAAAATTGTGATAGCATTTTTGATAATATTATGATATACAATCATCCAATGAAAGTTCATTTAGAGCATTTAAGACAAGTCTTTAAAGTCTTTAGGAAGAAGTAGTTGTATGGGCATCCTAAGAAATGCCAGTTCCTGACATCCCATATATATATATTTTTAATATAATATCTCAGTAGTCGAGATAGAGATAGACCCATTTAAGGTAGAAACTATTGAGAACTGGCCCAGGCCGTACTTCTTTAGGCAGATTTGCAAGTTCCATGGGTTGACTTCATTCTACAAGAGGTTTATCAAAAACTTCGACTCTATAGTAATCTCGTTAATTGAGTTCCTCCAAGCAGATAAATTCTCATGGTTAGAGGATGCATAGATCAATTGTAACACATTAAAGTAATGGGAGACATAGGTCCTCGTTCTACCCCTTCCTGACTTTAATCATATATTTGGGTGGAGAGTGATGCATCCAATATGAGAATTAGAGCTATGCTAAGTAAAGTGGGGTATCCTACTTTTTAGTGAGAAACTTAGTGACACAAGATAGAAGTGCTCCACATATAATAAAGAGTTTTATGCTATTAAGAGAGACCTTGCTCATTGGAGTATTTATTTGTTGGCTAATAAATTTATTCTCTACAATCGATCGCAACGTATTGAGGCTCCTGAACAATTAGAACAAGTTAAAGAATAGGAATGCATCATAGGTGGAGTTTCTCTCTTTTTTTTATTTTATGCTTAAGCACAAGGTAAGAAGTCAAAACAAGGTAGCTAATACTCTTAAGTCACCGACCTTGTAGTTGAAAGTTACTGAATTTGAAGCATTGAAGGACCTTTATCTTACAAATGATAATTTTCAAGAGGTTTGGAGTAGATGTCAAGAGAGATCCTATGAGAAATATCACAGAATAGGTGGATATTATTCTTCTAGAATAAACTGTGCATCCCTAAATGTTCTCTTAGGGATGCTACTCTACAGGAGTGTCAGAAAGGGAGAATAGCATGACACTTTAGCAGGGACAAGACTCTTTCCCTAGTGAAAGAGAAGTTCCTTTGACCCAGATTGATTAGGGATGTTGACAAGCACGTTAAGCAATGCAGAGTGTCATATGGTCATACTAAAAAAAATATAGGCTTATACACTCCTTTGATGTGAGCATGAATTTTGTTGTAAGGTTTGCCAAAGACTCAAAAAAATAAGGGCTCAATTATGGTGATAGTTGATCACTTTTTCAAAATGACACACTTCATTCCTTACTACAAGATGATAGATACCTTGCACATAACTGATCTCTATTTTAAGGAGGCAATTCAACTTCATTGTATTAAAAACCATCAGTTCAGATCTTGACGTAAAATTTTTGACTCACTTTTGGAAGACTCTATGAGGTAAGTTGGGCATAGAGCTTCAGTTCAACAGCTCACCAGATGAAGGTGATGAATCATAGTTTGAGGAACCTTTTTAGATGCTTTGTGGGCAAGAAGATTAGGCAATGAGACCAGATCCTCCCCTAAGTTGAATTTTTTTATAATAGAACCACCAGTCAATCTACTATTTACACTCCTTATAAGATTATTTATGGGAAACATACTCAAACCTTAAAGTTGATTTCTATTCTCCCTACCATTGAACTTAACACTGATGTAGAGGTTAGGGCCAATGAGATACAAGGCTTACATAAGCAAGTGAAGAAAGAAATTGCTAAACAAACTCCAGATACCATAAGCAGGCTAATAAATCTATGAAAGGCCATGACCTTCAAGAAAAGAGACTTGGTGTAGATCAAATTAAAAAAAGAGAAGTTTCCTATAAGAGCATTTAATATGATTAGCCCACGAGCTAATTGTTCCTTCAAGATTGTTAAATGGATCAATGACAATGCATAAAAGATTGACTTGCTTGGTGGCTATAACATCACTGCCACCTTGAATGTAATTGACCTATTATTATATTATGAAGATCTAAAAGCTCCAATGGATGAAAGTGATGTCTCCCCAACTCGAGGAGCATGATATCGGAGTGTCTGACATGGGGATTCAGGTCACGCTAGCCCTACTCTTCTTGGTCGGTCCAAACCTTGAACCGTGGCTAGTCTAGGGGTCCTTTTACTAGAGTTCAGTTATCTTCAAATTAGGGTTTGTTTAAGCTCATATATCTAGTCTCTTATGTTGTATTAAGGTTAGTTTTTCTGTTTTGAATATTGGGATTATATTCTCTCTGCTTTTTCCTCTTTTTGGGGGGTAGTTTTATTTCAATCAAGTGGTGAGATTGTATCTTGATTGAATCAAGCTATTGAATCTATTTTTCCTCCAACAAGGATAAATCTCCATCACTATAAAGCTGGCTACTCGCTTTCCCTGTCCTTGGTAGCTCCGTTTCAGCCATTCCACAACTTGAATTACTCCAGACAGCCACTGGCATGCCTCCATCTCCCTCCCTTGTGGCTATTTAGGACCAACCAGCTGTTGAACATGTGATTCCCAGCTTCCTATTCTGGCATCCAATCCACCAATCAGTCAGAATTCCATCCATGCAGCAGCCAATCAACAAAATCTTTCCCAATTTCAAGTTTCTTTCATCCCCAGATCTCCTTCACACTTTTTACACCTTGCTTGCTTACTCTAGAATGGTGTCACCCTATGAGCGCTCATATAAACAACCCATATTTTTAAAATAAAATCATATTTTGTTTTAATATAGACAACCCATTGATTATAATCATTTTAGAGTGTTTGGGTCCATCATCTTCGCCTCTACATTACTCGCATATCAAAATAAATTCCACCCATGAGCCCATATGTCTTTTAGGCTACCCAATCAACAAAGGGTACAAAGTCTACAACTCAAAAATAAACTACTTTTTATTACTTGAGATGTTATAATTCATGAAAAAAAAGGAGGACATCATACACCCCTTCTAAAAATTGGTGCAACTTAACTACTCTGATGACTTCAACTATTCACTTGAAATTGATTAGTCCATAAGTATCAACATACATACACCTGATGTCCTCTTAATATCGATCCTATACATCAAGAGGACAGTTCTATTATACACCAATCAACTTGTATTGTACACTCATTGTCTCAAAGATTATTATTATAATTTGATTACTAATCATCAACTAATCCCCACAAATCTCATACATCATTACACATTCATAGAGATGAATACTCACTATCAAAGCTCATAAACTGAAACACAATATTATCTTTAAGCTGTAAAATATCAAAACAACACACATGGTCTATCATCAGTCTACCACAAAGAAAGCCTACCATTGACTGTAAATAGACCTTCAAAATCAAATGCAATCCTATGATACAATTAACATATATAAAGCTTGCCTTGTTGCCCCAATAGAAAGATCTGACTTCATAGAGACATTCTTCTGTGGCCAAATGCTCACAGTTAAAATGTTGCTCACTCTTGTAGCTTATCAAAATTGGAGTCTTCACCAATTAGACGCCAATAATGCCTTTTACACAGATATTTTCAAAAATGTCCCTCTCGGTTATAATGGAAAGGGTGAGTTAGCTCAAACACGTCTAAAAGTAGTCCATCACGTTTAACAAAATGTTTATCGGTCAATTTGGTAGTGTGTAAAGACCACTAAAAAACTCACAAGCTATATTGCAAATATGTCGGGAGCCTAGAGAATCTTTGAGGAAATTTATCAGCCGCTCCTAGAGGGAGATATTAAAAGTTAAAGATCTTGAGTCTACAACCGCATAAGTTGTACTCACCTAAGACTTGAAGGAAGGCCATTTAGATATGTCCTCAGTCTTTAGCAGCCAAGGATGTTGGCAAAGTTGTTGGAACTCACCAACAACTATATAAATGTTGAGAAGTACAATGAGATCGCCCAATTTTCAAGAGTGATTAGCAAAGATAACCCTTTGCAAGTAAGAAGTATAGAGAAGAGGCCAAATGCGCCATGCAATCACTAGCAGTAGAAGGGACATACTCAATAGGGGCCCGCGCTTAATGCCACACTACCAACTATTCATCAAAAGATTCTATAACCAACTAACTCATACAAAAGCGAGTACCAACCACATCATTCCCCTACAATCACCATGCTACGGATATCGATGGTCTAGTTAGTTGACGTCATTTAGAATAAAAAATTTATTTCAAGCGCCCGACATGCGACCCATCGAGATACTATGCGTATCAACAAGATCACAGCCACAATATGTAAGAGTGTCGGACTAGGAGTTAATATAAGAACTTTTTAAAACTGGAATGTTGAAGAAGTTTGTGAGGCAACTAGATAAAAAACCAAAATAAGAGCAAGGGAATGAGCTTACTCATTAGAGTAATTCACATTATAGGAGTGGTGCCGATGATTTTTGAGATGAGAAGCATTGAGTCATGCTAAGATCTAGCCTCAAACTACTAAGGTTGGGAGAGGTGAACTCAATAGCAATGGCTCAAGCACCTAATACAGAGATAGTGCAAGTAAATTTTGCAAAGAATGATAGACCTACAATTGCCAACTGGTTCAACAATGTCGTAATTGTCACGACATTAATCACCAACTATTAGATCAACAATATATTGATAGATACCAACAATTTTGTCAATATAATCTTCAACTCTATCTTAGAAAAGAAGAACCCGGTGAGTTCAAAACTCACACCCAATATTGAGCCGCTTTATGGATTTTCTAGAAAGCGGTGAGAAACATAATAGATGATCACATTACTTGTGACCTGGATGGAAAGAGAAAAGCAATCTACCACAATGGTCAACTTCATCATTATGGATGTCATGGACACTTTTAATGCCATCTTTAACCATCCCTAGTTGAACACTTTTCGAGTTGTTAAGTTCATATAACATGTAGCAATGAATTTCCTAATGAGTGGATGAGAGATCTCTGTTAGGGGAAACCTCGACCAATCAAGAGCATGCTATATGAAAGCGTCGACGACTCAAGGAAGATCGACGAAGTATTATAGTTCAAGATAGTACAAATAAGATTGGACACTGCAAAGGATGTAGAAGTACAAGCAAGAGATGGCGACAAAGAATGAGAGAGCAATGAATGACTTAATGCTCCACTATAGGCAAAGGCCGTCTATACTGCCAATTAATGGTCAAATCAAAGGTCATGTAACATAATTCTCAAAAGATTCCTTTGAATAGTAAACATGTCAAAAATTGAAAAACTACTATAGTTTACATGATTTCATACTTATCTCTAATTCTCTCGTCATTTTGCAAGTTGCCTCTACAAGGAGTAAGAAAATCAAAAAATTAATTTGACACCTAAGTATACCACAAGCAAAAGGAGACTAGCCCAAAGAAGATTGGAACTCAAATCAGGAAAGAGCAAGATTGATTTAGATATCATTCACTCATTTTCTTGCTGCCAACTAGACAATAAAAGGGGATGCACAACTGGTCAAGACACTACAAGGAACATGTCATCCACTCAAAAGGCATACCCAACTTGTTTGCCAAACTTGCACATCACATCCAATGAGATACCTCCCCAAGAGAACTCACCAAGCACTTTCCCATACCACAAGTCAATAGAGACACAAAACACAAACCCACCCCATCTATTACCCAAACAAGTTAAACCATACAAGGAGTTGCATCACCCAAAGGACATACTTTTGCTAAATAACATTATTATGCACATATTAGTATTTTGTTAGTCCCAAAGTCTGTGTAATATCCTCTTTTATTATTTATGAGTTTCATTTAGCCTTTTACATAGACCTTTGATCCTATAAATAAAAAGTCTAGAGGCATCTTAGGAAACATTTTTCATATTCGCAAGTCTTTTTGTACTTTTTGAGGTCTTTAGTGATTGAAATCATTCTATAGCTCTTGTACTAAGGCCATTTTTATACTCTTCATATTCATTGGCATAGTGCATATACTCTCATTCTCTTTTTTTCACCCCTTCTCATAGCAAAATTTGCAAGGTCCGGTATCAACCTATAGACAAATCAGATCCAATAGAAATAATATCCAATTTATTCTATATTTAGGATTTAGTTTGCATTTAAATTTAAGTGTTTTATGTAATAGTTTTCATGTAAATAGTAGCTTGCATTAAAGATTTTTAACATGAATGAAGTCAAGATCATTTAGCCTCCTAATAAATCTCTCTTTTCTCGCTTCCCTATCAATTCTCTATCATCTTAAGAGTGGTCAATCTCTCTCCTCTCTCCTCATACCTATAGCTTTCCTATTTACAAAGATACCTCCAACTTGAGTCCTTAAGAAAGAAGGGGGCATAAAATCCCATTAATTAGGGACCTAAAAGAAAAATTGAAGAAGACTAGATGAAAAGAAAAAGAAAGCACAAATAACAAAAGAAAAGAAACGAGTAGGCCAAGGTGTCATAAATGGAGTAGAGGTAAAGGTTAGTAGACTAAGACATAATTCTACTAGTTTGCTAATTACTAATTTTGTATTATCCATCTCCACACAACACCTTTATCGAAGCCTCAACCATACAACCCTTAGCAAACCACCCTCCCCTCTTCAATCAATCAAGGGATAATTTGCCTATTGCATTATAAAGGTGGCCATCTATTTGCACATCAACATAAATTCTTTTGCACCAGTCATTAAGCTATCTAAAATTCTAACAATTTAAGCCCTCAAGATAGCTTGATATTAAAATACCTCACCCTTTCATTTAGGATGGAGTTTCAACACACCAAAAGCATCATTGCATTAGATCCTAGCAAATTTTGGATTTAGATTTGATTTGAGTAAAAAATTAATTTGATCCTCAATCAATTTTCAATATTCTAAAATATTCTTAGTTCTACATGCACCCATAAATGCATAGATAGATGCATGAGAAATCACACAAACACACACACACACACACACACACACACACACACACACACACATATATATAAGCTTGAGCTTCACATCAATGTATGAAAATCATAGATAGATGCACACATTTCACCATGATCATGAGCTTATTTTTTAAGAACCATTGTGCAAGCCTAAGTCATTAAACAACACAAGTTGATTTAAAAAAGATCCAAAACTACAATCAAATATGCATGTAATAATTAACCTTCAAGCCAATTTCTTAGCCACATGCAAACAAAAACTACAAAAATCATGAATATCGTTCCTAGATTTATACACCATGATGTCATGTCAAGAACCACCTCATCATCTTGACAAATGGAAAAAAGTCACATTGGAATATTTTAAGTACAAAACCTTAAGCTCATGTCATGTAAGTAAATGTGTATCACATTCCAAGCTGAAAATTACCACTATTCATCAACTTCAATTATTTAGTTCTCGAGATTCAATGGTAAAAACATATTGATAGATAAATCTCTGATTATGAAAGCATCTACATTCAACATTGAAGCAATTATGTGATCGGCCAAATAAGTGTTAGGAGATCAAATCACAGATTCGAGAGATCATGAGCAAAATTTTGAACAAAAGTAATCAAAATACAAGATCACAAAGATACAATATTTAACATGGAAAAAACTAAGTTGGAAAAAATAACGGAGTCACACCACACCAAGAAATCACTATGAAGAAAATAAGAAGAATATCACAAATTTATACTTCGTTTAAATTCTCTTAACACTTCTCACTCTAGGTCACATACTCTCCACTTACACTCACAAGAGAATGGATAAAATTGCTAGAAGTTCTAAAACAAACTATAAAAATATTACCTAAATACAAACTCCATCATTTTGTAGCATCACAACTCGCATCGCTATCCTCCATGTTCTTTTGCATGCTGCAGCACTGCTACTGCAGTGCGAAGGCGCTGGACTCTCCACTTGTAAATTTGAGGCAAGGTTCATAACGCTACGGTGCTACCTGATGCCCTGTCGAGGCAATATCTTCTTAGTCTCCAATGCCAAGATCTCTATATCCAAGCGTTGAGGTACTGCAGATGCAACACGAAGGCACTATGCACCAAAATTTTTTTTGGGTGGCACTACCCCCGAACCCATGAGCAGGGGGTGCGCTGCCCTCTTGCCACCCCCAAGCGAGCTCAGCGGAAGGGCTAAATCGACAATACATCTTGTTTGATTAACATAATCAAGCTTCACATAATAATAATCTCTCACTTGGAGATTGATTGCAATCAATCCTGATCCTCTAAATCTGCAACACTCATTATAGTCAAAAAAATTATGTGGCGTGACTCACCCCTGCATACCCTTATTGAGCATCAACTAATGCTAAACATAGCTTCAGTTTCTCAAACGTTATTATTTTCATTAACATGTGTACATATTCTGAATAGTATGTATTTTCTCCAAAGATAACTAATCTTCTTCTAGGAGTAAACGGATGAAATTGTGCCTTAGCTGGATGTGCTTTGTTATGATGTGAAATACAACATTTTTGACTAGATTAATGACACTCATACTGTCACTATGAAGTCTGTCATTTTATTTTCTCTTGCCTAATTCTGACAAAAAACTTTACAACAAATTATTTCCTTGCTAGCCTCGGTGATAGCAATAAACTCAGCTTCTATAGTTGATAGTGCAATAATCTTTTGTAACTCAAAAACCCAACTCATTGATGTATTCCCCAAAGTGAAATACAACATGTTGTGCTCCTCCTACCATCAATGTTTCCTACAAGATCCAAATCTACATATCCCTGAATTTAGATTCCCACACATCCAAAGTAAAGTGCTTTATTAACTATTCCTCCTAGGTATCTAAGAACCCCCTTCACTGCCTCTCAATAATATTTATCTTGGTTACTCATGTATCTGCTAACCACTCCCATTGCATGTGGAATATCTAGTATTGTACATATCATGACATACATCAGACTAATAATAATTGAAACATATGAGATTATCTTCCTTTGTTCTTGCTCCACCTCAGTCTTAGGTGATTGTTCTTTGGATAGTCTAAAGTAACTAATCAAGGGAGTGTTAATTGGCTTTGTCTTACTTATGTTGAATCTTTGAAGGAACTTTTAAGCATATTTTGATTGAGACAACTTTATTGTACTTGCACTCCTAGCTTTCATGATTCTCATACCAAGGATTTTTTTTGACTAAACCTAAATCCTTCATTTCAAACTGATTTAATAGTTGCTCCTTTAGGACCTTGATCTTCTTTATATATAATCCTACAATCAACATATCATCCACATACAAGAGAAGAATGATATAATAGTCTTTAAAGTAATAGTGGCCTGTTTAACATCTCATGTATCTGACATAAACCTATCAAATGTCTATTTTATTGAAAGTGATATCCCTACTCCTAATGAACTTTTGATTATGATAGTCTCAAAATTTATAACCAAATTAATTTGAGCTATAACCAACAAAAATACAGTTGACAAACTTTAGATCAAGCTTACTCCTAGATCCTGCATCAACATGAACATATAATGAACAACTAAATACTCTCAAGTGAGATAGATTTACAACTTTGTCACTCCAAGTTTCTTTAGGTAAACCTTCATTCACAAGTATTAATGAACTGTGATTAATCAAATAAGAAACAATATTCATCACTTTTGCCTAAAATTGTTTTAGTAATCCAATATTTAGACTCATGCTCTTGGCAAGCTATGATAGTTCTATTCATGTGCTTTGCAACACCATTTTGCTATGGTAATCCTGGGACAATGAACTCATGCCTAATCCCCTTTGAAGTACAATAATCTCTGAACTTTCTATCACGATATTCGTCACCATTATTTGATCTGAGACACTTCACTTTCACACCTATCTCATTCTTAATCATGACTTTTCACTTTTTAAACACACCAAATACATCATATTTATATTTTAAGAAGTACACTTATACCTTCCTGGTGTGATCATCAAAAAAAAATAAAGTATAAAGATCCACCAATAGATTGAACTAGATTAGGACCTCATACATTAGTATGCACTAGCTTCAATTTATTTGACTTCAATGTTGAACCACTTTTAACAAAATTAACTCTCTTTTGCTTTCTATAAACACAATCTTCATAAAAAAAATTAAATCTTAAAGCTTACTTTTAGAAAGGAAGGATTTCATATCTTTCTCGCTTATATGGCCATGTCTGCAATGTCAGAAGCCTGTATCTACATTTGTCCCACCTACTCCAATGGATTCAACTACTTTGTTGATCAAATAAAGGGTGGCTTCAATGTTGCCTCAAGCCATCACCGCTACACCTTTAGTCAAATTCCATGAGTCTCTTGTAAAGGTAGTCACATATCCTAATTGTGCAAGCTGACTCACAGAAATCAAATTTCTCTTTAAACATGAAAAATGTCTTAACATTTTTCAATTTTAGATTAATACATTTAGCAACTTGATATCAACATCACCCTTTCAATAATATTGTAGACTTTGTTGTCTCCCAAATACACTTTTCCTAGATCACCCATAGTGGAATTTTTAAACACCTCTTTGTTAGGATTAGCATGAAAAGAAGCACTTAAATCTACAATCCAAGATTTAGTACTATGAGTAAAATGAGAGAATCATCTTGGGTATCTTCTATTGAGACATTTGCATAGTGACTTTTGTCTTGTCTTCTACCACTAAACTTCTTAGGAGCTTTACAAGCCTTCTTAAAGTGACCTTTATTCTCATAGTTCCAACACTCAACTTTGCCCTTCTCTGATTTGGACTTTCCTCTCCGGGTTGGATCTTTCTCTACTTAACTACTTAAATTTCTATCTAAACTCATTCCTCTAATTTCAACATTTAAAGCCTAATTGAATATTTCACCACTCACCTTCTTGCAAACCTCTTCATCCAACACTAATATCGCATTATCAATCAAAGTTTAATTTAACATTCCTTGAAGAGTTAAGCACCACAATAAATAGGCCATCCAAACTATTTGACAATGAAAATAAGAGCAATAGTACCTAACCTTATTATCAAACTTGATGTCAACTAAGCACAACTGGTTTGTCACAGTATTAAAATTATTCAAGTGTTTAGCACTGAACTACCATCAACCATCTTTATATTGAGCAATCTCTTCATTAAAAATGTTTTATTTGAAGCGAGGACTTCTAATACATTCTTGTTAGTGTAGCTAAGCCATAAGATTGACATTAGTCTTCTCATTAACAACGTTGAAACCAAGAGATGAGGATGATGAAAGTTGACTCAAATCTATGATTGTTCAATCGAGGACTTTGCATTCTTCCATAGTCATCAATCTTGACTTCTTGATGACTCTATCTAGTGACAAATACAATTTCTTTTGATTTAGGAAATGCTCAATTTGTATCTTCTAGAAGTTTGAACCATTGAACTTCCCAATGTTGTACCTTGCTTTGTTGGTCATTACTCCCATTGGAATCAAAGCTTCAGAACCTTACGCTTTGATATCTGTTGTTGGAAGATCAAATCGCGTAAACATATTTAAGAGATCAAGAGCAAAATTTTGAATAGAAGTAACCAAAACATAAGATCACAAAGACACAAAATTTAATGTGGAAAGAGAATAGAAAAAAACTACGAGCTATATCATATCAAGAAATCCACTATGAAGAAAATGAGAAGAACAGTACAAATTTACACTTCACTTAAAACCTCTCCAAACTTCTCACACTCTAAGACACGAACTCTTAGCATACACTCATAAAGAATGGAGAAAGATTGCTAGAAGTTTTGAAAAATACTTCAAAAAACTAGCTAAATACAAACTCTGATGTTTATTAGCGACAAGGTGTCGTGAATCTGGTGCCAAGGTATTGCTGTTCTCCAAATTCTTCTGTAAGGGTTATAGCGTCCCATAGTTGTAACGTCAAGACGCTCATCTCTTTATCTTGTGAATTTGGTGCCTGGTTTCTAGCGTTGCTTGATGCAACGCCAAGACGCTATTTTCTTTGTCTCTGAATCAAAGATCGCCATAGCCTAGCACCAAGGAGCTATGCACCATTTTTTTTTTTGGGTGGTACGGCCCCGAACCCTCGAGCAAGGGGCGCACTATCCCCCTGTGACTCCCCAATGAGCTCAACAACAACAACAACAACAACAATAACAACAACAAGCCTTAATCCCACTAGGTGGGGTCGGCTACATGAATCCTTCGTCCCCATTGTGTCCTATTATGTGTCAAATTCTCATTTAATTCAAGTATACTAAGATCATTTTTTATACATCTTAACCAAGTCTTTTTAGGTCTACCTCTACCTTTATTAACATAAAGCAAATCTAATGCATCTACTCTCCTAATCGGGTCCTCGGACGGCCGACGTTTTATGTGGCCAAACCATCTAAGGCGACTCTCCCTAATCTTATTTACCACTGGAGCTACTCCAACTTTTTTCCGAACATACTCATTTTGCATTCTATCTCTAAGAGTAAAGCCACTCATCCACTGAGCATCCTCATCTCAGAATACTTAACTTAGTCTTATGCTTCTTTATTGGCCAACATTCTACACCATAAGTCATTGCGGTGTCTTACCACCATCTTATAAAATTTTCCCTTAAGTTTAAGTGAGACTTTTCTATCACATAATAAAGCCGATGCATTCCTCCACTTCAACCATCCAACTTGAATTCTACTAATAACATCTCCATCTATTTCACCATCATATTGAACAATAGAGCTTAAATATTTGAATCGCTCACTCTTATTAATGACTTGATCACCTAAAGTCACAACACTACCACTAAAACTTCTACAACTAAAATTACACTCCATATATTCGCTTTAGATCTACTTAAACGAAAACCTTTAGACTCTAAAGTTGACCTCCATAATTCAAGTTTTTGTTGGACTCCTCTCAGTCTTATCAATAAGAAGAATGTCATCAAGAAAAAAAGCATACACCAAGGTACATCTTCTTGTAAATGCCTCGTAAGAACATCCATAACTAAAGTAAAAGATAAGGGCTTAATGTTGATCCTTGATGTAATCCAAGAAATAGAAAAATATTTTGTCAATCCTCCTTGTGTCCGGACACAAGTAATGCCTCAGTATACATATCCTTAATGACTTGAATATAACCAATATAATAGTAACCAATAACTTATTGCTTCTAACTTCCAGCAATCTTGAGACTTATCATAAGCTTTCTAAATCAATAAATATCATGTAGATCCTTTCTTACTTTCTATGCTTCCATCAAACCTCTTAACAAATGTATAAGATCCATAGTAGATCTACGCATGAAACCAAACTGACAGAGAAACTTCAGATCACATCGTAACCTATGCTCAATCATTTCTCCCATAATTTTAATGTATACATTAACTTAATTCTCTATAATTTGCACACTCTTGTGCATCACCTTTATTCTTAAATATAGAACCAACAAACTTTTCTCCACTCATCTCATATCTTTTAGTCTTTAAAATAACATTAAAAAAGATTTGTAAGCAAGAAATTCCTCGATCTCCTAAACATTTCCACACATCTATTGAATATTATCCGTCCATCGCTTTTCCACATTTCATTTTCTTTAAAGCTTCACTAACTTCAAATTTACTAATAATGACGATAAAATGAAATTCTATTTTGTTTAGTTATTAAGTTGCTAAAATCAATCGACTTCGATCCTTCATTGAAGTTTATCAAAATACCTCATCCACCTATTTTCAATATCTTTTCTAAGAAAAGACTTTTATTATTTTCATCCTTTAATACCCCTCACTTGAACTATGCCTTTACTTCTTCTATCTCTTTTAACTTATACATACATCTTTCACCTTCTTTGATCTAATCTATCAGATAAATCACTAAAAGCTAAATTTTCAGATCATATATCGCTTTCTTAATCTCTACAGCCACTTTATATCTTTCCCAATTCTCCGAAGTTTTACATCTAAACCAAGTTTTATAACAATACTTCTTATTTTTATCTTTTCAGACACTCGACTCCACCACCAACTATTCTTATTAAAAGAAGCTTTTCCTTTTGATTCTTCCAAGCATCTTTAAGAACTGCTTAATTTCATTTTGATATTTTTCCCACATAACGCAATTTTATGAACATCCCAAATTTTGTAGCTGCTTAAAAATATTTTATTTGTGTTTAAGTGTCCCCATCTAATCCTGTGACAATAGTTTATTTTTCTCTTACAACCTTTCATCTTAAAATCTAAAACTAATAATACGTTGACTTAAAATTTCACTTGAATGACCTTACAATCTTTACAATCTAAACGATCTATTTTTCTTATCAAAATAATCAATCAGGTTTACTAGATCCATTTTATAAGTAATAATATGTTTCATCTCTTTCTTAAATAAAGTATAAGAACTACAAAATCATAAGTTAAAAAATCTAATATACCCTACCTTCTTCATTAGTCACTCCAAATCCATAACCACTGAATACTTTTAAAATCTTCTACCACTCTACCAACATGTCCATTTAAATCTCCCCAATAAATATTTTTTTCAAGAGGTATCTTTATTAATCCTCTAATTCATTCCAAAAATTTTCTTTGAGCTTACCTCCAAACCTACTTGAGGAGCATACATTTATAACATTGATAATCTTAAGATCAACAATAATCTTTAAAGCTATAATTCTATCTCCACATCTATTAATACTTATAACATTATCCTTCAAACTTTTATCTATAATCACACCTACACCATTTCTAGTCTTTTACTCAATACCAAAGTTTAAAACCTAAACTATCAATCTCCTTAGCCTTCTCACCAACCCATTTAGTTTCTTGAACACATAAAATATTTATCTTTCTATGAACCATAATATCTATTAATTCCATTAATTTACCTGTAAGAGTACTTATATTCCAAGATCCTAACATAATTCTAGTTTCATGGACTAACTTCTTTGCCTGCATCCGTCCATAATGTGGGACTAACTTCTTTGCCCGACTCCCCAATGAGCTCAATCAACAAAAATAATGGTTGAGTCATCACATTCTGATTGATTGATATAATCAGGCTTCAAATAATAATAAGCACATGAAAACTTGAGTTAAACTATTTTATTGAGTACAATCAATGAAATTCTTAAACAAGGAAGATGCCCTACAAATCACAATTTGATGGTAAGAGTTGCAACCATGCTACAAGCTAGTGGTATGGTTATCATCAGCCTAACCCACAAGAAATCAAATTCTCCCCATCATTCAATCTCCAGGCCAGCAGCACACAAACATTACCCTTAAATTGGCTATTCCTATCTCTTCAGAGAGGCTAGCTATCATAGCTTCCCACTATATAAAATCAACAGCTTGCATACATGATATGAGCATTCCACATTAAGCATATATTATCGAATGGGCTTATCTTCAATCAAAGATGATACCATCACCACCAAAGAGTCAAGTAGTCACATGTCGAAGAAAGTGTTTTAATTCGAAGCAAAATAAGGAATCTTTTCTGGTCTCCATGGCTTCTCCATAAACGAAGCAGTGTAAACAGAATGAGCAAAGCAAGGAGAACTGAAAAGAAGCAAATGAGACAATTTTCCCGACCTTCTCGACCGCAATCTTTCCCCGCGCTTCCTCACACCCGCAACGCCGGCGCCGAGAACGGCTCCAGCCTGAATCGCCGGTGGCATCTCAACCAACAACGCCGGAATCCCCCAGAAACCCTCAATTCGCTCCCTCCTCAATGACTCTAGCTTCTCACTCCTCTTTCTCTCTCTATTCCTACTTTTTATAGAGAATAGATGTCTGCGCTTCCTCTCTTTGGTTCCTTTGATTCATCCGTCCCCCTCCCAACCCCTTTCTTCGTAGCTCGGTAATTATTATTCGTGTTGGGCTCGTTAAAAATTTTTTTTTGTTCATTATCGGCTCTTATTTGTTAAGAGTTCGTTAACAGTTGTTCGAATTTGACTTGTGAATTTATTTGTGTTTGTTAAGAGCTCGTATTCGGTTGGTTAAAGATTTTTTATTTATTTATTAATATTTTAAAATATTAAATTTAATAAAAAAATTTAATACAAAAAATACAAAAAAATTTAACAAAACAAATGATATGAGTCTGGTTCTTGGGGTTCAAATGAGTGACATTCGAGTGGAATAAACCCGACCGAGTTAAGTGATAATCGAGACATCTGCCTTTTAATTGCACTATTGCTCTTGGCCGTTGGATTTAGCACTTGGATTGTATTTCTTTTGAGCTACGCCTTGAGTCGTCTGATTTGTTTTGTTCTCTTTTCTGCCCTTGGATCTGTGCTTCGATTATGCGGTTCTTGATTTCCTTTCTGCCGATAGTGGATTACATGTGTTTCTCTCTGCGCAGTTCGATCTCTTGCCTTGATTTGAGTCCCGGAGAATTAATCCACTGATTCAAAACCTCCTACTGTTCGTGGATGATGCTTCTAGAGGAAGCTTGCTTTAATTCTTTCTTTTGGTTTGTTTCTCTCGCTCGACACGCCCGAGAGGGAAAGAGCCGAGAGCGAAGGAACCCTGGGTTCTCCGTCGGAGATGAGCGCTTCCGAGGAAAACCAGAGAAGGGTTCAGGAGAAGAGGGAGAAGAAGAGATACAGAAGATAAGGGAGTTTGTTTTCAGAATATTTCATTACCCCTCTGTTGGAATTTCTTCCTTATATTTATAGTTTTCTTTTCTTCATCTATCCTAGATTTAAACCTTCTATATATGCTAACGATTTTCTGTTATAGTCTGTTATGAATTTTGCTTCTATCGTTCTAGAAGTTGAGGTACGTGCAATCTGTTGTTACTACTCTTCTTGGTTTCTTGATTTTATGTCTTCTGTTCCTTTTTGTAGTTAATTATGTTATGGGTTTATTTTACTTTCAGGGAAGCTCTGGAAATAGTATCTGTTGATTTCTTTTGTTCTGAGTTGTCTCCTGTTTTAGGTGTTGATGCAGGATTTTTCTGGAAGTTGATTTGGCTTCACTCTTGTTATACTTATGTTGCTCATCTTTGGTTTCTGATGTGTATTTGTCACATGGGTCCTCTATTGTTAATCTATTATTTTGGTCTTGTTACTCTGTAATTTGTAATCTTTCTAGCTTATTTCTATTCTTAACTTGTCTGATTATCTTCTTTCTCCTCTGTAGTCATCATAATTGTCCTCTGTATATTGATTCTCAATTTTGGTGATCATTTTTGGTCTTCTTTCTGCATCGAGTCTGTATCATTGTAATTCTTATTGTTGTATGTTATAATTTGACAATTAGAGGATTTGGGTCATATCATTACTCCTCCCACCCACCTTGTCCTCAAGGTCACAATCTTGAATTGCCTTCTATGATTTCTCAATTCATATCTCCGGATTATCAATTAATAGCGTCCCCTTCCACTAGACTACTATGTCTGCGTGCAGTATTGTGTTTTGTTCTAATGAGTTGGATGGTTTTTTACTGATGTAGATGTAGTATCTTGTCCCCTTTGTAGTACTGCTTCTACCTCTGTATTTATAATGTAGTTGTATCACACTGTTTTACAATGGTGTGGCAGTAGTGCTGGCTTTATTCTATGAGAATTCTTTGTGGCCATCTATTTGAGGATGGTAAGATTGATGTGCCCAAAATTTACTTATAAATTTGGGATCTCTTTGCAACTATGCCCTATGGTATTCTATATAGTTGGGCTATATCTCAAATAAAATATAAGCTATGTGTGTGGTTATAACTATTTGGAAGGTTGATAATTATGCATGTTTTAGATAATCTTTCTTAGCCTGGATTGAATGGCTGATAATTGAAGCTTATTTCTGATAGTTCTTCTTGTACCCACTATTTTTCTGGTTGAGTATCTTGTTGTAGTTGGTACTCTTGGTCATCATTGACCATCATTAAAGCAAACAATTTAGATTGACATATATGTCATCTATGATATTTTTCATCACAGTTAAAGCATAAGCCTTTTCTTTTTCTGTCTTCTAATTGTGTTGCTGTTAATCTTTGAATAGGAATCCATAGTTTGTTCTGATTATTGCTGGTATTATTTGACATGACTGGTGTAGGAAGTAGTGGTGGTTGTTATTTCATTGCTATAGGGGGAGTAAATTTTGATATTCTTGCTGCATAAACCCCATCTGCTAATCTGTCCTCCATTAATTTTGCTAATTGGAAGGTTTGTTGCAAAGAATTTGGTTGCAATGCCCTGACTTCTCTTTTTATGTCATGTCTCAATCTAGATTCAAAGCAACTTTGTAGGAATTCAGGAGGAATTCCTGAAATTTGATTAGCTAATTCCTCAAATTTATTGTAGAAGTCTTGAACTATAGTTGTCGCTATAACTAAATCTCCTCTCAAATCTCTCGCATGAGAGGGTCCAAATCAATAACTTTCTTTAAGCGTGTCCATGAATGCAATTGATTGTTTAATCCATTGATACCAGTTTAGTGCAGGTCCATCCATGTAAATTGAGGCTATAATAAACTTTTGGTCTTCTGATAAGCTATAGTATTGGAAGAATTGATCTTTGAGACCATCCCTTGGGTTTTCTCCATTAAACCGGCATGTCTACTTTAACCGGTCTTGTGTTTTGTGTGTTTATTTTATTTTGAGGAGTAAATTCACAGAGTTGAGTTACATCGTGATTCTTCGCTGTTCTTAGGATTTGTCCTTGTCTTCACTAAAAGTCTTCTTGATACTTCATTTAGTATGGTAGTGATTGAAGTTATTTGTTCATCATTCTTGTTTAGTATTCCTATACATTCTTCCAATGTTTTTGCTATATGCCTTGTGCCTTCTGCCATTGTTGGTTGAGGTAATCAACGAGAGCACCAATGATATGAGTCTGGTTCAGTGAGAATTGGGTCTAGTTCAATGAGTTGACTCACTCTGAGTGGAATGAACCCGGCTAAGTTAAGTGATAATCATGGGAGATTATCGGGTGCCTTCTGAACCGTTGGATTGTGCCTATTGCTCTTGGCCGTTGGATCTAGCACTTGGATTGTGTTTCTTTTGAGCTGCTCCTTGAGTCGTCTGATTTGTTTTGTTCTCTTATCTGCCCTTGGATCTGTGCTTCGATTATGCAGTTCTTGATTTCCTTTCTGCCAATAGTGGATTACACGCATTTCTCTCTATGCGGTTCAATCTCTTGCCTTGATCTGAGTCCCAGGAAATTAATCTACGCCCTTGATTCAAAACCCTCCGACTATTCTAGGCCGTGTGATGATGCTTCTAGAGGAAGCTTGCCTTAATTCTTTCTTTTGGTTTGTTTCTCTCGACAGTTCGAGCCGTCGACGCTCCAGAGAGGGAAAGAGGGGCCGAGAGCGAGGAGGAACCCTAGGGTTCTCCGATCGGAGATGAGCGGCAATTTTCGACGAGGAAAACCAGAGAAGGGTCCAGGAGAAGAGGGAGAAGAAGAGATACAGAAGAGAAGGGAGTTTGTTTTCAAAATATTTCATTACCCCTCTGTTGGGATTTCTTCCTTCTATTTATAGTTTTCTTTTCTTCATCATCCTAGATCTAGACCTTCTATATATGCTAACGGTTTTACATTGAATCTATGAATTTCATCGAAGTCGAGGGTTGCACAATCTGTTACTACTCTTCTTGGTTTCTTGATTTTATGTCTTCTGTTCCTTTTGGTAGTTAATTTTGTTATGTGTTTATTTTACTTTCAGGGAAGCTCTGAAAATAGTATCTGTTGATTTCTTTGTGAAGCCGCTTTGATGCGTGATTCTTTCCGGAAGTTGATTTGGCTTCACTCTTGTTATACTTCTGTTGCTCATCTTTGGTTTCTGATGTGTATTTGTCACATGGGTCCTCTGTTGTTAATCTGTTATTACGCCTCATACTCTGTAATTTGTAATCTTTGTAGCTTATTTCATTCTTAACTTGTCGATTATCTTCTTTCTCCTCTGGCCAGTCATCATAATTTGTCTCGATATATTGATTCTCACGAATTTTGGTATTTGTATTTGGTTTTCTTTTCTTGTCTTGAGTGTTATCATTGTAATTCTTATTGTTGTATGTTATAATTTGGCAATTGGAGGATTTGGGTCATATCAAGTTCGTTAACAGTTGTTTGTTGTTTGTGAATTTGTTCGTGTTTGTTAAGAGCTCGTGTTCGGTTCGTTAAGGATTATTTATTTATTTATTAATATTTTAAAATATTAAATTTAATAAAAAAAATTTAATACAAAAAATACAGCTTTATAATTATTTGTTTATAAATTGTGGAGTGTGAGGACTAATAATAAAAATAATCTTTTCAAAAATATATATTATTACAAACAAAATTATATAAAGCAAAATTATAATTGAATATCAAAATATGATCTAATAACATATTTTATTATTTACAAAAATTACATTACTACAAATTTGATTTACTACATTTGAATATGATTGAGTACACAAAAAATTTAAAAATTACAAATAAATAAACAAATGAGTATATTGATACAATCCAATCAAACACTTATACAAAAGAAATTGAAAGTTTACCATCTTTCAAACTCGAAATAATCTTGATAATCTTGGCTTGATTATTCACTCTCCAACAACTTTGCCACATAAGATCTGCTCTTTGCCACTTTATACTTGAATACTTCTTGCTGCACTATATAAACAAAACTAAACAAAATTTATGTTATATAATTATTGAATGGGCTCAGTTTGAAATTTTATATCAGATAATCAATGATGTCATCATAGCTCGATGGGTCATAACTCATGGCTGCTTAAATTATTAAAAAACACATAAATCCAAAAGACAATGAAACATCAATTAAAATGAAAGCAGTCATTTTATCAATGACCAAAATACAATGAAACAACAAATAAAATGAAAGCTGCAGTCAAAAAATAATTAAAATAGACCCAACTAAACTAGATATATAAGCAACCATTTTATCAAGCTAAGTTGCATCTCATATTAAAAAAGATTTAACATCATAACTCTTTAAACACCATAACTCCAAGCAATTCAGCATAAAACCAAGAATATTATTGATAAACTAAGAACCAATATACAATGAAACAAAAAATAAAATGAAAACTGCAGTCTAGAAGTAATTGAAACAGACCCAACTAAATAAGATATATAAACAGCCATTTTATCAAGCTAAGTTGCATGATTGCATCTCATATTAAAAAAGATTTAACATCACAGCCCTTTAAACACCTTAACTCTGAACAATTCAGCATAAAACCAAGAATATTATTGATAAACTAAGGATCAAAATACAATGAAATAGAAAATTAAATGAAAGCAATAAACTGCATATAGCCAAATCAAATAATCTGAAGAATCTGGAGAGATCAGCAAGTAGCCATTTCTCATAATAACTGCCAATATTTTTTAGGATGCCTGTATCATGAAGAATTTGATTCTTTCTAATGAAGCATTAACCTGTCAATTTGTAAAGCGACTGAAATTTGATGGCATGGTGTGTATATAATATATATTCCATGTGTGATTTTTCCTCAGGCCTCACGACTAAGAAAAAAAGGAAAAAATAGAAAGTAGATTGATCTCAAAATAACAGCAAAGATAGTCAAATAGTCTTATGCAGTAAAACAAGCTCACAACTTACTAATATTGATGGCTGCTTTAATTATAAAATGGGCTCAGTTTGAAATATTTTACCAGCTAATCAATGATGCCTTCATAGCTCAATGATTGCTTAAAATCTTCAAACACACAAAATGATAAACCAACTTAGTTTATAAGGTAAAGACCAAAACACAATAAAACAACAAATAAAATAGGTTGTTTTGTAAATGGCTTCTCATTTAATTCTATTTTACTTTGATGGGATTAAGAAGAAAAGCCTCATGTTTCATGTTTAAGTTGACTTTTTTAGCACTAATTTGCATCTCAGTTTCTCGTACTAAAAAAGGTTTAATATCACAAAATATCAACTAATCAATGAGGCCATCATAGCTTGACTTGATGGCTGCTATCAAATTATTTAAAATCCCATGAATTCAAAATATTCAGCATAATATCAAATGTAGTGATATTGAAGTTAAGCCCAAGTGCATGTTTGATGAACTAAGCAGCTATTTTATCAAGTTAAGTTGCATCTCATTTTAAAATGAAAGAGCAAATAAAATGAAAGTTGCAATAAAAAAATAATTGAAATAGACCCAACTAAACAAGATATATAAGCAGCTATTTGATCAAGCTAAGTTACATCTCATACTAAAAATGATTTAACATCGCAACCCTTTAAAAATGACAACTCTTAAGTCTTAATGTAGTCATAATAGTGTAGCCCAATTGCTATATAAATAGTGTCAAATTGTCCTCATGAATGAAGAATCTGGAGAGAATAGCAAGTAGTCATACCTCAAAATAACTACACGTAGAGAAGTAGTCATTTCTCATAATAACTTCCAGTATTTTTTTAGGTTAATGAAGCATTAACTTGCCAATTACATACAGAAAATATGAAGGATGCATCATCATTCAATTTTCAAAAATGAAAGATATACCTTAATGGATTCATAGTGGTGCGGCTCAGAACAACAAGTAGTCATATCTCAAAATAGCTGCAAGTAATTATTAGCCAAAAAAAGTATTAAGCAGTTATAACGAATGAGCTCAGTTTGACATTTTCTATCAGCAAATCAATGAGGTCGTCATAGCTTATTGGCTGCTTAAATTCTTAAAAATCTCAAAATCAAGTGTAGTACTATTGAAGTAAAGATCAAGTGCAGTAATGATGGCCAAAGGTCACTAAGAACATAAGCAGTCATTTTTATCAAGCTAAGTTGTATCTCATATTAAAAATGGTTTAACATCATAGCCTTTTAGAATCTAGAAACCATAAATCTCAGCAATTTAGGATAAAATAATGTGTAATAGTCATCAAGTAAAGACCAAAATAAAATAAAGTAGCCCAAAAAAGAACAAACCTGCATCAAAGATTTAGTTGCAGGTAATAAAATAAGTAACATAGTGTATTCTAGAAACCATAACTTATACGTTGCTCCTCCATTCTCTTCATTTATTCAGGAAGTTTTACATGCAAATTTTCTCCATCCATGATCTCTTGCTGTAATGAATGGTCATTTATTAGACTGACATATGAAAAAAACAAAAAGCTGAGATAATAATAAATTAATAATTAGAAGAAAAAATTTAATAAAGATAAAATTGATTCTTACCAAAAGATTCTTAATGTTGCTCTGAGCACCTCTAATTCAACTAGCAGTACAAACAAGTGCATTAACTATTTTTGCAGATAAAGAGCTTCTGTAATCATCCAAAACTCTACCACCAGTACTAAAAGCAGATTCAGATGCAACAGTTATTATGGGAATTGTTAAGACATCCCTAGCAACTTTGGACAAGTTTGGATACTTAAGAGTATTCATCCTCCACCAATCAAGAACATCAAATTATTCTGTACTGCATTGATATAACCCTTCTTCCAAATATATTTGCAAATCTATTTTTGAAGGCTGAACAAAACCAGATGCAATAACAAAATCAATAAAACCTAACATGCAATCAAAAGGAGATGAAAATAATGACTCTTTTTGTAGTTGTGAAGACTCAAGTGCAGTTGCTGTTACTGAACTAGAACTAGCATTGTTAGAAATATATTGATTATAAATCTCCAAAAGAACTGCTTCAACTTCTTTAATATTGAAATCTATCTCTGAAGGTGAGTATATCTTTGGAAATGTAAAATTTATGAACTTCATCTTTAAGTGTGGATCTAACACAGCCGCTATAGACATTAACAAATTGCATTTTCCCGTACTTGTCAAATTTAATTTTCATGGCATTTGCCATTTCTTTAATATACTCAGTTGATGAATTGCATTCCTCGATCAACAACTTCTTAACATGCATAACAGTAGGTAGAAAAATATTTGTTGTAGGATATGTCGAACCAGAAATCATTTTCGTGACATTATGAAAAACTAGCATCAAGAAGGCATAAAATTTAACAATTCTTGCCTTTTATCTGGCAACTCCACAATTTGTTTATTTTTAGCTTTAATCTTATCACACTCCCTAACATGTCTGAGAAGTTGTGAAGTGGTGCCAATCTTGGATTTATGAAATTTTGTGCCACAACATATGCATTGTAAATAGAAAGCATTTATACATTTTAAAGTAGAAATAATTTCTGTAAAATACTCCCAAATTGTAGACTAATTTTTTCTAGTCTTCTTAGTAGTGATTCCTCCAACATTACTATCAAATATAATTTCTTTTGAAGAACTAGATTGTGAAGAACGATTAGGATTTTCATTACTATTTTTATCCTCTATAGTAATCTCCTTACCATATGATGCAGTTTGAGATAGATCAAAATTTGACATGGTAGTAGACTATATTGAAAAAAAAATATGTGTCAAAACTAAAGGTACAAACCATATGCTACAAGTAAGAACATTAACATAATTTATTGTCACATTCCATATAGAACTGGAGCACTAGTAAATTTGACATATTAAGCAACAGAGTCAACTTAAACATGAAACATGAGGCTTTTATTTTTAATCCCATCAAAACAAAACAAAATTAAATGAAAAGCCATTTACAAAACAACCTATTTTATTTGCTGTTTTATTGTGTTTTGGTCTTTACCTTATGAAATAAGTTGGTTTATCATTTTTGGGTGTTTAAAGAATTTAAGCAGTCATCGAGCTATGAAGGCATCATTGATTAGCTGATAAAATATTTCAAATTGAGCTTATTTTATAATTAAAATAGCCATCAATATTAGTAAGTTGTGAGCTTGTTTTACTGCATAAGACTATTTGACTACCTTTGCTGTTATTTTGAGATCAATCTACTTGCTATTTTCTCCTGTTTTCTTAGCTAGGCCTGAGGGAAAACCCACATGGAATATATATTATATACACAACATGCCAACAAATTTCAGTCACTTTACAAATTGGTAAATTAATGCTTCATTAGAAAGAAATCAAATTCTCCATGATACAAGCATCCTAAAAAATACTGACAATTATTATGAGAAATGACTACTTCTCTACTTGCAGCTATTTTGATATATGACTACTTGCTGTTCTCTTCAGATTCTTCATTCATGAGGACCATTTGATACTATTTATATATTAATCAGGCTACACCATTATGACTACATTAAGATTTAAGAGTTGTCTTTTTTAAAGGGCTGTGATATTAAATCTTTTTTAATATGAGATGAAACTTAGCTTGATAAAATGACTGCTTATATATCTTGTTTAATTGTGTCTATTTCAATTATTTTTTGACTGCAGCTTTCATTTTATTTGCTATTTCATTTATAAATACTAAACTAGAAACCGAAATCAGAATACTATATCAGCTACATATAAATTGTAAACCTTAAAGGGCCTAAACTCCAAAATATGCACGATATTACAAAATCAAACTGAGAAAATACACTTCAGCATTTCATTGCACATTCCAACCAGAAACTGAACACTACAAATTAGATATCCAAGAAATTTTAATAGCATATTAACATTTTTGAGTCATCTAGAACCCAAGCACTTCAGCAAACCAACAACTCAAGAAGTTAGGTAAAATATGGAGAAACTACAAAATAATAAACAATACCAAACCGTAGAAATTAAGCGAGGTTTATTAATGCTACTCGGGTTAACTGTCGGCTCTGCAGGTGGATTAGAGTCGACTCACAACAATATCAAGTGCTCGTAGTAGTAGAGCCGTAGAGGAGGCCCAGGAAAGAAGGAGAATAGGATAGCGGTCGCATAAATAGGGCAACAATCGAAGACTCAAAGAGACGAAGACGTTGAAGAGAAAGAGTCGAAGAGTGGAAGAGTGGAAGAGTCGTAGAGTGCGAGCGGCGAGCTATCTCGTAAGCTTAAGTAGATAGGGTTTAGGAATTAGGTTAAGATTTAATAAAAAATCTCCTCAAATCGGAAAATCAGAACTGTTCATTACTTCAATTCAACAATTGAAAATTTTAAATTAATTTTAATTATTATAATGTGTCTAAATTTATTTAATTTAAACACTATTAATTAATTAATTATTCATGCAAATAAAAATTAATTAATAAATAATTTAATTATAAAAATATATATTATATAATTTTTATATAATTATTTATAAATATTTATTTGTTTGCCAAATTAATTCAGTCTGAGCAACTTTAAAAAATAATTATAATAACAGAAATTTCTTTAACTAAAACAGATGCTCACGACATGAGTTTTTTGACAACCCTACTTTCTCTTGTCCATTTTTTTCTATAATACATTCACGAAAAAAAAGAAACATTACATAGATATCAAATAATTTTCATATATTTACATATCTATTATATATTTATTTATTTAATATTTTTTTATATTTAAAAAATACATCTTATTTTTAAAAAATAAATGATGATAATATTTTTGATGTTATATTAAAATTTAAAATGATATATATATATATATATATATATATATATATATATATATATATATGATGATATATAGAATATATATATATATATATATCTTGATCTTATTTTTTTTTTTGGCTTGGTACATCTCTTAGCTGTCCATAAAAACTCATTTTAATCAATTATTTAACGCATTTTAATAAATTTAATCATAAATTAATACAAATAATACCATATGTAAAATTTAAAATCTAGAACTTCTTTATTAAAAGTTTAAGATCATAACCACGAGATGAAAGTGATTTACAATATTATTAATCAATTTATTTTATCTAAACACATTCTACTAATAATTATATCACAATAAATGTTAAATTTATTAAATTTATATTTTATTAAACTAAAAGTGAATTTAATAATTTTAAAATACATCCTGACATAAATTATATTACAATTTTTTAATAAATTTGGGCTGACAAGCATACCTAATATGCATCAGGACACGAGGTTGGAAGGAAGCCCTTCATCCAATAAACTTATAAGTATAATTTAACTAGGAGATTTACACGAATAGCACTTAAATTCTCTATTTATACATCTAACACTCTAATCATCCATTTACATACTAAGCTCTTAGAAATCAATTAAAATGATAAAAAATAGCACTTACGTTAACCATTAATCTGTGAATCATGAAATCTAAAACCTCGCCACCCAGCGTGAAATTTCGAATGAACTTTATAGCCTTTGAGCTAAAATCTCTATCATGATGCTCTAATCTGCTGGACCTGTCGCACATTTTCTTATAATTTGGAGGAGAAGGCAGTCTCTAAAGAAGTCCCATATTTTTAGCTTTTAATGGACCTAAGAAACCTCAAAGTTCGGCGAAGAATCCTTAAAGCCTTCTGGAAGCCAACAGCAAGTCTTCTACAAATTTTTTCCTCAAAGCCAACCTCAAAATTCTTAATTTCATCATCGTGGATAAAGACGAGCAGAGCTCTATGTTCTTTTTAAGATCTTCTATAATGCAACGTAGTTCGTAGTTGTTCAGAGTTTATTACTAGAATTTAATGGAAGTTGCTGGAAAAGGGAAATTTTGATAAGGATATTTAGATATTAGAAATCTGTATAGGTTTAAGTTTTGCGATTCGTATGATTTTTTTTTTTTCTTAAACTTCAATCATGGCGCTCCGATTGATCAAGACATAAATAAATAAAGGAGGGAAAACGGAGAGCTGGATTGGCGAGCACGGCCGTACGGCCAGGAGACTGGACAACGATGCTGGGCAGCGAGCACGGCCGGACGGTGAGAGTTTTAGATCGGCTGTAAACGAGTCTATTTAGAATGATTGGGTCATAATCGGCTCGAAATCAGATCGTAGTTCGATTCATTCAATTTTGAGCCAACTCAAATCGATTTGTTATCATTTCGAGCTGGCTTGTTTTGTTACTGTGCCAGCTCAAAAATTTATATATATATGATACAAATTACATTAAAATATATATTTTAAAACACACAAACATATTTTAAAAATATAAGTTTCTTGCAATACATATATGTAGAGAAAATGTTTATAATTTTCTAAAAAATATTTATTCTAATGCATAACAAATTATAAGTTCCAACTTTCAAGTTACAATTTACAACTCTTTGGAATAATATAAATACATTATATATTACAACTTACAACTTCAACAAAGTGTAAAAATAAACATGATTTTGATTCCTCAATAGGCCATTGAATATCCTTACTACAATATATGAAAACTCAAGAAAAAGATTAGCAAATAAATTACATTTATCTAAAGAACAAATGATAGTATTATTAAATTTTATAGAAAGAAAGAATGATAGATAAATAAGTAGAATATAAGAGATAATGCATGACTTTTACTCTTAGAAAATTGAGATGATTGGTGGATTAATGAAATAAAATTATTAAAAGACAGAACATATAAGTATTGTACATAGAAAAAAAATTATGGCATGATAGACAGAAGAAAAACAAAAGAACAAAGCAAGTAAACAACTATTTAGTTTGAGGCTTAGTTCAAACCTTCCAGGCTTAGTTCCAAACTTCCAGCAAAACCAAAAGAGCTAAGTAGAACATCAAAAATATTTTATCAAATATGGCAGCATAACATCCAATAGAAAAAAAAGTTATAGCATAGAACATGAAGAAAGATAGAAGAACAAAGCAAGTAAACAACTGCTCAGTTTCAGGCTTAGTTCAAGCTTTCCAGCCTTCTAGCAAAGCCAAATGAGCTAAACAAAACAACAAAAATGTCTTATCAAATATGACAGTAGAACATCCAACAGGAAAAAAATTACAACACGATATAATAGAAAAAAAGACAGAAGAACAAAGCAAATAAGCAACTATTAGTTTTAGGCTCAGTTCAAGCCTCCCAGCCTTCCAGGCTTAGTTCCAAACTTCTAGCAAAACCAAAGAAGCTAAGCATAATAGCAAACCGCTTTATCAAATATGGCAACAGAACATCCAAAAAAAAAAATTACAGCACGACAGAACATGAAGAAAGACAGAAGAACAAAGGAAGTAAGCAACTGCTCAGTTTCAAGTTCAGTTCAAGCCTTCCAGGCTTAGATCCAGACTTCCAAAACCAAAGGAGCTAAGTAGAACAACAAAAATGCCTTATCAAATATGGCAGCAGACATCCAACAGAAAGATAGAAGAATAAAGCCAATAAGCAATTGCTTAGTTTCATGCTCAGCTTAAGCCTTCCAGGCTTAGTTCAAGACTTCCAGCAAAACCAAATGAGCTAAGCAGAACAGTAAAAACACCTTATCAAATATGTCAACAGAACATCCAAAAGAAAAAAATTACAACACAACATAACAGGAAGAAAGATAGAAGAACAACATTTTAGGCGCAGTCCAACAACACTAAAATACCTAAGCTGAATAGCTAAACATTGTGTTAACAAAGCAATAATGAAAAGGAAAAATGACCAACAAGTGTAATCCAATAAGGCTAAAATATTTAACAAGTTGGTAAACAATAAACTTGTAAATACATAATAAATTACACCAATCCAAATGCAGGTTTATATCCAACAACATTTTTTGGCCTCAAATTTATATCATTGGCCAAAACATCGCTTAAAAATTATCCATAATTATAATGTATTAGTTTTATGTGCCATCCAAACTTATAAATATCTCAGTTAATTTTCATCATTGGATATAACCTAAACATGCAAATTCTAAAGAAATATAACAATACGAATGTACTAGCATTAAAATATATAAAACTTTAATAGTATCCTAATTCCCATGTTTAATGTTCAAACATATCTTAATTCCTAAATAAAGATGTCCAAGTTCTTATCATAATACCATACCACACCAAGCATCTTAATAGTTAATACCATACCATTCAATATATCATTATGTTTGGAGGTGTCCCAATTGATTTGCTTCCTCAAATATTTGAATTAGTTATGTTTTTTTGGCACCTCAATTGATAAATTTTCTTCAACAAGAATGTCAAATTAAAATTGGTTAATATAGATTAAAAATAATGAAATTGTAATATGAAAAAATACAACATAAATGCAATTGAGTACTAAAAAAACTAATGTTTCTTTTGATAACCTATACGAGGAATGAATCCAACTCCAAGTGAAAATCAAAACATCTAGTATTTTTGGTGATAATGAGCTTCTATAATCTCCAAGCACATGATCACCTGCATTGAGAGCTAATTCGGTTTACGCTTGTTACGGATAAAAAATATCTTTTCCATCGCATGAGCTTTTATACATCAATGCTGACATTTTCCACAACTCAAGAATATAAAATTCAGAATCTGGACACTTCACACAAGTCTTTTCTAAGTAAAGTTCTAAATCAGTTTTCTATGGAAGCAGACGTCTTGTCGAATCAATGAAATCATATAAGCCATTAATAACATCAACATCACTTGTACTTCTTCGTGGACTAGTTGTACTACCGGTTGAGAGGATGTGCACTCAGAGAATTCATTTAAAATATTATGTTTCAATATTGCATAATATGAGTAGAGATCAAAAAGTTTTTGTTTCACAGATTCAATCTTCTCATTAATAACATCAGAATCATAAATCTGTGGGTAATAGTAATTGATCCCAAACATTTTCATCATGGGATCTAATATGCAAGCAAGTGAAAATAATATGGAATAATCTGACCAGTATTTGCCAAACTTTTCCTTCATAGCAATTGCCATATTTGAAAGAAATGTAATGTCTGAATCACGATCTCTATCTAAATTTTTTTTAATCAGAATCAAATTTGGAAGAAGTCGATTAGTTGTTGGGTAGTTTGAACTAGAAAACCTCAGTAATATGATTAAAAATAGAAAGTTATTGTCTAATTTTATCAAATTGATCTCATTCCTCATCTGAAGGCAACCATAAATAATTGTGATAATAATTATATGTTAAATTCCAATGAGTTGGAACATTTGTGCAAAATAATTTTGAAGTTGACAATCCTATCGTTTCTAGCAATCTCACCAAATTTATACAATTTATTTGGTGAGCTCTTTATAAAAAGGATAGATTCTTGTACTTTTTCAATGATCTGATAAATTTCCTTCAAACCATATTGAACCATCAAGTTCAAGATATGAGCAATACATCTAACATAAAAAAATCTCCCATAAAATGAAATCCCAACCTCCTACTAAATAGAACTTTTAAGTTTTAGCAACAATATCATTAGTAGAAGCATTATCTAATGTGATTGTACAAATTTTATTTTGAAGACCCATTACAACAAAATTTCAATAATAACAAATAACATAACCACTATGAGGAGGGTCTAAATCAATAAAGCTTATTATTCTATTATGCAACTTCCAATCAAAACTGATAAAGTGCACAGTCAGACACATATAGCCAACAATTTGGCTTGATGTTCAACAATGTGAAGTAAGAGAAACATGCTCAAGCAATATAAGATTTTTTTTGAGATTTTCTTTCTCTAATTCATAAACTTACATACACTCTTCTTTGATAGAATGCCTAGATATTTTATGAAAATTAGGATTCATTGGCTTCATCATAATATTGAATCATAAATGCTCAACCATCATGAAGGGATACTCATGAACAATAATCATTTTGACAAAGATGTTTTTAATTCTACTATGATCATAAGTAGAAGAGACACACAAAGGAGATATTAAATCATTATCCTCTATATCTTCAACTTGGATCAAAGAGTTTTTTGTTTTTTCTCTTTCATAGTTGTTTTACTGTAATGATGGATTTTGAAATATCTATTCATTTGAAAAGTAGTATCTATTTTCTGTTTGAGGTATGATTTAGAGCAATAATTACACTTCCATTTCTCTACCATCTTATCTTTCTCTTTAATGTCTTCAATGTTAATAATTTCCTCGACACTTTCATTAGGAGTACTAATATTATGAACAGGAGGTTGACTAGAACTTACGGTCTGATTTTGAAAATTTGTATCCATTGTCTATAAAATAAAATAAGAACCTTAAAGTTAATAAACTGAATATGTTAAAGGCAATAATACATATACGTAAATTTTAGTGTATGCTAATAAAAGACTACTCAAACTCCCAAAGCTTTCTCCATTGCTCTACTCCTTTGTACATATTAACTTTATTAAGCATATCCAATAAAATAGAGCATGCTTAACATAACTATCTTTTTTTTACCTATACATAAGACTTATTCATTTACAATAAAATAAGTAGACAACTGAGAGTGTGAAAAAACACAGAGAAAGCAACAATATCATCTACATAGGCAATATAATACATTTAAAAATAAAAAAGTCATTATCTACCACAGGCCGTATACCCACAAAATCATAAATCCACAAAGTATCAATATCCCGAATTAGAGTGTGAAAGCACACTAGTTCACAAGTAATAGCTTTTGACAAAACACTAACAATGCAAGCTCAGCAATACCACTATACTAGTTAAGCAATGCAAGCTCAACAATCGATAGGTTTAACAATCGACTGGCTTAATAATTGGCAATTTGTACTATTATATGCCCAAAAAGGCAAAAATAATACAAACCCTCGGCAATACAAGTAGTACCAGCAAGTGGTATCTAGTAATTCAAACCCTCATTCATTTGACAGTGAAAAAATCTAAAATAAATAGTTAGTTACTACTGAGCCATTTAGGACAATAGTCACCGATCGATACCAATAATACTAGATATAGAGGAAACAAATGAAAAAACTCTCATTCTTGGTATATTTTTAAGTTATCGATATATAGATGTAGAGAAAACATAAAAACTTTACAAAGATTGTTGCTTCGAGATGATCGAGACTTTCATAAGAGGTAAATCCACAATATAACAAAGACACAAAGAACTTAACTTTTTAAGAGCAAATCACGAACAGAGACGCCGATCGATACTCGAAAGATCAAGAGAAGAAAAGAATTGAAGAGTCGGAGTTGAGGGTTAGGGTAGAGCCGCTAAAGGAGAAAGAATCCCTCATTCGCGAATCGTGGCAAGTGAAAAAACTCTTATAAAAGTGCTTCACTGATAAATCACTGCCGTAAAAGTAAATCAAACGGTCATGTTGATAAACATGGAATAAATAGTTCGATTCGAGTCAAAATACGAACCGAGATACATTGGGCTTGAAATCGACACGTAGCTTGGCTCGATTAACTTCGAAACCGATCCAATTTTTTATTAAAACTAACAATCCTAGGCTTGCAAAGGATTCAGCTTGGGACAGTTGTAGCTATATGAAAGATCTATGATAGAGCCGCATCATATAAAAAAGTTATATATATATTTCAAAAAACATAGTAATTTTTTGGCCAATATCTCAATTAGCTAGGTTAAATTAGAAAACATAATTTTCTCATCACAAATTTCTCAAAATATAACTAAAATATAACAAGAATGTAATTCGCAAATAATACAACAATGTATTTTTGTACCGCACCACTGCCGCATTGCTCTCCTAAATGTAGCCTTAAGGTCTGTTGGGGTCTATTGTAGTTATATGAAAAAATAGTGGAGTTGCTGTAGAAGAAGTTGATATCTAAAGAAGCTGCGTTGGGTACTATTTTTTTTTTTTCAAAAGTGAATTTGGGTTTTGACCACCAATACACTTGGCCAAGTCAGGTTAAAATATAACTTTCTCAAAAAATTCTTAAAAATGCAGCCCCCACGTAGTTTGCCAGACACTTGGAGCTGTGCAATTTAAACCACACCCACAGGTGGAAGCCACGTCAAATGCACCCTTAATGGAGTGCTTTTGTTTTGGGAGTTTAAATGATTTTTAAGTATTATGACTACAATTATGATGGTTATGATGTTGGATATATATATAAAAAATTTCAGATGCTTAAATTTCCCAAATTAATTTATATATACATTCCCCTTAGTATAAGGGGCTATTTGGGGATCAATTTTATTTTCCATTTTCCATTTTTATTTTTATGTTATTTTTGAAAACATATTTGTTTAGAATGTTTTTTATGTAGTTTTATTTTTTATTTTTAAAAATAAATGACGCTAAAATAACAAGTACAATCAAATAAATTTTATTTTTAAGCAAAATATAAACAAAACAAAATAAAGATACAAAATAAAAAATAAAAATAAAAGTGATCCCGAATGGCCCCTAAGTTTATAATTTTAATTATCATTAAAGATATTAAAAAAACTCTTTTCTTAAGGACCGTTTGGGATCACTTTTGCTTTTTATTTTATATTTTGAATTTTTGTTCTGTTTTGTTTATGTTTTGTTTAAAACTAAAACTTATTTGATTGTTTGTTTTTAAAATTTGAGTATTTTTAAAAATAATGTTATTTTTTTAGAAAATAAAAAATAAAATCACATAAAAAAAACACTCTAAGAGCTGTTTGGGATCAATTTTGTTTCTTGTTTTGTTTTTATTTTATATTGTTTTTGAAAATATGTTTGTTTAGAGTATTTTTTATGTGGTTTTATTTTTTATTTTTAAAAATAAATAATATTATTTTTAAAGATGCACAAAAATATCTTAAAGATATTTTGAATATTTTTAAAAACAACAAGTACAATCAAACAAGTTTATTTTTAAGCAAAATATAAACAAAACAAAACAAAAATACAAAATAAAAAATAAAAAATAAAAGTGATCCGAAATGGCTCCTAAACAAACTAGTTTTTAAAATCAACATAAAAAAAACAAAAAACAAAAACAAAATTGATCCCAAACAAATAATTTTTTAAGTAAAATATAAATTCAACTTTATATTTGTAGGGCTAAAAATAATATATATCATTTGTTAAGGGGCTGTTTCGGAACACTTTCTATTTTTTATTTTTATTTTTATTTTATTTTTATTTTATGTAAAAACAAAAATTCAAAAATATGTTTGGTATTTTAAAATTTTTTTTAAAAAAAAAAAAAAAAAAAACCAAAAAAAACATGTTTAGTTGTTATTTTTAAAAATTTTAAACAGAAAAAAATAAAATAATAAAATTAATTATTACACTCTAAGCGGCCACTTGGGACCACTTTGTGTTTTTTATTTTTTAAATTTAAAATAAAATAAAATATATTTGATATTTTTTATTTTAACATATGTTTGGGGATACAAATGACGATGATAGATATTGACCTACATATCTGTTCTATTGCTCGAATCAAATCAAATACAATGGAATCGATAATTAATGAAAGTGAAGTGCATAAATTAGATTTGAATCATCGTCAAAATAACCCGAATAATACTCGTTCATAAATAGAATTGTTTAGAAAAATTCAAAATATAAAAATTTATATAATAAAAAGTTTGCATAGTTGATTCAATTACACATAATAAAATCGACAAGCTACAAATGCGACATCACTCGATTTGAGCCAATATTATTTTGATTATCGCCATGTTACTAAAAAAATATCCGCTTAATAAAAGACAAATGCATAATGTGAAAATGAAAAAGAAAGGCATTTGGAATTGATACATAAATATGAAATATAAAATATCTACGCTCATATTTAAGTTCTATGAGAAAGATAAAATTTATGAAAATATATAAATATATTTTAAATAATAATTATTGATGAAGTAAGTTAATTTAATTAGAATCAATCAAAAAATAATATATAAATTCAAATTTATATTATATATGTATACACATGATATATTAAAATTAATCTATTATTATCCTGTATTCAAGATAAATCTTGTTAGATTAAATTAATTAAAATTAAAATTATTATATAATATAATTTAAAAAAATAAAAAAATAAAATCCAAATCCTTAGGGCTGTTTGGGATCAATTTTGTTTTCTACTTTTATGTTATTTTTGAAAATATATTTATTTAGAATATTTTTTTATGTGATATTATTATTTTTATTTTTAAAAATAAATAATTTAATCTTTAAAAACACTCAAAACATCTAAAAGATATTTTGAATAAACAAAACAAAACAAAAATCAAAATAAAAAATAAAAGACAAAAGTGATCCCAAATGGCCCTTAAAAATCTAAAAAGCATGACCGGATATTTTAAAAACAAAGAAAAACACGTTTTACATGTTTTTAGTATTTTTGAAAAAAAAAAAAATGATTTAAAAATAAAATAAAACTAGATAAAAAATATTTTTTATTTATTTTTTCTGTTTCTTAGAAATAAAAATAGAAAACAAAAAACAAAAATTGATTCCAAATAAGGCCTAAACCTAATATTAAGTGAAAGCTAATTTCCAAAAGACATTTGCTTGATTTTCAATTTGTATAATATGTCTTTATAATCTATGTACTATATTTATTTTTTATTTATTTAATTTTCTTTTTAAATTTTTTTAAACTAAACTTAAAAGACCATCAATATTTATAAATACTTAAACTAAATTTAAATAAATACCTTTTTTTACTCATTGTTCTGATTTCATATATTAAAATTACTAAATTTATTAAATTAATATTATTTGAAAATGATCTTAAATGTTTTTTAATTTAATGACTCATTTAAATTATGTTATAATTATTTATGTTATCTTGGTAGATTTAATGAATGAAGATTGTCTAGAAAGTGACCGAAGCAAGTGCATGGCAAAATTTGGCTCAACGTGAGATCATACATGGCTTCAAATTAATATTGAGCTAAGTTTAGAAAGCGTAGGATCAAATTGCTAAACTAATCCTATAAGAAGTTATACCAAAAATAAATTTAAAATATGGAAAGGACCATATGGATTACTTAAATATTTTTTTAATATACTCAATCTTTAAAATTACAACAACAAAAAATAATATGTTGAGATAAAATTCATTTTTCATATGGCATGTAATTACAAAATTTGGTGCTATTTTATAAAATGATAATTACTCTATGCCAAAAAAATTGTGGAAATAAGCATTAGAGTTCACATACAAAAGTAATAGAATTGCTCTTATAAAAGAAATAAATTTTTACAAAAAAACCATGAAAAGAGAAAAATTATGAAGTGTAGCCCAACAAAAAATAATTACTCTAATTTGTGTCATAAACATAATAACCATCCCACATTTGACTAGAAATGATGGAATTATAATATAAAACTTTTAGAGTGTATAAGGATTTTTGAGAAATTATGATTAATAATTGTTTGTCATCAATAGTGGAAGACTAACATAAAAAATGGAAGATAAATGCTAATTGAAGGTAGATATTAAATAATAGATGATAGTAAGCATTGATGAAAAATGAGCATTAGAGAAAATGTGAATGTTGGTTATTAATGATTGTCAATATTATGCATTAGATAAAGGTGAACATCTAGCCTAAGTGAATGATAGAGATCAGATAAAAGGCATTGGCAATCATTAGTCTAAAATGGTGTCAAAACTTTGTAATTTTATAGGTGAAATGTTTTTCTTCCTCATAGCGTCCCAATACCGTAGATGGCTTATGATTTAATG
Organism: Cymbidium sinense; assembly: GCA_021442155.1. Lineage (NCBI taxonomy): Eukaryota > Viridiplantae > Streptophyta > Magnoliopsida > Asparagales > Orchidaceae > Cymbidium > Cymbidium sinense. The sequence continues at coordinate 12,096,228 of CM038228.1, forward strand.
GCTCATATAGAGTTCATAATAGCTTCAAAAATTTTGATATTTAAACTCTCCACTTTTATAAATCCTAGTGAAAAATCTTCTAAAAACATCAAGGACATTTATGATTTCAAATGTCATAAGAAAGAGCACATACAAAATTAAAGTAAGACAAATTCTTTTTTTAGATGAGACTAAGATTAGTAAGGGTACTAATGCGAAGAAAAATAAGAAGAAAATTTTTATCTTTGAAAGATTCACCATGTGGATGAAAGAATGTACCTTCTTGAGATATAAAACCCTCTTGATGGGTTTAATAAAAGCATATAAATTATATATATGTGTATTTTGAACACTTTAATAAGGTGAGATTGTACTACATCTAAACATAAAAAAATTCACTTTATAGATTTAAAAGATAAATAATTTTTATAGTTATAAAAGTATATGCTAGAAATTTCTCAAATCTAGCACAAAAATATTTTATACTGCATTTTTTAGTTATGACAAGTTCTTCAATAGAGCGAGCTCCTATAATTAATCACATATTGAAGTAATTAAAATCTAAGAATACTCTCAAATAAAATTATAATAATGACATAAAATATCAAAAGTATATATCAAATACTTGTAATTTCAAAAAATATTAAAAGGGAAAATCATAAATATAAAAAAATGAATAGAGAATCCAAATGAAGGCAAACTAAGAGTATGCAACCTTAGAACCACAAGCATGCCCAAAGAGAGACAAAATTTATTAGCTTTACATTTTAAGATGATGTTCTTATTTAAGTTATGTTATAATTGATCATTTTAATAGAAAGTGAGGCCATAATGACATAATAATGATGACTTACACTACAAAGAACCACTTAAAAAAACTAAGATATCATAAGCAACTACCAACCTTCAATCTCGATCAATGGTGAGGACTTAGCATACCCCTATACTATCTCTGTCTATTTAAATCTAACACAAATATGAATGATTAGACTTATAACTTAAATCTCACAAGATCAAAGAAAGTTGGATGTATTCTCTTATAATTCTTGAAAAGGATAGCCATCTTTATCACTTAAGTATTTTAAATAAAATAACACAAAGTTTTAATGCAAATGCAAGATAAGGTTTACTTAATTTCTAAATTAAGGACTTGTATGGTTGGCCATGACATGAAGAAAGTATTGAAAATGAGTATTTAAAACTTTTTATTCTTGAATTACAACCAACACCTTTTTTTGCTCCCTTTTTCTCCTTTATTTTATTGAAAACTTCTTATACATGAATAGACACTAACTTCTCTTTTCTCTCCCTTTTCCCTTTATTTTTTTCGCTAATAGTCTTATCTATAGAGTTTTATAACTCCCAAAAATATAAGCTAAAATACTTTATAACATTAGTTTGAGAGAATAATTACTTTTTCTTGGCATGGAGTTTGGTGTTTTAAAGTGTGTTGCTTTCTTTGGTAAGAATTGATACTTATGTTTATTTTTGAATTATTCACTAAATTTTCTAATAAATTGTATTAACTCTCAGACCTCTTCCTCCAAAACTAACTAACCAACAACCAAAGCCTTAAAATCATTCAAAACATATAAATACAACTCTAACAAAAATAGGAAATGCTAGGGCCTAATATTATTCCCTCCACCTTGATAGTACTTTAATTCTATAAATATCCATCATTTACTCTATATCATAAGTTACATATCCCCTATCATATCAAGTCATTTCCCTCCTCCTAAAAATGCATTTTCTAAGGTAATTTTCAAAACTAGCTAAAACTAGCCATATCTAGACTAGTCTTAGCATTTCTTAGACTCGCCCTCTCTAAATCACTCATCTTTTAGTATTTAGAACATGTTCCTAGGCATTAAAATATAGAACCATATACATTTTTATCAATGAACCTCACCAAAAGGATACCCATCACTATCATCTAAATATGTTATTGAAATTTATCTAAAAAACTTATACATTGAAGTTTATTTTCACTTCTTTCTAAGTTTATTTGATTGTAATTTTGATTTTATAGTTGTAAGGCAGATCTTTAAATTAGTAAGGTTCCCTTTATATCTTCTTAAGGAGGTGAAGAGCTGAGTTATTATTAATGAATTCTAATTAACACACACACACACACACATCGTGTGCTTATCATAATACATATTATTGAAAAGGCTATGGATATTTATATTAACATTTAAGAATGAATTTTTTTGGAGTATTTAGTGGAATGGTAATGAATTTAGTATGGTCTAGTTGAAGGAATGCCAAGACTAATTTAAATTAGATAGTTGAATAGCTGAAAATAATTATGAATGGACAACTTAAGTTATAAATACTTATTTTCTAAAATAGGTAGGTTGGGCAGAGTTTATATACTAAAGCAGATTTGGTCCTAGTCTTGTCTAACTTGGCCGAAAACTTTAGGCAATACATTAAAGTGGACGTAAGATTTAACAGTAGTGGCTCATCTTGGAGGATGCTATGGATTACGAGAGAGGTATGAGAAAAATTAAAATAAAAAAAGATCTAATTGAGCGTGGAAAACTTTAGGGTAAATCCATAAACTTTAAAATTAACTTTATTTTAGTGATCAAATAAAAATAAAAATAATATAATATCTTGAAAGATAGAAATAATATTATGCAATGGATTCTACTAAAATTAAGAGAATTTTATTAATATTGTATCTAAATGTGACATAAGGAATAACATACTATCTCTAAAGATAAAAAATAGCATTCAACTTGGATTCCAATACAATAACAAAAAAAAAAAAGATTTCAAATTTAGCACGGTCTATATTTCTAAGAAATTTTATTGATTTCAATTGAAATTTCATTAAGATTTTGGGGGTATGAGTTCCTATAGAGGCAAGCCCTTATAGTTAACTATATCTTAAGAGTGTGAACTCTTAATAACACTTTGGATTTAAGTAGTGGTAGATAAAGTTATGATTTATTCAATATTTAAATTTAATGATCTGATTATTTAGAATTTTAAAAGGGTCAAATTAAATTTAAGAAAGTTATTTTAGAATCCAAAGAAAGATAAGTAGGAAATACACAATGCTGAGAAACTCTATAGCGCTCCAACTATATTATGGTTAGGCTTTATATTTTAGTATTCAAATTTATTTATATTTTAAGTTATTTAATTTATTAGAATGTTGGGACTTATAATTCACTTGCACAATACTAAGAATAAGTCTAAGAGGTGAAGACCTATGAAGTAGGCCAAGGGAAGCAATTTGACTCAGATCCTAAACTAAGATGAGAACTACTACAAAGTAGTTACTCAGACATAGTCTAACAATATGTAATGGGACTTATAGATTTCAACTTCACTTAAAGTTGAAATATGCTTGACTTTACAAGATTTAAACACTACTTGAAAGGCTACTGGCTAACCCACCTAATTGTTTTAAATCAATGAAGTCTAGTCTTATCTGAATGCAAGAGATGTAAAGTTAATATTTATTTAGGAAAAAAATTTATGCCTAGAGTTAGCCACTAAATCTAAGCTATATATAATCATGTAATGTACATAACAAAATATTAATTTATAGCTTATATTTTTTTTAGACACTTTGATTTGTTTAAGACTATAGCGTACACAAATTATGCCTATTATGTATGTATTTAAGAAATAGTGATTACAAGAGGTCTTCCCCAAGAAGAGTAATTATTCTCATTGAACAAATGCCCTCTTATGTGTACTAGGTGATGATCCAAATTAAGGAGATAAAAATAAAATACTTTTTGCTACTATATCCTAATTAGTTTTACTGATTATGCTTAAGGTTTAAAATATATTTTGGTTATGAGTTGTATTATTTTATATTTAGAATGCTTAATTGGCTAAAATTTTTTTATTTCATTCCAAGATGCTTTCATAATAATTTCTGAGCTATTCACAAACACAAATAATCACAGAAACAAACTTAGAAAAAGTAGGTATTTCTAGTGTGCAAGTAATGTAAATTTTATAAGGAAATAATCAAATTAATAAAGAAAGACTCATGCATACGGGTACTGCTATACTCCCTGAAAGGAAAGAAAAATTGGTAATAGAGCTCTGCCCTTATCTAGCCTAGCCTAGACCTACCAATTGACATACTCAACGTGTTGGTCTTCTTGCTTCATCTTCTAGTTCTCTAAAGGTTATAAGGCATTTCTTGTGAAATGCTCATTCTTGTTTCCTTTTCTTTATTTCTTTTATAACCCCATAAACTATATGAGATAACTTGAGATTTTACAAAAATTATATTTTAAAAATAAATTAAATTACTACCCAAACCTATAAAATAGAGGTTAGTTCAACATTTATATTTAAAAAACATTATTCATATATTCGAACATTCACCTTAAAATATTTAGTACTTTTGTGTGCCAAGTCAGATGTAATATTAGTCATGCTTAAAGGGCTTTAAGTATTTGACATTTTAGGCAACACCTTGATTAATTTAATAGTTATTACATTCACATTGCATTATCTCCTTTAAGCATGACCACCTACAAAAAATAATGTTGGCTAATTCTAATAAATTTCTATCATCATCATGGGACTGTCCTAATATAGACAATCACAAAAATAATGCTTAACATTCCATCACAATAAAGCGTCACATCTAATGTTTAATCATGTTTAATTTGATCAAATAAGTAATTCAATTAATATTGAATTTGTGCTTAATTAACATGAATAAGTTATTGGTTTATTAAGTGTTAATTAAGTAAATAACTTAATTAATATTCAATTAATTCATCAATGATTAGGTGATTATTTATGTATATCATATTAGCTTAATTAGATGACTATCTTGGTTAAGTAGTTAACTAAATTAAAAGTTCATTGATGATCAATTGAATTAATTATGGTTAACTTGGTTAAATGGTTCAATAGATTAAGATTGAATTAATGATTTGTGGTGTTTATTTTCATATGGTCTTGTGGACACTATGCAAATCGTAGGGGGGTACTTATTGAAGTGATCGGATACGACATTGAGGTATGATGTACTATCTCGAGAGATAGAAATATCACCCTACAATAGCTCTAATCACCAAATAAGGACTTCTAAGGCATGATGGGTCTTCGATTATACCAGAGATCTTTCCCCTACTTTACATGAAAAAATAAAGCATTATGCCGGGTTCTTAAGTCTCTTATGGAGGCAAGCCTCCATAGTTAATTACACCCTAAAGAATAAGATTTCCTAAGAATACTCTCAATTAAAGTAGGCAATCATTGTCTCCAAAGATTTCAAGGTTAAGATTATCAAATGGTTGGTTATGTTTAGAAAATCAAGTGAGATAGATCAAGTGAAAAGACTTATTTTGGAAGCCAAAGGAAGGTAGGGAATGCTCATGATACTAGAAAGCCTAGTGAGCATTCCAATCTACCCAATAGTAGGGCTTTATATATTTGAAAGTGAAGAGATTTATTTAATTGTGTTGAGTTTTTATTAGACTGCTAGGGCTTATAATCTATCAACACAAGATTGTGGAAATTCCTGAGAGGTGAGGATTTATACTTGTAGCCTGAAGGAAATAGCTACCTCAAATTCTAAATCTATCGAGCTTTAACACAAGTTAGAGCATGACCTAAATTTAAGCAAGAGGTAGACCTAAGGGTTTACTTCCATAAGAGAGAGTCCCGCTTACAGCTGCCTTTGGTGGTGGTGCCAACACCTCCTATGATTCAAAACCATGTAGTCCGGTCTTACAAATTGCAAGATAGCTAAGCTTATTGTTTAATTGGAAAGTGACTAAAGTCCTAAAACACTCCCTAAGAGACTAGAGCATGAGTATTAGCATTTGACTTAGTCTAAATGCAAAACTTTATAAATTTTATTTTATTTTGACACATCATTTTTGGATAAAGGTTTTAGAATTTTTATGCCTAAATACATGATGAAATAGGGTTATTGGCTAAATGAGCAAAAAAATGGTGTTTCCACCATAAGGGATATCCTCACAGGTCAAGCATTCTCCTATCGTGCAAAGATGGAGATCCCCCATATTTAAGGAAGAAGGAATATGACATACATGATGTGAGACATACAACCATACAACTATGAGGTTGTTAAATATTTTAATTATCTTATTTAGAGCCTAAGCTTTAAAGTGAGATTATGAGTTGATTTAAAATTTAATTATGAGTTATTAATTGGGTAAAAGATTAATTTTGTCCTAAGAGCCTACCGCATTAAAATATCAAACACGAAGAAACTATACAAAAGATGCACTCCTAATGTGCAAGCTAAACATAATAACAATCATTTCTTATAAACTAATGCAAAAGAATAAAAGATCGATCGAGCTGGGTGTCGTCGTACACCATGAAAAAGCAAAAATTAAGTAGTCGAGCTCTACGCTTATACAACCCGAAATATGAAAGAATAATTATAATTATAAATGAATACATGTTATGGGGGTTGTCACTCCATCATTTCTTCATATCCTCTTTCTCATTTTGATTTGGCTTGTTCCAAGGCATCACATGGCACCTCTTGACTAAGCCTTCTAGCCACTGCTCATTCTAATCCCCATAACATCAATCTTAATTCCTATTAAAAAAAGCAAACTTATATAGGAAAAGTAAATCTAACTACATATGTAAAATAATAGTTAGCTAAATATACATACAATATCAAGCAATTATATTTATAATTTGAACTTAGCACCCTGCACATGAGTAACTAAGCTCACATGTTCTAATTTGGATTATGCTTAGAGGTTTAAGCAACTTGCAAAAAGAATATTTATATTTATTTTTAAGCAGCCCCTTAAGCACAATCCCATGCAGAAAATATGATTAGGCTGACAAAGGCCTAATATCCAGTCTACGAGTCATACACCCTAACATCCAGTCTAAAATATTACATCACAAAATAAAACATACATCACACATACACCATCCTAGCTTAGGACTAAAGTGGTGGCTTAATTCTAATGTGTGTGCTAAGGCTTTGTGTAGTATGTCTTAACTAAGCATTAGAGTTATAATTTTTTAAGTGTGAAAGAATCTAATTTAACATAAAGGTTGGTTCCACTTCAAGTTGTTTAGTTGATTTATGAATTTTAGTTTGAATTTTAGTTAATTTTATTTGATTTACACTTAGCTTCTAAGTGTTATAAAGAGAAAGAAGCTCACTTTCTTTCATCCCTACCTTAAGCCATTTTCTAAAGCACATTTTTATGATTTAGTTATTTGGTGAATGACTTATTAGGTGTTTTATTATTAATCCCAAGTTTGGGTCAACTTTAAGTAATTCTATTCAATATCAAAGGTATCTTAAGATTAATATAATTGAATTACTATCACATGGCATATATCAAGTCGTTCATTTCCATCACATGTAGTGTGCACATGATTTAACACTTAGCATACCTATACACACAACATGTTTTGGAACACTTAAATGATGAAGGATGCATACATACTTAGTGGAAAAATAAATCTTTCATTCATTAAGCAAGTATACATGCATATGTATAAAAGATATAAACAAGTACGTGCCGTTGTTAACCAAGGAAGTGAGGTAATCAAATGACCTCCTTGGGGCTACTTAATGTCTCGTATTCCCAGGATGTCTAAACTATATATTTATTATCTTAAATACGTATTAATGTATACATAACTATAAAAATGAAAGCCATACAAGAAGTGATATTTTTCTTAATTGAATTATTTATATATATGGATTAAAGCACTATCTAAATTATAATATAAAAATACATAGAAATGAAATTAAATAAGTACGTTCCTTTATTAACTAGAGAAGTAAGATAATCAAATGACCTCATTCAGGCTACTTAAAGCCTCGTATTCCCAGGATGTCCAGACTATATGCTTATTAACATTTAATCATATGTAGATTCATATACATGAATAGAGGAAAGAAGCTTTACATCCACATACTACATGTTTTAGTGACTTAGGTAATTATGAGTGCTTGTATTTTTAGTATAAAAAAGAGAGTTTTCATTCTTTAATCACATACACATACACATGTATAAAAAATGTAAGCAAATATGTATCGTTGTTAACCAGGGAAGTGAGGTAATCAAATGACCTCCATGAGGCTACTTAAAGCTTCATATTCTTGGGATGTCCAGTCTATACAGTTTCTATCTTAGATACATATTAATGTACACATGAATTAGAAGAATAAATACCATGAAAAGATTGTATTTTTTCATTGGTCGGATCATTTATGCACATGAATTAAAGCTTTATCCAAATTCTAATACTAAAATACATAAGAATGAAATAAAATGAGTACGTGCCTTTGTTAACCAGGGAAGTGAGATAATCAAATGGCCTCTTTTGAGCAACTTAAAGCCTCGCATTCCCGGGATATCCAGACTATATACCCATTAACATTCAAACCTATGTAAATCTATATATGAATTCATGAAAGAGAGCTTCACATTCACATAACTAAGCTATAGCTCATGCAAGTCCTATATGAGTTTATAACTATCATCATTCCACATATTATTATCAATTTATAAGCTTTGAAAAATAGATTTGAATTTATTAGTGATAATAGCCACACATAATATTAAGTTAAACCAACAATGGAAGCTTACACAAATAAAATCTATTTGATTCATTTAGATTTTGAAAACATGAATACATGGATTCATATGACATATAACATTTAAAAGTGATTGGAAAGGAATAACTAAATATAAACACATGGTTCATTCAAATACATTAATTCTTAAGGACAATCACATCAAATAAAATTGTTTAAAGAAAATCGAACTTCATTATTAATTTGATTTTGGACTTGAGTTGAACTTAAAGAGGAAAGAAATTATTTGCTGTTTTGATTCCATTCCCATATTAGTAATCATAATTGGTTTAAGAAGATATAATTAAAAATTTTATGACTTAATTAAGGTGAATCATTAATTAAATCACTTAATTACCCTTTTCTATGCTTCTTTAATTTGATTAATCATTTAATCATGAGCCAAAAATGATATCAACATGTGAGAAAAGTAAAGTTGCAATGTTCCAAAAGGACCTAATGCAATTGGCTCATAATTAAAGATTAATTAAGTTAAAAAAATCTAATTAAGTACTTTTATAATTTTCTCACACTTATGGGTTAATCATAATTTCCTTAAGAGTCTTTATGCTATTAAACAAATAAAGAGGAACCCTCTATCTCATTGTTAACTATTAGATGTGATTTGCATTTCAATTTGATTTAATTTAGCCATTTGATTAATTCATTGAACACTTAATTAATCCTCTTAATAATGAAATAAACTTGAGAAAGAGATTGGAAGGAGGTCCTAATCATTCTCCCTCATCCATTTACTATTAATCAGTGATTAATAAACTTTAATTAATAATTTTTCCTATTTTGAATTTTAATTAATCATTAAATTGATTAAAGAAGGTAATTAAGGTTTGAAACATCAATTTTCCTAATTACCTAAATAATAAATTCCAAGAAAACCATGGGAGGTAGAGGTCATCCCATTAAATTAATTTCCCCAAATTTCATTCAAAATCAAATGAAAATATTTTTAACCGAATCTCCTTTATTTTACCTTTAAAATGAGTATTTATTTGCATTTTTTGGATTTTTCTACAATTAGTTTTGATTTTTTTAAATTTTAATGATTAAAAGGGATAATTAAGCCTTTAAGCCTAATCTTGTTGCCACGCAGATCATCGACGTGTCCCACATACCATGTGACATCTCGGATTGGTTATTTAAAATCCTATGACTCAACACTGATGTGGCGATGGTGGACACTCTTTCATCCCTGCCGCCTGATCTAATCACGCAGAACAGATGACAGATGATCAGATGATAGAGATTAATCCCACGGTTCCCTTAGGATAAATTGAGATTAAATATAATGGGAGATCACAACCATTCCAATCACATGTACATTAGATGATCTATCATGCCCCAAGTGATGAAAGATGGACATCATCCGCCCTCCTTCGCCCAAATAGATCTTGTCGAGCTCAGGGAGGCTTGGGATCGATCCCACATCTTTAGGGAGTGATATACAAGGATCCTATGGTTGGATTCACATGACATTTACATTTCCTCCAAAAAAAATTAGAAAATACCTCGCCAGAGCTTCAGATCGGCGATAGACTGACCGAGGTAGCTTCGCCTTGAAGAGGTGAAGCCCTGTTGAGAAGATGATGCCTTAATTCCTTGGGTGGCTCTATGGATCAAACATCATAGGAATCCTTACCATAGTTATGCTTGAGAGGGCTTTTGGTGCTCGAATCGCTCAGGAGAGTTCATTTCGCCTCGCTAGAGCTCAATGAACGTGTGGGTGAAGTTAATTTGAATAGGGTTGCATTTTGGTGGAGTTGGATGGAGATGGAGGTTGTCCTATTTTGGCTTGGTGTTTTTTTAGCTAGGAGGAGGCTTAAGTAACTCGGGAGGAAGCTCTGACAGCTTGTTTTAAGTGGTTAGGGCTCTGAGGATGCTTAATTTATTGAATCGAAATGAGGGGCATATATCCCCTCCTCCCTTGGATCGGATGGTGTGGATCGATTTGGCCTCTAGTGGCTGTCCGATCATCGCAGGTGGTCCTGGGTGACAGGGAGGTGCTGAGTTAGTTCAATTTGAGTGGGTAAGTGAGGGGAAGTGGCTTCCATGAGAGGAGAAGTGGGAGTCCTTGGTTTCCAAGCGTTCCAATGGGAGGAGAGGGGTGATTTCACCTCCACTTGGCTCATGGCTGACCCAATCACCTTTGGGTCAAGTGAGCCGTGTCACTCTTGCTTAGGTGGAGGCCTAAGAGGCAGCCATGTGGAGGAGAGTGGGTTTGACCATTTAAATGGGATATTTATCCCATTTGTCAAGCTTGACCCATTGGGTTTTGGGTCAATTTGGGTCAAGCATGGGTTGACCCATGGTGACCTAAGGAAGGATCATGCTAAGTTTCAATGGGTTTGGACTTGGTTTGAATGGGTTTGGCTCAATTTGACCCATGTAGGTCAAATTGGGCTAGATTGGGTTAAGTTGACCAATTGGTCAAATTAGATCAAATCAAAGCTTGGGTCAAGTTCAAATGAGTATTTGGAAGGTTTTTGGTTTAATTGGTTTGTGTTGACCTCACTTTTGGAGTGAGTTCTAAACTTCTGCATCATAGATCTAGGACTCTTATAGACACTAAGAGCTTTTTAGTCATAAGACACTTCTAGTGATTAGGTGAACACTTAACCTAAGCTTAGAGACTTAGAAGAGTTAGTCATAAGAATAGGTTGTGCCTTAGGGACTTAGGAAGACTTGCCTACCTTATAGCTTAAACTTGATCCATGCTTTCCTTTTCAAACCAAACCTCAACTTCATATCAAACCCAAACCAAATTTTTAAGACTTATAATCAATCTCATGATCAAATTCAAACTTCAAGATTTCTCCATAAAACCTCATGATTGAATTCAAAACTCTTTTTAAGCCCTTTGATTTCATCTTATGGACTTAGCCTTAGCTAAATCCAATTCAATTGATTTTCTCAAAGATCAATTCAATTTCTCAATCATTCATCAAATCAATCCAAATCCAAATCCAAACTTAATTCCAAATGACCAAAAAAAAAAAAAAAAACCAAAACCAAATCCAAATCCAAATTTCCCTCTTAAGCATTATGGCCCACTCTCAAAAGCTTAGCCAAATCTCACCTAAATTATCCCAAACTTGATTGATTTCTTTATAAATCAATTACTACTTTATTTATGTTCACAAATATATATGAAGCCCACCTTCCAATGACCAAAAAATAGATCAAACTAAATTGATTCCATACTTAAGCCTTTTTGACCTACATCCATAAGCTTGATCAAACTTTCTTCCAAATCACTAAAATTCAAGTGATTGTCTCATAAATCATTTCTATCTTCATTTATATCCCCAAATATAAATGAAATATAAATTCACATGACCAACACCAAATCCAAGATTAATCCAAACCCAATTCAAGCCTTTTAAGATAATTTCTTGGAGTTGACCAAATCTATCCAAATCAAGCCAAAACTAATGGATTTTCTCTTGAATCAATCATTCCTTCAATCACTTATCCAAATATAAATGAAACCTACAATTCTCAAGCCAAACTCAAGTCAACCCAAGTCAACCCAAGTTAAGCCCAAGTTAATTCTTTTAGCTTGAAAACTTCAATTGAGCCAAAATCTATTGGACCCCAAATTGATTATAGTTGGATTTATATTTCAATCATAGGCCACTTATGAGTTCAACTAAACTTGAATCAAGCCAAAACCAAATCAATTGACCCATTTAGGTCCACTTAACCCAAAAATGGCCTAAAGGACCTCTTTGAGCCAAGTTCTAATCTAACCCAAATTGGATTGAACCAAGCCCATCCAAGCCTCATATCATGACAACAATCACCATAGGATGATCAATCACCTTGAATTGGGTCAAATCAAGTCCACTTGGTCCTTTGACCAAGTCAACCTTTAGCCCAAATGAAACCTAAATAAGCCAAAAACCCACCATACACCAAATTGATTGAAACCATTAATTCAAATCAAGTCATGATCAATGATTGAACATGACTTGACCCTTAGTTGACCCAAATTGGCCTAAAAAGATAAAATGGGTCAAACCATGATCTAACCTGAATTAATTACAACCAATAGCTCAAGTTCATTCAAAATTATTTATTGAACTTGATCGAAGCCAAAATTGAGCCCAATTTGACCCAACCTAGCCCAAATTGACCTAAAAGATCAAATTAGCTAAAACCCAAATTAAACTCAAATTGATTCAAACTAAAACTTACAATCATTTTTCAATTAACCAATTGAACATGAACCAACATCCTAATTTGGTCAAATTGGTCAAATTGGTCAACTTAGCCTATTTGACCTATATGATTCCAAGTGAGCCAAAATCAAACCTAAGCTAAATTGATTGAAACCACTTAAACTAAAACTCTTCAAATCATCATTTGAACCTAAAGCCTTGGTTTGACCCAATTTGACCAATTGGTCAACCTAACCCAACATGAACCCATATGAACCCATTTGACCAAATGAAGCTAAAACCCATAAAACCAATCCATGGGACTTTGGTGGCTGACCAAACCCGACCCAAATTGACCCTAGGTCAGCCCAAAAGCAAAGTGGACCCCACCCAAGCCATAATCTATTGGTTAAGCTTTCTTCATATTAGATTCCACTCATAAATAGCAAAGTTCACTCTCCCATCACCTTGGCAGCCCTCACTCACCCAAATGGGGGTGCACCTAACCCACCTAGGCCACCTAACCTATGCTAGGTCAGCCATGGACCAAGGGAAGGTAAGTTGACTCATCTCCCATGCAAGCCGAACACCTAAGGGATCAAGGAAACCAAATCTCCCCATATTAGACCTTGAGCCACCTCCCATGAGTTCCTCCAACCCAATCAAGCCACGTGGACCTAATCGAGACCTCTTCAGTGCTTTGACGGTGGTTGGCCGACCAAAAAATGGGAAGCCATTATGTCCGTCCAACTTAGCAAATCATGGGGGTATACTTCCCCAATTTGAACGAGAATCACACAAATTCACTTCGTGCAAGCTTCCTAACACCAAGCCAAGCTTTCTTGTGATTTATAGAGCGATTCTAAGTCTCCCACATTCGACATTCTCTCTTCCCATGTGAAACAGAAACATGGGAGGCTAGCTTCGATCCTAACTTCACAAATACCCTACCTTAATCAAATTCCTCATTCCTACATCATCTCTACTCCTCGTCGAGGCCATAAAAATCATTTCCTGAGCTCCAAATCAACTTCGAGCATGAGTTCAATCAAAGTCGAATGCCAAGGAGGAGGATCTTGGTCTCCAAGGAAATTCAAACCAAATCAAGGCTCGTGCTGATCAACAGGGCTTCGTCTCAACTAGACGAAGATTTTTCAAGCGTGCGAACCGCTGGTCTTAGCTCCGGTGAGGTATTTCCATAAAAAATGATCTCTAGCTTAAGTGTGGTTGGTCCTTTTCAAAGAGAATTTTCATTGCATGCAATCTTGATCATTGGATGTGTTCATCTCCTTCCTTTGATTGTGTGGGTTAATTTAATGTTCATCCGAGCTTCGTGAGCTCGGACCGAACGAATCCATGGCGGACGGACGTTATCGTTCATCCCACGGGAAGGAGGATCACGGGCCATCCATTCCGCATGATTGGAACGGATGACTTTGATCAAATCACAAGATCAAACAAGATTATCCCATTTACACCTAGGGTTTGATCTGTGCCATCCGATTTGAGATTTGATGGTGGGGAACAATGCCGTGTTCGCCACTAGCTGACTCAGCGCATAGACATGACAATTTAAATAACTAATCCCATGACGCCACATAAAAAGTCGGCCGCGTCAGTGCGCCATGTGGCACGGATTAGGTTTAATTAAGTTTATTAATTGGATTTTAAGATTGAAAATTTTATAATTCATAACTAATTGTAGAAAAATATAAAAATACAAATAATGGCTCATTTTAAAGGTATTTCAGAGGAGGATTTAATAAAAAATACTTTCAATTGATTTTAAGTAGTAAATAAAGCTTAATTAAGGATTAATTTAAAACTTAATTAGCTTAATTAATCTCTAATCTCTTAAGTGATTGATCCCAAAATTTTTGAGAATATTTGAGAGGATGACCTACTCTCTATTTTCTTGTGATTTATTACTTGTTAAATTAGGAGTATTGATTAATTAATTCCTAATTACCCTCTTAACTTGATTAAGGGATAATTAAACACATGAATAGTAATTAATTAATTATTTGGACTCCCTAATCACTGTTGAATAGTAAGGGGACTTATGGAATTGGATTGGGGTTTCCCTCCTATTATTTTCCTAAGTTTCCTTCTCTTTTCAACTAAAAATGCTAATTAATGATTAATTAACTATTTGGTGATTTAATTAGCTAGATTAAAATACAAATCACATCAAGTCATGCTTGGTCAAGTAGGTGGCTTATGGAATTAGGTTGATACATTTTTCCTTATCTTTTTCCCTTAAGCCCATCCCACTTCCAAGATAATTGTTTAACTTTGGAGTTAATTAAAGGAGAAATGAATTAATGGATTAATCATATAATCATTAAATTTAAAAATCTAATTAAATCTATTTTTCTCCCTTAATTCATCTTGGGTAGAGATTTAGGTGTTCAAGAACCTAAAGTGACTTAATGAAATTATAATTAGCTCATATGTGTGAGAAAATTATAAAAGTAATTAAAATAGTTCCTTAAGCTTAATTAGTAAGTGACTATGAGCTAATTGAACTATGCCCCCTTCATTTCATAGGAGCATTGTGTTGACCTCACTTTTTGGAGTGAGCTCTCAACTTCCTTATCATAGATCTAGGACTCTTATAGACACTAAGAGCTCCTTAGTCTTAAGACACTTCTAGTGATTAGGTGAACACTTAACCTAAGCCTAGAGACTTAGAAGGATTAGCCATGGGAATAGGTCATGCCTTAGGGATTTAGAAAGACTTGCCTTCCCTATATCCTTAAACCCAATCCTTGCTTTCTTCCTCAAACCAAACCTCAAATTCAATCCAAGATCATAAATCTAATCCCAAATCAAATGATTGAAACCCATGATTATATTCAAATTCCAAATCCCTTCCTGTTTGACTTTATCTTATGGACTTAGCCTTAACCAAATTCAAATCAACCCCAATTCAATTGATTTTCTCAAATATCAAATTAAATCTCAAATCAAATCCCTACCCAAATTCTAAATCAAATCCAACTCCAAATGATTGAAACCCATGATTAAATTCAAACTCCAAAACCTCTTCTTAAGCCATATGAACCACCTTCATATGCTTAGCCAAAACTCCCTTCAAACTAAATCAAACTTGATTGATTTTTTTATAAATCAATCATTCATTCATTTATATTCACTAATATAAATTAAATCTAAACTCAAACCATTCAAATCAAATCAAATTGAGACCTTGCTTAAGCCATATGGACTCACCTCCATAAGCTTAACCAAATTTTAATCCAAATCAACCCAAACTCAATTGATTTCTTTATAAATCAATCATTCCTTCATTTATATTCACAGATATAAATGAAGCCCACCCTCCAATCACCAAAGATAAATCAAACTAAATCAATTCCCTACTTAAGCTATTTTTGACCCACATCCTTAAATTTGGTCAAATTTGCTTCCAAAACACCCCAAACTCAAGTGATTTTCTCATGAATCATTTATATCTTCATTTATATTTACAAATATAAATGAAATATAAATCCAAGTGGCCAAAACCAAACACAAATCAAAATAAATTCCCAATTTTAGCCTTTTAGCCAAATTCTTGAACTTGGCTAAATAATACCCAAATTAATTCAAAACTCATGGATTTCTTCTTGATTCAATGATTCCTTCAATCATTGTTTCAAATATAAATACAAACTACAATTATAAAACCAAATATAAGTCAACTCAAGTCAAGCCCATGTTGATCTCTTTTGACTTAAAATTGTCATATGAACCAAAATCCATTTGACTCCAAACCAATTGCAACTAGATTTATATTTTCATCCTAGGCTCATATGTGGGTTCAATTAAACTTGAATCAAGCTGAAACCAAACCAATTGACCCATTTAGGTCCACTTGAAAAGAAATTTTTGAGCCAAGTTCTAATCCAACCCAAATTGGATTGAACTAAGCCCATTCAAACCTCATATCATGATCAACAATCATCCTAGGGTGATCAATTACCTTGAATTGGGTCAAACCAAGTCAACCTTTAGGCCAAATGAAACCTAAACAAGCCAAAACTGACCATATACTAAATTGATTGAAACCTTTGATCCAAACCACTCATAATCAATGATTGAACATGAAAAAACTCTCAATTGAGCCAAACCAAGTCCAATTGGCCATTTAACCTAAGTTGACCCAAATTGGCCTAAAAGCCAAAATGGGTCAAATCATGATTTGATCCAAATTGATTGCAACCAATGGTTCAAGTTCATTTCAAATCATTTATTGAACATGATCAAAGCCATGATTGAGCCCAATTTGACCAATTGGTAAATTGACCTGGGTCAAATTGGCCAAAATCCAACACTAACATAACCTAATTTAGTCAAATTGGTCAAATTAGTCAACTTAGCCCATTTGACCTATTTGAATCCAAATGAGCCAAAATCAAACTTGAGCCAATTAATCAAAACCACTTGAACCAAAACTCTTCAAATCATCATTTAAACATAATCCAGGTCTTGGTTTGACCCAATTTCACTAATTGGTCAACCCAACCCAACCTAGCCCAAATGAGCCTATTTTGACCATATGAAGCCAAATCACCCAAATCCAACCTATGGGACTGTAAGAACTAGCCTAATCCAACCCAAACCAGTCCTAACTCATTCCCAAACTAGGCCAAATTCATAGTGGGCCCCACCCAAGCAATGACCATTGGACAAACCTTCTTTCCATTGGATCTTCACAAAAAATGAGCAAAGTTGACTCCCCCATGACCATGGCAGCACTCAAGTGAGGCTCCACCTGACCCACCTAGCTCACCTAACCCACCCTAGGTTGGCCAAGGACCAATGGGAGTTCAAATTTTCCCCATTCAAGCCAAAATAGAAAACCCATGGATTCAAGCCAAGAGGTCTTTGCACACCAGCCCTTGGGCACCCTCCCACAACTCCCTCCAATCAAGCAGAGCCATGTGGAGTTCAACATGACCTCTCCGGTGCCCTGGTGGTGACCTACAGACCGAAACAAGCCAACACATCTTGTCTGTTCTTCACGCATGATTTTGGGGTATACTCCCCCATTTCGAGCGGTAATTGATAGGATCCGCACGGTGAGAGTTTCCTAAGCCATTTTCAAAACTCCTCAGAGCTTTTCCAAGCATTCCTGAAGTCTCCCTCGATTGGATTTCTTCTCTGCATGCAAAACTGAAATAGGGCAGCCTTCTTTCGATCAATACTCCCTCTCTACTCAATCAAATCTTAGTTCCTTTTACCCACACCTTCACCATATCCAATCAAAGCTAAATGAATCATTTCCCAAGCTTCCAAGCCATAAGAGATAGGAGTTGACAAGATCATTTGTCAAATAGGAGGAGTTTAGTCAACCAAGCAATCCACCTCAAATCAAAGCTCGTGTGGCTCAACAGGGCTTTGTTTCCACCAAATGAAGCTTCCTTAATCATTGAAATCATCGATCATAAGCTCCAGTGAGAATTTCCCAAAATTGAGCCTTGTATGGAAATTAGTTAGTCCTTTTTGAAGAGAAGTTGCATTTGAACCCATCATAGCCATTGGATTCCTGTGAATCCTTCTCGTGAAGGTGTGGGTTGAGTTTGGAGTGGATTCAAGCTCAGGTTAGCTTGGATCGAGCGATTCATGGCGGATGGGCTCCATCATCCATCGCTCGTAGGAGATAGATCATGACCTATCCATTCCACATGATTGGAACGAACGACTTTGATTAGATCACATTTAAATCCTCTCTTTTCTCCCATTTATCACAGGATCTGATCGTGGCTGTCCGATCTTAGATCAGATGGTCCATGGGAAAGCACGTCCACCACAATCTGAGTCAGCATCCTGACGTGACAACTTAAATACCTAATCTTATCACGTCACGTGGAAAGCGTGCGCCGCGTCAGCAGCCATGTGGCGCTGACGGGATTAAGGGTTAATTTGGGCTATTTTAATTAATTTTTAAGATTAAATCTTCCTAAAATCATAACTAATCCTAAAAGAATCCAAAAAATACAAATGAGGGTTCATTTTGAAGATATTTAAGAGTAGAATCCATTAAAATTATGATTAATTAATTCAAAATAGTAATTTTTGGTTAATTAATGTTTAATTAAAAACTTAATTAGCTTAATTACTCTCTGATTAGTTGTCCAATTAATTTCAAAATTTTCTGAGATGTTTAGGGGGATGACCTTTGCCTCCCTATTTTTCTTGGAATTCATTGGATAGTTAATTAATTAAGCCTTAACTTAGTGATGATTTATATGATTTTAATTATGCTCATTATCCTATATTGTGGAAAGTCTTAGGGAAGTGGTTTGGGTTTATCTCTTACGTATTGCTATTTATTTGAATTTAAAGATTAAATAATTAATTAGCATTTAATTAACTAATTAAAATAAGAGGGAACCTAATTATTTTAGAGCCTCATTGGATGTTTGAAATGACTTAGGGATTGGGATTGATGCATCTTCTTTGATCTCTTTCCCTAAGTTAATTTCATCATCTATTTAAAAAAACATAATCAAAGAATTTAATCAATTAATTAAAGGCTTAATGAAATTAATTTAAAATCTATTCATTTTCAACTTAACTTTGTTTAATCAATCTTGGGTAGCTCTTTGGGTGTTCAATAACCTAAATAGAGTGCTAATGAAATTATGGTTAGCTCATAT
Source organism: Cymbidium sinense (assembly GCA_021442155.1). Lineage (NCBI taxonomy): Eukaryota > Viridiplantae > Streptophyta > Magnoliopsida > Asparagales > Orchidaceae > Cymbidium > Cymbidium sinense. The sequence continues at coordinate 12,115,637 of CM038228.1, forward strand.
GTGTGAGAAAACCATGAAAGTAATTAAGTGAGCTCCTTAAGCTTAATTAACTATTAATTATGAGCCAATTGCATTAGACCCATTTTGTTTCTTAGGAGCATTGCCAATTTACTTTTCATGTGGTTGCATCTCATATTGGCTCATCATTATTTAGTTAATTAGCTTAAAGTGATGTAGGTAAGGGTTAATTAATAGACTTAGTTGGATGATGGGATTAGGATTAATAAACCTCTTTCACATTCCCTAGATCAAATTAAACATAAAGATTTAAAAAAAGGTTTTAAGAAACTTTAGCTTATTTTAAATGAGCTTGTTTAATATGATTGTCCTTAGGACTTAGTTGGATTGAATGAAATTACATGCTTGTGTTTCATTATTTCTTTCCAATCATGCTAAAATATTGTATACTACTTGTATTCATGCATTCATGTCTTTCAAATTAAAATAAAAATGATTTCCTTTATGTTAATTTGCATGTGTTGGCTTAATTAAAAATATCTATGGCTAGTATCAGTATTCAATTTCAAATATATTTTCAAAGGTTTATTAATAAATGAATATATATATATATATACACACACACACACACATACACACACACATATTGTAACTTTAGTTATATATAAATAGGAAATGCATGTGAATATAAGTTTAGTGTATGAAGTAAAGTTTCTTTCTTATATTCATGTGTTGATTTGTATAAGTAAGAATGTTATCAGGTATATTAGTCTGGACATCCTAGGGACGCACAACTTTAAGTAGCCCAAGGAGGTTCCTACCTCATTTCCTTGGTGTGAAACAATGGTGACATACGTGCTTGATTTCATTCTAATGCATTTGGACATTAGAATTTAGATAAAACTTTAATTCATTCACACAAAAAAGTAAACAAATTAAATACAACTTTTTAATGTGTTTTTCTATTCTTATAGTTTCTCATACATCCATAGGTATCTGAGGATAGCGTGTATATTAGTCTGGACATCCGAGGGGCATAAGACTTTAAGTAGCCCTAAGGAGGTTCCTACCTCGTTCCCTTGGTGCAGAACAATGACAATGTACTTGCTTAAAAATTTTATCCATGTGAATGTGTACTAAGCTAATGAATGACAACCCCATTTTTCTATTAGAAAGACAAGCATTCATACTTTGTTTAATTGGTTGAGTTGATTAGTCATGTGATTTAAGGTTCTTTCTTTATGCTTTTGCATAAGAATTTAGAAGGAGCTTTAAATTGATATGACAAAATCATTCAACCAAATGAAATATTAATTCCAAATATATTTAATCACATTCATCATTTAAGTGTGCTAAGATATAAATTACATGTATAGCTATGCTTAGGATTTAATAATATGCATGATATCCATGATGGAAAGAAATGAATAAGCATGTTATGTGATAGTAATTTATTCTAACTAATCTTAAGATGCCTTTTTTTATTGAATGAGATTATTTAAAGTAAACCTAAACTTAGGACTAAGTAAAAATGTACTAAGTTATTCACTAAAGGGAATTGATTAATTAATTTGCTTTAGATGTGACTTAAGGTAGGGATAAAGAGAGTGATGCTCTCTTTCTTTCTCTTCATAATACTTAGTTGTTAAGAGTCGGTCAAATGAAATAAAAGAAAATATTAAGTAAAATTTGCAAATCAATTAAACAATTTAAAGTGAAACCACCCTTAATTCCCTATGGAGGCAAGCCCCCATAGTTAATTACATATTAAGGAATGAGATTCCTTAAGAATACACTTGATCAAGGTAAATGATCATTGTCTCCAAAGATTTCAAAGATAGGACTATCAATAAATTGGTTACTTTTGGAAAATCAAGTGGGATTGATCAAAAGGAGGGAGTTATTATTGAAACTAAAGGGAGATGAGTAAGGGGATGCTTATGATACTAGGAAACCTAGTGAGCAACCCAAACTATCCTATGGTTGGGCTTTATATTTTTGAAATTTGAGAAGAATTATATGTTTGAGTTGAATTTTTATTAGAAATCTAGGGCTTATAATTTCATAACACGAGATTGTGGAAATGCCTAAGAGGTGAGGATTTATGCTTGTAACCCGTAAAGGAAAACAACTACCTCAGATCCTAAATCTAGGGAGCTTTGGCAAGGGCTAATGCACGACCTAAATCTAAGGTGAAAATAGGCATATGTCTTACCTCCACAAGAGAGGATAAACCACTCGATTATTGAACTTACAATCACCTGGGGTGGTCTCCAACTAACCCCTCCTATGATTTTAAATACATGTAGGCAAGTCTTATGCTTTACAAGATAGCTAGGCTCTTATTTATTAGAAAGGAGACTAAGTCCTTAAACACACTCCCTAAGAGACTAGATCATGGAGGGCATGAATAATGACTTAATATAATACAAATTTTATTAAGTATTATTTTGAATTTTAGACATTTTTATTTGACATAGGCTATATGATTTCATATGCCTAATGTATAAAAAGATTGGTTATGGGCCAAAATCAGAAAGAAGGAGGTGTGTTTCCATCATCTCTTCTCTCTGCAAAGGTGGAAGCCCTCTATTAGCAAGAGTGAAATAATATGTTTTATGCATGATGTGAGACATATAACATCCTGCTAAGAGGTTGCTAAATATTTTATTATCTTGATTTATGCCCTAGGCTTTGGGTGAGGTTATGAGTTATTTAATTTAATTTTAAGTTAATTAATTGGATAGAAAATGTATTTTTCCTTAAGAGTTTAATCACATCCAGGCCATTCAACAACCATCAAGCAATTTAAGAAATTAGGAAATCATGCCATCCTATTTGCACAAGCATACATATAGTATCAATCAATTTATAAAATTAGCCCAAAAAAATAAGTGGCTGATGTGGTCGGGTTCCACCGCACAACCTGAAAAGAAATATGGGTAGCCGAGCTTTACCCTTATATAACCCGAATTACAAATGAATAATTATAATTAAAAGGAATTCATGTTATGGGGGTCTTCATTCTTCATTTCTTCATTTCTTTATTTCCTTCTTCCTTCATTTCTTTCTTCCTTTTGATTTAATTTTGGGATGTATTTTGCTCCAAAGCTTCACATGTTACATAAGACATGGTCTTATGACCAATGTTCACCTTAATTCCCCCATAACATTCATTTCAAATTTCAATTGCAAAATTTACATCAAAAAGGGAAAGATAAATCTAACTACTGCAAAACAGATATTAGCTAAACATACCACATAACCCAAGAAATTATATGAATAATTTGGACTTAGCACTCCACCCATGGGTAACCAAGTCCATGTGTCTTAATTTGGATCATGCTTAGGGGAATAAGCAACCTGAAGAGCAAAAACATTTATATTTTTATTACAGTGCCCCTTAAGCATAATCTCCTGCAGAAGACATGATTAGGCTAGTATCATCCTAACATCCATACTACGTACATGCACCCTAACATCCAGTCTAAAAATATTACATCACAAAATAAAATCATGTATCAAACCATGCACCGCCCTAACATAGCTAGAAATGGTGACTTAGCCTAATGTGTGTGCCATTTAAGGCTTGTGTGGCATGTCTTAGCTAGGCTTTAAGGTTGAAATTTTCTAAGTGTGAAGGATTCAATTTAGATGGTGGTTTCATTTTAAGTGATTTAGTTGATTTGTCAATTTTATTTGATGATCTGATTTAGTTTGAATGAACCTACACTTAGTTACTAAATGTTGTAAAGAGAAGAAAAGAGAAGAGAACTTCTCTTTCATCCCCACCTTAAGTAACTTTTAAGGTATATTCATTAATGATTTTTCTTTAGTGAATATTTTATTATGTGTTTTAGTTAACCCTAAGTTTAGATTTGTACTAAATAGCCCTATTCAATAAGAAATGCATCTTAGAATTAATTAAGGTGAATTACTACCACATAACACACAACCATTTATTTCTTTCCACCATATATATCATGCATATGAATGATCCTAAGCATACCTATACATGTAATGCAAATTTTAGCACACTTTGATGATGAATGCTAAGAGATATGATTTGAAAATTTGGATGTTCCATTGATGCATGTTTTTATTATGTAGAAAAGGGGAATTATCATCCATTAAAAAATGCACATCCACATGTATAAAAGACATAAGTGAGTACGACGCCATTATTTTCTACACTAGGGGTGTAAGGTACATGACCTACTTAGGGCTACTTAAAGCCTCGCAGCCCCGAGATGTCTAGACTAATATATCCCTTTTCTTAAATACATGTAAATGTACAAAAATAATTAAATGGATGAAGAATCATGCAAAAGATTTTTGTTTGATTTGGTTGTATAATTTACATGTGTAAATATGAGGATCCTTCTTAAGCCATAACATAGAAATGCATAGGAATAGATTTAAGCAAGTGTTGTGTTCGTTTCAAATGAACTATACACCTTGCAAATCCTATTCAAATCCATGTTAAGAGAAGAGAAGAAAACAACATAAAACACATCTTATGCTATAATCACAAGCAAGCTTATAAGTTCTTATAAGTAGCATCACTTCATTCATAATCTTTAATTTATAAGTTTTGGAAATAAGTTTTGGTTTAATAGTGGTAATAGCTATTCATATTCTTAATTTTAACCAACACATGCAATTTGACAAAAAAGGAAAACATTTTTTATTTAATTGATTTTTTCAAAAGAAATGAATTCATGATTTCATATGGAAAATAACATTCAGCATGCTTGGAAAGAAATAAAGAGATGTAAGCACATGACTTCACTCACCCTAATTAATTCCTAATGATAATCCTATAAAATAAGATCATTTAAAGTGAATCAAACTTCTTTAAGGAGATTTCTATTTTTTTATTTTGATTTGATTTGACTTAGGAAATCTAAAACAATTTGCTGGTCCTAACCCATTTCCCCCATGTGTAAAATGGTTTAGTTTAATTTTAGAATAATTAGGTTAATTTTATATTTTATTTAGGTTAAGGTATGAGTTAAATCCATTAATTATCCCTTACCTACACCACTTTAACATAATTAAATAAGTAATTATGAGCCAACATATGCTATGCAACCACATATAATTTAAATTAGTAATGTACCTAAGAAGTAAAGGGGCATAATGCAATTGACTCACAATTATTAATTAATTAAGCTAAAAGGGTTTAATTAAGTACTTTCATAACCATCATACACATGTAATTTGATTATAATTTTATTTGAAGTCTCTTAGGTTATTGAACACCTAAGAATCTATCTAAAAATTAAGTGATTAAGTTCTGGAGTGCTTTAGTTTTGAGTTTGATTAATTGAATTAGTTAATGAGGTGATTAAACCATTAATTAATTTGCAAATTTATTAAGTGTTTATCCAAATGAATTAAACTTAGGGGAAAAGATTGGAAGAGAAATCCTAATCTCATTCCCTAAGTCCATTCAACTGTTCCATGATAATTAACAAGCTTAATTAATGAATTTATCACTATTTAATAGGTTAATTAATCATTAAATTAATTAAGGAAGTGATTAGGGATGAAACAAAAAATTCTCCTAATTAATCCAACAATAAATTCCAAGAAAATCGTGGGAGGCAGAGGTCATCCCACTAATTAACCCTAGGAAGTTTGAAATTAATTATTGAAGTAATTAGCCTAATTACATCAATAAAATCTAAGTTGAGTGAAAATTACTATTCAAAATCAATTAAACTTAATTTTATATTATTCTCCTTTGAATTATCTTTAAAATGAACTTGAGTTTGTATTTTTTTGATTTTTTTTAATTAGTTATGAATTCAAAAGTTTCAACATTAAAAATGAATTAATTAGAGCTAATTAAACCCCTAATCCCGTCGAGTCACGTGGCGGCTAATGCGGCGTGCTTTCCACGTTGCGCGATGGGATAGTTTATTTAAGTTCACATCACACGAGTCACCGTACGACACGATTTCTCTGCACCTAATCTAAGATCGGACGGTCGTGATTAATCTTGTAGTTTAAGAATAAATTAGAGGGAGATCTATCATGATTTAATCATAACCATCCATTCTAATCACGCGAATGACGGTGTGTGATTTTTCTACTCCTGAGTGGCGAGAGATGGATGCCGTCCATTGATCGTAACTGATTCGAAGCTCACCCAAGCTCGGATAGAGTTGAAACTCACTTCACACATTCAGGGAAGCACAAGCAATGTATCCAATGGTCAAGATCTCAAGGGATTACAATTTCCTTCAAAAAGGACCAACCAATTTTTATCCTAAGATCAATTTTGAGCAATACCTCATCGGAGGCTATCACCAACGCTTCTCACGGAGGAGGTAGCTTTGTCTAGTAGAGATGAAGCCCTATTGAAGGTATTAAGTTTTTATTTGGAGTGGATGCTTCGGTTGACCAAGATCCCCTTCAATGGTGATCGACCTTGATCAAAGTCCTCCTTCCTGTGGCTTGGTGACTTGGGAAATAACTTGATTGAGCTTGATGAAGTCCCTTGATGGTGCTTGCAAGTTTAATTTGGTTTTGATGGAGAATTGAATGAGTTGGAATTGGGATGGGTCTCCCCTATTTCAGCTTTGAGCAAAATCGAGATGGAGAATTCAAAGGAGCTTGGAAATGGCTTTAGGAAGCTTGGTTTCGATTCCAAGAGCTCAGTCAAATTGAGTCCTTTTGGTTTGAGTGGGAATGAGGGGGAGTATATCTACCCCTCCTTGGATTGAACGGCTGAGAGCTGAGTTATTATTTTAGCTTAATTGTTGGGATTTGTTGATCAGTTTGGGTTGTTTAACATCCCATGTGAGTCATTTTAGGTAGTGGAGGGATGGGGAGTGGGTTCACATGTGCTAGGTGAGTGTATTAGGTTATCCAAGTGCTCAATTCCCAGTGGAGGGGTCAATTTGGCCTTGGGTTGGGTCATGGCTGACCCAAGCTCATTGGGCCATGTTCACCACCCTCCTTGGTGTCCATGTGGACCACTAGGAGGATGCCAAGTGGCATTGAGAAAGAATTGGCCAAATTCCAAGTGAATTTGGCCATATGATACCCTTTAACCTAAGGGCAAAGTGGTCATTTGGCTTTGATTTTGATTTGGGCAGATTTGAAATGATTCAAGAATGGGTTGGGCCAAATTTCAAGTGATTTGGAGTTTATTTGGTTTGAATTGGTTCAATTTGACCCATTTAGGTTAAGTTAGGTCAAATTGGGCTAGGTTGACCAATTGGTCAAATTGGGTCAAACCATGGGTTAGGTTAAGTTCAAATGATCATTTGGAGCCTATGGGTATCATTGGTTTGGTTCAATTTGGTTTAGATTTGGTTTTGGTTCATTTAGGTTCATTTAGGTAAAATGGGTCAAGTTGACCAATTTGACCAATTTGACCCATTTGACCCAATTGGGTTAGGTCATGAGTTGGTTTAAGCTTGGTTGATCATTTGAAATGTATAACAAGCTTTAGTTTTAATTAATTTTGGTTTGATTTGATTTCAAGTTGATTTGACCTTTTAGGTCAAGTTGGGTTCATGGTCAATTGGCTAGGTTGAGTCTAATTGGTCAATTGAAGCTTTGGGCAAGTTCAACAATCAATTTAGAATGAATTTGACCCATTGGTTACAATAAATTTAGCTTAGATCAAGATTTGACCCATTTTGACTTTTTAGGTCAACTTGGGTCAACTTAGGTCAAGTGGCCAATTAGGCTTAGTTTGGCTTGATTGGTGGCTTGGTCAAGTTCAATCATTGATTATGGATTGGTTTAGATCAATGGTTTCAATCAATTTGGCATATAATAAATTTTGGCTAGTTTAGGTTTTATTTGGGCTAAGTGTTGACTTGGTCAGAGGCTAAGTTTGACTTGGTTTGACCCAATTTGAGTGATTGATCATCCTAGGATGATTGTTGCTCACAATGTGAGGCTTAGATGGGCTTAGTTCAATCCAATTTGGGTTGGATTAGAATTTGGCTCAAAAGGTCCTTTAGGTTACTTTAGGGAGTCAATTGGCTTGATCAAGGCTTGATTCAAGTTTGGTTGAACTCACATATGGACTTATGATTGAAATATAAATCAAGTGTGATTTGGAGTCAAATGGGTTTTGATTCATTTGACAAGTGAATATGGGTTTGACTTGGGTTAGTTTGATTTTGGTTTGATGATTGTAGTTTATGTTTATATTTGGGTATGTGATTGAAGAAGTGATTGTTTGAAGAGAAAATCCAAAGGTTTGGATTGATTTGAGAATGATTTGGCTAAGTCCAAGGATTTGACTTGAAATAGTATAAGTTGGATATAAGTTGGATTTAAGTTGGATTTGGATTTGAGATTTGAATTTAGTTTTGGTTATTTGAATTTATATTTTATTTATATTTATGAATATAAATGAGAATATAAATGGGTTATGAGAAAATCTTTTGAGTTTGGAGTGATTTGGATTTGGTTTGAGCTAAGTTCAAAGATTTGACTTGAAAGGATATAAGAAAGTTGGATTTTGGTTAGATTTGGATTTGAGTTTTGAATTTAGTTTTGGTTTTTGGAATTTATATTTCATTTATATTTGTGAATATAAATGAGAATATAAATAAAGAAAATCTTTTGAGTGATTTGGATTTGGTTTGAGCTAAGTTCAAGAATTTGACTCAAAAGGAAGTTGGATTTTAGATTTTGGATTTGAGTTTTGAATTTAGTTTTGGTTATTTGATTTTATATTTCATTTATATTTGTGAATATAAATGAGAATATAAATGGGTTATGAAAAAATCTTTTGAATTTGGAGTGATTTTGATTTGATTTGAGCTAAGTCCATAAGATGAAATCAAGAAAGATTTTGGATTTGATATTGATCATGGGTTTTAATCATTTGAGATTTGATTCATGATTTGAATTTTGGAATTGATTTATGATTTGAGAAAATCAGTTGAGTTGGAATTGATTTAAGATTTGAATTTGAAGTTTGGTTTGAACGAAGGAAGCAAGGATTGGGTTCAAGCTATAGGGTAGGCAAGTTTTCCTAATACCCCTAAGGCATAACCTATTCCTATGGATAACTCTTCTAAGTCTCTGGGGTTAGGTTAAGTGTTCACCTAATCACTAGAAGTGTCCTAAGACTAGAGAACTCTTAGTGTCTAGAGGAGTCCTATGTCTAAGATGAAGAAGTTGTAAGCTCACTCCAAAAGTGAGGTCAACAAAGGGCGCCCAATAGGTGTGGTGTAACTGACAAGACATACCACACATATTGGTGTTGATCGAGATGATCAACAATGCCAATGATCACAAGCACTAATAGAAATGATCCACTCCCAAACCCAAGGTGCAGAAGGAATCAAAAGCTCAATGCGGTGTGACTCTACGCATGTCAAAAACATAAACATGCGAAGGGGGAATCCACTAGGGATGGAGTGTGTGAACCTTCCATTAGGGAAGCAGGTTCAAGTAATCGACTGGGGGATGAGAAGTTATGAAATCCCCTGGGAGATTAAAATTTGGAATCCACCGGGGATAAAAGATGTGAATCTTCCACTAAGGGAGCAAGTTCGGGTTGGATTAAATTGATTCCACTTGGGAAATTGGAAGGTTTTGCATCTCATTGAGGAGAAGCTGATTGGTTTGATTGTTTAATTTGGCTCCACTGGGGAGGAGGGTTGATTTTGTTTTAGATTTTTAAATTTTGAATTTTGAGATGGATCCTGTCAGTTTACAATGGACCGCACTGAGTAGGGGCCTTATTGGCTTTGGCTTACTTCAGATTTACCAATCCAAAGGGGTAGTCTACCAGCCACATGGTAAGGCTATCCAACCAAAGGGGTTGCCTTTCGGTGTGCAGCGACTATACTAGGAAGAAAGCATAGTAGACTTATATCTTCCAAAGTAGGGATCATTTGCTGGGGTGATCAGTTGGTGAGGCAACGGGTTGAACCCAACCTTAGGCTAACTACTGAGTGAATTCTGCTGTGAGACTTAAATCAGCTCAAAGATAGTTAATACTAATTTCATTTTAATTATATTTGATGGATCCCATCGGGATGACTTGGAGGCCATGTCACTTGGTACTTGATTTAGATCCAAAGGGAGTAGCCGAGGGAAAACTATCCAACCAAAGGAGACTTTCGGGAGCGAATGGGAAGAAAGAATAGGGACTCACATCTTTCTTGAATAAAGACCAGGGTGACACATTAGGTAACATGTCCCACCTAAGGTGTTTATTAGTGACAAGCATGCTAGAAAGAAAGCGTAGTAGACTTACATCTTTCAAAGAAAAATGACTGCCTGGGCAACTTGTTTGTGGTAAAACAGATTGAACCCAACCTAAGGGCGACTACAGAGAGAGTGCCAACCCGGGGATTTATCTCAACCAAGTGTAGTCAAGAAATTCCTACAGGGAGTTTTGCTGACACTGCCCTAAAGATAGGATGCCTGCTTGGGAAAGGGGCCTAGGGGCTTAAAATTCATAATCCGCAAGCGAATAAATTTGTTTGTTTATCATGGACCTATTGGTTTAAGAGGGATCATACTGAGAAGGAGCTTATATCAGCCTAGACCTATCTCAAATTTACTAGTCCAAGCGAAAATTTGTGCATTCGTTGAACAAATTCTCCAACCATAAGGGTGGCTACTAGGAAAGGGGGACTATCCAATCCAAGAGTAACCCGGGTAGTGTTTAAATGGAGTCGCTAAGGATGTGATCCAAGTAGAGTGCCCACAGGGGAGGGGGCACTAAGGGCTTTATCCAAAATCCTAGAGAAGATAATATCTATAGGTATTCGATGGCCAACTCAAGGAGAATGCGCAGGGACTCACATCTACCAAAGAGTGGTGTATCCAAGTGAGTCATAAATAACATCAACCAACCTAAAGTGCCCATCGCTATAATAATCCTAGGAAGAAATCATCTGGGACTCACATCCTCCTACAAAGTAACAGATGTACCTTCTTGGCTCAACAGGTGTTATCTGACCTAGGGCGACTACTGAGTGAATGCCACTAGGAGACTTATATCAACTTAAGGGTAGTCAAGAGGAAAGGAACCACTGGGGAACTTATCCTAAACCTCAAATATATTCGACCTAGTCAATGCATGATGGCTAGTTCAAGAAGAAAGCATGTAGGCTTACATCCTCTTAAATGAAGTTAACATGAGGTAGCTTAGTTGCTGTGCAGTGAGGTTTACCAAACTAACAAGGCGCTCATCGATTTGCAATGATCAAGTCAGGAAGAAAGCACTGGGACTCACATCTTCCAAACAAATGACCACTGGGTGACACACTAGCAAGGTAGTATGTCAGCCTGACCTAGAGCATCTAATGAATGAGTGTTGCAGGGGGCTTGCTCCCTTATCAAAATAGCCCCATACAAAAGATATGTGTTTGTGTTTGTATTTGTGTTTGAAGAGGGTAGGATGCCACTTGGGTTCTCTTACACCTATCTTAGTTGTGCTAGTCGAAATAGGACACCTCTCGAGTTCTCTCACACCTATTCTGTTTGCATTGCGGAATCATGTTTAATTTGTGTTCGTGCTATGAAAGAGGGATATGATGCCTCTTGGGTTCTCTTACACCTACCTTAAAATGCATCGTGGTAGATTCACAACAAATAAATAATTCTTCGAAGGAAGAAACTATTTTGATGAATCTGAATGAATTTTTTTTGATGATAATTATTTTCAAACATGATTTTATTGGAAGTATTTCTTTAAATAGAGCCCATTAATTGAAAGCATCGGGTGTTCTCTTTACAATCAATAAGTTAATAAGATCCTCCTTGGTAGGCCTTCTCTATGACAAAAGGGCCTTCCCAAGTGGGTTCAAACTTGCCTCTCATCTTTCAACGGGCAACAATTGGTCTCCTTATAACTAAAATAAGCTCTCCTACTTGAAAAGCTATAGGACGGACTGACTTGTTTTGATCTTGAATCATCTTGGCTTTGTATAACTCGAGGTTCTGGCATGCCCGTAGGCATCTCTCCTCCAAACCATCGAGCTCTTATAACCATAACTTGGCATTCTACTTTATAGTGATTTTACTACCCATTGCTATCCTTAGTGATGGGAGCTGAACTTCTAATGGTAGAATGACTTCGATCCCGTATACTAAGGAGAACATGGTAGATTGGGTTAGAGTTCTATATGTGATGCAGTATGCCCACAAAGCTTTAACTAGCTGCTCATACCACTATCGCTTATTGTCATCGAGTGTCTTCTTTAGTATATGGATGAGAGTTTTATTGAATGCTTCTACTAGGCCATTCGCCTTGGGGTAGTAGATAGTGGAGTATCTCTAATCTATACTACGTCTCCTGGCAAAATTATTTATCTTTGTGCTTTGAATGCAGTACCATTATCGGATATAATTCATTGAGGCACCCTGAACCTATATAAGATATGGTTCCTGAAAAACTAGAGCACACGCTAAGTTGTGACATCTCTGAGTGGGTTTGCCTCCGCCCACTTGGAAAAGTAGTCGGTAGCAGTTAAGATGAACCTATGACCCTTGGAAGAAGGAGGATTGATATGACCCACTATGTTGATACCCCAACATTCAAATGGCCATAAGGCCAATGTATGGTGTAGAATGTTGGGTGGTTGATGTAGGACCACACCGTGTAACTGACATTGATGGCATCTCCTAGCTACGTTCATGCAGTTTGTGATCGAAAGCCAGTAGTATCCTAGTCTCTTGATCTTTGCTTTCATCTTCAGACCAAATTGATGCGCTTCACATAGACCTAAATGTACCTTGGTCACGATCTTATGGGCTTTGTATTTTTCTAAACAGTGTAATCACATTTGATCAAAAGATCGTCGGTACAAGGTACCATCTACGAGAGCATAAGAGAGAGCTCTCTACTTCATCTGATAGGCTTATGATTTCTCTTGAGGAAGTTTTCATGCATTCAAGTAATCTATGAATGGTTGCCTCCAATCCAGCTCCTCGTCTTTATTGGCAACGATAACCTCCCCTTCAAGAGAAAGTCTCGATTAGTTCAACGTCAATAAGGGATATGACTTATTTATTTTGGATCCTTATTGAAATGGACTCATCTTCCGGACATGCCAATTCCTTGGCGAGTTTGGCCAAAGCATCCTACGCTTTCTCCTCGACCTTAGATGGTGACCTCAGGGATTTGGGCCAACAACTTCATGGTGTACTCGTGGTAGTGATAGAGCTAAGGTTTTAGAACCTTGTAGGACCCTGTAATTTGGTTGATGACCAGCTGAGAATCCCCATAGATATTGATGCTTTTGGCACATACGGTAATAGCTAACTCCAGACTGACAATCAAAGCCTCATATTGAGGTTCATTATTGGTGCATGGATTGTAGAGATAGAATAAGAATCTCATCACATCACGGTCTGGAGTTAAGAGAATGATTCCTACTCCTGCCTTTCCTGAAAGAGTAGATTGTGGTTCTTCCCCTTTTTGAAAGGAAGTTGCACCATCAAAATACATCTTGTAACGGTGATTGTCAACCCCTAAGTTCATGATTTGTTCATTGGGGAGATCATCACTAAGTGGGGAATCAGCAGGAAGTGGGTGTGCTGCTAAGAAATCTGCTAGTGCCTGTCCTTTCATCGCACGGAGGGGTACGAATGTAATATCAAACTACAAGAGAATCATGGACCAACATGCCAACCATTTGGATAATGTCAACCGTGTGATGAGATACTGTAGTGAATTGATTATTGAAATCAAGTTCACCTTATGAGAAAGCATATAGTGCCATAGCTTTTGGGATGAGAAGATAAGAGCTAGGCAACATTTCTTAATAGGTAGGTAGTTTGCTTCAGTAGGGATCAGACGATGACTAAGGTAGTAGAGAACGTTCTCCTTCCCTTCATCATTGGTTTGAGCCAAGAATGCGCCAAAGGGAGTCATTCAATGCAGCAGTGTAGAGGATAAGTGGCTAACCCAGGATAAGGACAGCTAAAACTAGCAGCTTCACCAAATACTATTTGATATCTTCAAAAGCATGCTGGCACTTATCATCCCACTTGAGTTTAGCATCCTTTTTGACAAGTGCTAAAAATGGCTTGCATCTCTCCGATAGATTGGAGATAAAGTGTCTTAGATACGCCAACCGCCCTTGGAAAGTTCTGAGTTGTGTTAAACTTTTAGGGGGTGTCATTTCTAAGATAGCTTTGATGTTTTTTGGTTCTATCTCTATTCCTCGGTGTCGGACAACAAACCTAAGGAACTTTTTTGAAGCTACTCTGAATGCATACTTCAGAGGGTTCATCTTGAAGTTAAATTGTCTTAACCATTCGAAAACTACTCTCAAGTCAAAGAGATGGTCTTTTTTTCATTATTTTTGACTACTAGATGATCAACATAGCATTCAACTTGATGATGAATGAGTTCATTGAAGATCCAAGTCATGGCCAGCTGGTATTTAGCACCAACATTTTTAAGGCCGAAATGCATGACCTTATAATAATAAATTCCAATCGGGGTTCAAAAAGTAGTGTTTTCTTCACCCTTGGGGACCATCTTAATTTGGTTGTAGCTAGATGACCCATCTATGAAGGAGAATACTGCATGAGATGAGGTGATGTCCACCATTAATTCTAGTATAGGAAGTGGAAATTCATCCTTAGAACATGTGAATTTGGCCATTCTTCTTCTTAGCTGGGATGACATTTGCTAACCAGGTAGGGTATTTTTCTTCCTTGATAAAACCAACATCGATCAGTTTCTTGACTTCTGAAATGACATGTTGTTTGATTTCTAATCGCATGCATCTAGGAGCTTGCTTGATAGAGTTAGCATCTATGTTAGGAGATAATCCAGGCATCTATTCATAGCTCTATGCAAACCAGTCCTTAAACTCAGTCAATGGCCTAACTAAGTCATTAGTTTCTTCTTCATTCAACAAGGAACTGATGTATGTCGGGCGTGGATGTTCTTTTGTCCCGAGGTTGATTTCTTTGAGTTTGTCGATGGTTGAATGGATTTCTTCTTCAAATTATGAAGGTGCATCTTTGATTTGAAGATCATCAGGATTATCTAAAGTTTCTAAACAAATCTCCTCATAAGAGTTAGTGTGGTTTGAGAAGATCCTAACAGACTCCAGATGATTGGTGACAACTAAGCAGTAATCATCGTCATTGACTAGATCCACTGTACCGAATCTTAATCCTAGTCTTGATTGTGCATCCCAAATTTTGTTGTTCCACAACTTCTTGAAATACCCTGACCTGTGCCTGGACCATGTATAAGGAATCAAGCCTTTCTTTGCAAGATTATGAACACAAGGCGAGTGCTAATCAAAAGGTAATTCTATTAAATATTTATATGAATTATCCTCAAGTTCTACATCAGCTTTGGACATGAGGATGATGAACCCAATAGGAATCTCTTTGGCTTGACATTTATGGAAGACCTAGGGGCTTCTTTAACAACTAAACCTTCAACATTTTGAAAAGAAAGTGAGGTTAGAGCTAAAGTTCCCAACTGCTGCTTAATAGTTTTACATAAACTTGATTCGAATACATTTGTGCTTTCTTGGAGGCCTGGTCTTCATCACTGTCTGGCTTGAGTGTCACCTCCAATGGAACCCTCTGAGAGGGGTTGGCTGGTATGAGACTCATCCTACAAGCTGGATTCCAAGTCTATGTGAATAGCAGGAGTATTCCTGTGAACTGAAACATAACCCCTATTGGCTGGCGGCCAACCAGGGGGTCTTCCACTTCTGGAATTGCCTCTATGCCTCCGGCTTTGCCTGGTGGAGGTTGAGTCATCCTACCCATATGTTTGTATGGTGGAAAAAATTATGGGTGGAATGTAACATTCAGTTCCACCTCTTCCTTGGTGTCCCTTTCTCTCTCACTTGTACTTTCCTTTTTCTTTTCTTTATCTTTTTCTTTTTTTTTCTTATTTTTCTTTTTCTTTTGTATTTGAATTTTGACCAAGTTTGTGAGAATAGACATTTTGATTTTGAGTAAGATAGTAGGTCACATCTTCATATATCTCTCCCTCTAAAAAATGGCTTTTCATCTCTTTGACACGATTGATTCCATCTCTTCAAACTTGATGCACTGATGAAGGGAAGATGGAATCATCTTGTTCTTGTGTATCCAAGGCCTACCGAGAAAAGCAGTGAATGATGTATTCGAATCAATTATATAGAACTTGGCTTCAGTCTTCTAGTCACCTATTTCTAAAGGTAACACTATGGAGCCTAAAGCCCTCTCTCCCTGTTCATTGAATCCTCTCAACATCATTGGATCTCCTCAAAGCTCAAAGATATTAATCTTCAAATAGGTAAGGGTTTTTAGACTCATAATGTTCACCGATGCACCTGGATCAATCAAAACCCTAGAAAGTCTAAATTTGCCCATATCCACCATGATGTAGAGGGGACGGTTGTGCTCCATGTCTCCCAGAAGAAGGTCTTTGTTGGTGAATGTGACTCCCTAGGATTTTCTTGAATAATGTGCCTCCTCTCCAACAGTGGTCAACTAAGCTAAGCATATCTCTGAATCAAGAAGAGCCTTGATTAATGATTCTCTCATTTCTTTGGATAAGATAAGGGCATCATATATGCTTAGTTTAGCAGTCAACTTTCTTAGGTCAACGATGACATTATAATCAACTCTAGGCTGATCCTCCATAATCATATCCATGGGTGGAGCATCCTATGAAGGGGCTTCTTGCTCGTTGGTACCAATGACTTATTTTCCCTTATCTCGAGGTGCTACCCTAAGAGGTGGAAACTTGCCACTATGTATGTTAACTTCGGTGACCTCTTGTGGCAGGTTAGTGGAAAATTCTATTTGCTCGTCAGGCATACCTACAGGTTCTCCTATAGGACCCTCAAAATCAGATGATTCCAAGTCTATCTCAAGAGGTGAGTATTGAGAGAAAAGGAAAAGTCCATTTTTTTAGAATCAAAAGGGATGATTAGTTGTTATAATTATTTAGACTTGAAGAGTTTTCTAAAAGAGTAGAGTCAGAAAACCCATCAGAAGTGACACAGATGTAATTCAAATTAGCTTTATTCCTTGATTTCTTAGATTTAAAAGGAGGTACACAGTAGAAATCTACTAAAGTAAGTAGGGTGAGGGATTTGATGCCCTCATCCACCGATACAAGATGTATACTAGAAGAAGAGCTAACTAAAGTAGAGTGCCAGTTGAAGTAGTAGCTACAACAGTGGAGTGGAGGTTGGGCTTGGTTCAGTGGTTGTGCTACTTGGCTATCCCGGGCAAGTGTCGGCTGCTGCTGCTACTGCTGAGCTTATATTTTCCCCAAGTTATCTTTGGCAACTTGCAAACCTTCCTTGATGTTGGAGGTTCGAGCTACCTCAGGCACCTGTAAAGAAAGTTTCTTGATTTAAGAAATAATCTTTTTTGAGATTCACGATAAAGAGATATCCCAACCTTCTTTTATTTCGAGAGGATCACATGTATCCCCAAGGATTACCTAACAGAACTAGATGGTTATTCTACTAGATATTTCTTGGGGATAACTATAGCACCTGACTTGTAGCAATGCTCAAGCCGATCCTTAAATGTAAAGCAATCCTCCAAAACATGGCCTAGCATGCGGTGGAAGGGGTAAAAGTTAGGATCATTACTCCAGCCCACTTCCTTCGACTTTCTAGGCTCGGGTAGCTAAAAATTAGGTTTCTTTAAGAGATTCTTAATGATTTTCCCGACTACCTCCCTCTTAATTGAATAAGTTTTATTTAATTTATCCAAAAAAGTAGGTGGATGATAGCTACCTGGGGGTTGGTATGTGTCGCTCTTGAGAGTATGGTGAGGAGGAGCAAGGCCATGGAGGTCTTGTGTGGGGTAGGATGGTCTAGATGGTGGTAAAGGAGGTGGAAGCAATGGCTGTGGAGCTCATGGTCTCTCATACTAATCTCTGGCTGGTTGCTTTCCCTTGTCCAATGCTACTATTGCCCCTGGCTTCTTTTCATAGGCTTTCTGCGGCTTTGACTTTGCTGACTGATCTTGAAAAGGTAACTATTTGGCCTCTCCTTGTAGGCTAGTCACCTTATTGATTAGTTTCTCAAATGTCTTGATGGTGAAATCTTTAATCATGAAGGCGACCGGTCCATAAATATTCTTTAACAGAATTTCAATCTACGATTCATATTTCATGCTTAAATTGCACCATCTAAGAATATAATCAACGAGGGACTCACCAGGGTGTTGTTGTGCTACAATGAGATTGCCTATAGTTACCCTTTACTGAGCTCCAGCAAACCTCTTAACAAAGAGTTGCTCCAACTCAAAAAGTCTTCTCTAAATCATTGGGGAGATCATCGTACCAATTAAAAACTATACCCGCTAAGCTGCTGACAAAGTGATGAAATAATAGCACATCACTACCACCAGCATTACAACAATTGGCCCTAAAGTGTGCTATATGCTGGCGAGGGTTCCCATTGCCATCAAAACTCTTGAAAGAAGGAGGCACAAAACCCTTAGGATATTGGATAACATCGAATTCTTCTAAGTAGGGTCTACCCTTTGGAACTGATGAACCATCTCGGGCTTGTGCCAATGCTCTCTCACTTGTTGTTCAACTATGAGTTTAATATCTTTTTCTTGTATGGAGGTACTGTCCACTACCTTCCTATACAAGCTAGTGTTGCCCTGCTCTACTGAAGGTGAACTTTTGGCTTGATCCAGGGCATGCAGTAACTCAGGCTGACCAGTCTCCACAATAGTAGGATGTGCTACGGGAGCTTGATTCTAAAGTGCCGGAACTACTGCTAGCAAATCTTCAAGCCTCTTTCTCATCTTGTCAATCTGCTCATCCTTCTATTTGAGTTGTTAAAGGAGGTGTTGGGTTAAATAGGCTGTATCATCCTGTTCGGCAGTAACACCTTCTAAACTCTGGTGATCCCGAAGGAGGGAACCCCTGGTGTCAACCATATGCACCTCTGCAGAGTCTTCCAACAAATCATCTTCATTGGAATCGAAGCTAAACTTCTCTTCCTCTAGGTCAGACTAGTCATACCCTAGGATTTCTTTCTTCTCGTGAGATCGTGTTACTATCATCCAGGAGGTCCAACTGCAGTAAAATGATCACAGCCGTGGTGGGATCATGTTCATAAACAGAGATACATCTGACCTCCCCTACTACCAGAATACTGATCTTATGAGGGCTACACTCACTAGAAGATACATGTTCATGGCTATCAACTGCCATGGGTGGAGTGCTGCTCATAGGAGTATCTATTGCCATGGGGACAATGGAACTGTCCCCTTCTTCCTCAGCTGCTGCTATATCCATGATCTGCTGAGGTAGTGGTGGTGATGGCATGACTACGATGCTATGAGGTCGCCACTCCTTCTTCATCACAACTGAAGTAGGAGGTCGAGCAGGAGAGCTCAGCTTCACTTCAGTCGGTTGTGTAGATGAAATGATATCTCTTGGCCATAGCCGGATCACCAGTGGGGCTTTCTTTTCCCCTGATGCTGCTTTCATGGATTTAGATGGAACTGTAGAAGATGGAACTTATACTGGTGATGGCGGACGTGGAGTAGAGTGGTGTGATGGAGACAACACTGACTCCCTCTGTGTGTGGGCTCTCTTCCCATGATGGATAGTAACAATCAATATAATACTATTAGTATGACTGATGTGAGTAGCACGTCGATTGGGGAAATCTATGAGGGTGGAGGCTGCTGACTGCCTGGCGTACCTTTGCCTCTCTCTGCTAGTAACATGAACTGATACACGGGCTTCTCTAGTTCTCTCCTAATGGATATGCTTGCCATGCTGTGAAGAATAACAAATCATAAATCAAATTGGGCACCAGACTCTGACCGTCCGTAAGCCCCACCAACTTGGTGTAGAACTATCCTGAGGTCGGCATACAACCTCCTTCTATCTCTAGTAGGTGCCTCATAGTGAACTACAGATGGAGGTGACATTGTAATCCTCCTAACATCTTCCTCTCCATTAGATCCGAAAAGAGGATGGAACTTGTTCTGTGTAATCAAAGGAGACACTACCTGGGTGACTCCTCTACTGCAATGTGAGAGACTGCTTCCATCTCCTTTGCTATACGCACATGATGCCGCTTAATATTGTGGCTCTTTTTGCAGTGCTGAGTTATGCTTGGTGGAGCAGTACGGGAACTAGACCCTATCTCAAAGGTAGGGGAGAATATCCCTGAAGCCAGGGTAGCCTTCCCCTTGGAGGAAGCCAGTGAGTGGGTACTAGCCTATACTGGGGCAGTAATGGGAATAACTGAACGCCTGAACGTATGAGCACTAGAACTGTGGCTACTGTGGGAACCTCTATTGCCTTCCACTTAGTGAGGAAAATTCAGAATCTGAAGGCATCTCAACATGGATGACTGGTTTCTGCCCAGTCACCACATTCCTGCTGATAGTTGTGAGGGTTGCTCCCTCACAAGTGATCCTGGCCCCCTCGAATCCTCGGCCAAAGTGTATTAGATGAGCGAAATCAGTTTAGGGGAGGTTGGCCTGATCCAAGGCCAAATCCATCCCAAAGGGGAAGGTCAACACATACTTCTGAGCATCCATTTGCACTGTAATGAACTTTGAGAAAAGGTTGACTGACACTGAACTGAAACTATGCAATTGTTGGAAATAAACTCAAATCAAATTTTTTGTCTTGATATTTTGCTGACTTTTTAAATTTGCTTTAGAATTTGAATGCACACTCAACAATTTGAATGTGTTAAGTGGGGCTCATTGAATTTAGGAGAGAGATTTTGAATGAATTGGAGAAGAGATTTTGAGTTTAGAATCCACTTTCAACAAATTTGTGTATGTTGAAAATGGATTCAAATATTTTGAAGAGATTTTGATGCTTTCATTGGTTCATATTTGAATTTGATTTTTATGTTTGGGGACCCTTTATTTAACAAATTTGAGTATGTTAAATAGAGGGTCAATTGATTTTGTTTGGGATTACTCATTTAGCAAATTTGGGTATGCTAAATGAGTTATTTGAAAATAATTTTCTTCTTTTGCTTATTTGCCCATGAAATTAAAGACCTAGTTCAAGTGAGGTGTATTAAGGATGAAAATAATAAAGTGCTTATCTTAGAAAAGGATATTGAAAATAGGTGGATGAGGTATTTTGATAAACTTTTCAATGAAGGATATGAAATGATTGATTTTAGCAACCTTAATATAAGCAAAATAGAAAATTTTATTTTATCGTCATATTAGTAAATCTGAAGTTAGAGAAGATTTAAAGAAAATGAAATGTGGAAAAATAGTAGGACCTGATGATATTCCAATAGAAGTGTGGAAATGTTTAGGAGATTAAGGAATTTCTTGGCTTAAAAATATTTTTAATGTTATTTTAAAGACTAAAAAGATGTTAGATGAGTGGAGAAAGAGTTTGTTGGTTCTTATATTTAAGAATAAAGGTGATGCACAAGAGTGTGCAAATTATAGAGGAATTAAGTTAATGTGTCATACATTAAAATTATGGGAGAGAGGTATTAAGCATAGGTTACGATGTGATACAAAAGTTTCTCACAATCAATTTGGTTTCATGACAGGTAGATCTACTATGGATTCTATACATTTGTTAAGAGGTTTGATGGAGAAGTATAGAGAAAGTAAGGAGGATCTACATATGATATTTATTGATTTAGAGAAAGGAGTTAATATTGGTTATATTAAAGTCATTAAGGATATGTATACTAGAGCTCTTACTTGTGTCCAAACACAAGGAGGATTGACAAAATATTTTCCTATTTCAGTTGGATTACATCAAGGATCAACTTTAAGCCCTTATCTTTTTTGCTTTAGTTATGGATGTTCTTACTAGGAATTTACAGGAAGATGTACCTTGGTGTATGCATTTTGCTGATGAAATTCCTCTTGTTGATATGACTAGAGAAGGAGTCCAAGAGAAACTTGAATTACAGAGGTCAACATTAGAGTCTAAAGGTTTTCATTTAAGTAGATCTAAAACTGAATATATGGAGTGTATTTTTAGTTGTAGAAGTTCTAGTGGTAGTGTTGTGACATTAGGTGAACAAGTCGTTAATAAGAGTGAGCGATTCAGATATTTAGGTTCTATTGTTCAAAATGATGGTGAAATTGATGAAGATGTTATTAGTAGAATTCAAGTTGGATGGTTGAAGTGGTGGAATGCATATGACCTGTTGTGTGATAGAAAAGTTCCACTTAAACTTAAGAGAAAATTTTATAAGATGGCGGTAAGACCTGCAATGTCTTATGGGGCAAAATGTTGGCTAATAAAAGAGAAGCATAAGACTAAGTTAAGTGTTACAGAGATGAGGATGCTCAGGTGGATGAGTGGCTTTACTCTTAGAGATAAAATGTGAAATGAGTATGTTCGGGAAAAAGTTGGAGTAGTTCGAGTGGCAGATAAGATTAGAGAGAATCACCTTGGATGGTTTGGCCACATAAAGCGTCAGCCGTCCGATGAGCCAATTAGGAGAGGAGATGCATTAGATTTTTCTTATGTTAAGAAAGGTAGGGATAGACCTAAAAGACTTGGTTAAGATGTATAAAAAATGACCATAGTATGCTTGAATTAAATGAGAATTTGACACATAATAGAAAACAATGGAGATGAAGGATTCATGTAGCTGACCCCACTTAGTGGGATAAAGGCTTGTTGTTGTTGTAGTTGTTGCTTGTTTGCCTATGATGTGAATCATGTGTGATTTTAGAAATGGTTTTGATATGATTCTATTTGGAAATGAAATCTTCATTCAATAAATTTGGGTATATTGAATGAGGGTGTTCATTTTCAAATATGTGCTTTTTGAAAGATGATTTTGATTTTATTTGGAAATGAAATCTTCATTCAATAAATTTGGGTGTATTAAATGAGGATGTTCATTTTAAATTTGTGCTTTTGAAAGATGATTTTGATTTTATTTGGAAATGAAATCTTCATTCAATAAATTTGGGTATATTGAATGAGGATGTTTATTTTTGAATTTGTGCTTTTCAAAAGATGATTTTGATTTTATTTGAAAATGAAACCTTCATCCAATAAATTTGGGTATATTGAATGAGGATGTTCATTTTAAATTTATGCTTTTGAAAGATGATTCTTAACTTCTATTTTTGGAAAGATCCTACATGTAATAATCTCAAAGATTGTTAGATGAGGTTGAGTTATGAAACTTTTTATGCAAGTATTTTATTATGTGAAGTTTTTTTTATTTGGAAAAGTGCTTTTCAGAAAGTGATGTTTTTATAAAGGATTTATTTATTTATTTATTTTTGGAATGAACCTTTCCTTACCATATAAATGGTAAGGAGGTTCAACAAGCTTTTTAGTAATCTCTTTTTTATTGAATTTTATTTTCACCTATTGGGTGACCCAACAGTGGTTTTACCTACATGGAGTGAGAACCTAAAAGATGTTGGCTAGCTTAGCTTAAGAATGAAATAAACTAAGTGCCAACGAAAAAGAAAGATAGTCTCAGATTAATATAAAATACATATCCACTATCGACACTTGGAGACAACGATCATTTACCAAGGATGGAGAGAGGAACCATCTCCAGCAGAGTCGCTAGAAAAATTTGTGGTGTTTATTCTTGAGAGGAGATGATGTGGGACACTATGTAGATCCACAGATGTTCTCATTAGGGTGATCGGGTGTAACATTGAGGAATGACGTACTATCTCGAGAGATAGAGGTCACCATCCTACAATGGACCTAATTACCTAATAAGGACTCCTAAAGATAATGGGTCTTCAAATGTACTAGAGATCTTTCCCCTACTTTACATGGAAAATTAAAGTAGGGTTTATTTTAAATCAGGTTCGTTAAGTTCCCTATGGAGGCAAGCTCCCATAGTTAATTACATCTTAAGGAATGAGATTCCTTAAGAATACTCTCGATTAAAGTAAATGATCGTTATCTCCAAAGATTTCAAAGATAAGACTATCAACAAATTAGTTATTTTTGGAAAATCAAGTGGGATTGATCAAAAGGAGGGAGTTATTATTGAAACCAAAGGGAGATGAGTAAGGGGATGCTCATAATACTAGGAAACCTAGTGAGCATCCCAAACTATCATAAGGTTGAGCTTAATATTTTTGAATTTTGAGAAGAATTATATGTTTGAGTTAAATTTTTATTAGAAATCTGGGGCTTACAATACCGCAACACGGGATTGTGAAAATGCTTAAGAGGTTAGAATTTATGCTTGTAGCTTGCAAAGAGAAACAAAGACCTCGGATCCTAAATCTTGGGAGCTTTGGCGAGGGCCAAGGATGACCTAAATCTAAGGCAAAAATGGGTATATGGATTACCTCCACAAGAGAGGATAAATCACCCGACTATTGCACTTACAACTGCCTAGGGGTGGCCGCCAACTAACTCCTCCTATAATTTTAAAGACACAAGTCTTATGCTTTGTAAGATAGCTAGGCTATTATTTATTAGAAAGGAGATTAAGTCCTTAAACACACTCTCTAAGAGACTAGAACATGAAGGGCATGAATAATGACTTAATCTCATGCAAATTTTATTAAGTTTTATTTTGATTTTTGAATATTTTTATTTAACACGGGCTATGGGATTTAATAAGCCTAATGTATGAGAAGATTGGTTATGGGACAAAATTAGAAAGAAGGAGGTGTGTTTCCACCATGTCTCTCAAAGGTCAAGCCATTTTCTCCGGCAAAGGTGGAAGCCCCATTAGCAAGAGTGAAACAATATGATTTATGCATGATGCGAGACATACAACATCCAGCTAAGGGGTTGCTAAAATTTTTATTATCTTGATTTATGTCCTAGGCTTTAGGTGAGGTTATGAGTTATTTAATTTAATTTTGAGTTGATTAATTGGATAAAAAGTTTATTTTTCCTAAGAGTCTAATCGCATTCAGGCCATTCAACAACCATCAAGCAATTTAAGAAACTAGAAAAATATGCCATCTTATTTGCTCAATCATAAATATAAGATCAATCAATTTATAAAATTAGCGTAAAAGAATAAGAGGCCGATGTGGTCGAGTTCTACTGCACAACCTGAAAAGAAATGTGGGTAGCCGAGATCTACCCTTATACAACCTGGATTACAAATGAATAATTACAATTAAAAGGAATTCATGTTATGGGGGTCTTCATTCTTCATTTCCTTCTTCCTTCATTTCTTTCTTCCTTTTGATTTGATTTTGGGATGTAGTTTGCTCCAAGGCTTCACATGGTACATAAGACATGGTCTTATGACCAATGTTCATATTAATTCCCCCATAACATTCATTCCAAATTTCAATTGTAAAATTTACATAAAAAATGGAAAGATAAATCTAACTAAACCTGCAAAATAGAGATTAACTAAACATACCACACAACCCAAGCAGTTATATGAATAATTTGAACTTATCACTCCACACATGGGTAACCAAGTCCACGTGTCCTAATTTGGATCATGCTTAGGGGAATAAGCAACCTGCACAACAAAAGCATTTATATTTTTATTACAACGCCCCTTAAGCATAATCCCTTGTAGAAGACATGATTAGGCTAGTATCATCTTAACATCTAGACTACGCACATGCACCCTAATATCCAGTATAAAAACATTACATCACAAAACAAAATCATGCATCAAATCATGCACCGCCCTAACATAGAGTTAGAAATGGTGACTTAGCCTAATGTGTGTGCCATTTAAGACGAGTTTGACATGTCTTAGCTAGGCTTTAAGGTTGAAATTTTCTAAGTGTGAAGGATTCAATTTAGAGGATGGTTTCATTTTAAGTGATTTAGTTGATTTGTCAATTTTGTTTGATGATTTGATTTGGTTTGAATGAACCTACACTTAGTTACTAAATGTTGTAAAGAGAAGAAAAGAGAAGAGAACTTCTCTTTCATCCCTACCTTAAGTAATTTCTAAGGTAGATTCATTAATGATTTTTCTTTAGTGAATATTTTATTATGTATTTTCATTAACCCTAAGTTTAGATTTTCACTAAATAGCCTTATTCAATTAGAAATGCATCTTAGGATTAATTAAGGTAAATTACTACCACATGACACACAACCATTTATTTCTTTCCACCATGTATATAATGCATACGAATGATCCTAAGCATACCTATACATGCAATGCAAATTTTAGCACGGTTGATGATGAATGCTAAGAGATATGATTTGGAAATTTGGATGTTCCATTGATGCATGTTTTTATTATGTTGAAAAGGGGGAATTATCATCCATTAATAAAATGCACATCCATGTATAAAAGACATAAGTGAGTACAACGCCATTATTTTATACACCAGGAGCGTAAGGTACAAGACCTAATTAGGGCTACTTAAAGCCTCGCAGCCCCGGGATGTCCAAACTAATATACCACTTTTCTTAAATACATATAAATGTACAAAAAGAAACCAATGGATGAAGAATCATGCAAAAGATTTTTGTTTGATTTGGCTGTATAATTTAAATGTGTAAATGTGAGGATCCTTCTTAAACCAAAACATAGAAATGCATAGGAATAGATTTAAGCAAGTGTGGTGTTCGTTTCAAATGAACTACACACTTTGCAAATCCTATTCAAATCCATGTTAAGAGAAGAGAAGAAAATAACATAAAACACATCTTATGCTATAATCACAAGTAAGCTTATAAGTACTTATAAGCAGCATCACTTTATTCATAATCTTTAATTTATAAGTTTTAGAAATAATTTTTGGTTTAATAGTGATAATGGCCATTCATATTCTTAATTTTAACCAACATATGCAATTTGACATAAAAGGAAAATATTTTTAATTTAATTGATTTTTTCAAAAGAAATGAATGCATGATTTCATATGGAAAATAACATTTAGCATGCTTGTAAAGAAATAAAGGGTTATAAGCACATGACTTCACTCACCCTAATTAATTCCTAAAGACAATCCTATAAAATAAGATCATTTAAAGTGAATCAAAATTCTTTAAGGAGATTTCTATTTTTTTATTTTGGATTTGATTTGACTTAGGAAATGTGAAAAGTGGTTGCTGTTCCTAACCCATTTTCCCGATATGTGAATTGGTTTATTTTAATTTTAGAACAATTAGGTTAATTTTATGTTTTGTTTAGGTTAAGTTATGAGTTAATTCTATTAATTACCCCTTACCTACACCACTTTAATATAATTAAATAAGTAATTATGAGCCAACATATGATATGAAACCACATGTAATTTAAATCAACAATGCACCTAAGAAGTAAAGGGGCCTAATGCAATTGCCTCACAATTATTGATTAATTAAGCTAAAGGGTTTAATTAAGTACTTTCATAACCATCCTACACATATAGTTTGAATATAATTTCCTTCGAAGTCTCTTAGGTTATTGAACACCTATGAATCTATCCAAGAATTAATTGATTAAGTTTTGGAGTGATTTAGTTTTGAGTTTGATTAGTTGAATTAGTTAATGAGGTGATTAAGCCATTAATTAATTTGCAAATTTATTAAGTGTTTATCCAAATGAAATAAACTTAGGGGAAAAGATTGGAAGAGAAATCCTAATCTCATTCCCTAAGTCCATTCACTATTTCATGATGATTAATAAGCTTAATTAATGAATTTATCAGTATTTAATATGTTAACTAATTATTTAATTAATTAAGAAAGTGATTAGGGATGAAATACACAATTATCCTAATTAATCCAATAATAAATTCTAAGAAAATCATGGGAGGCAGAGGTCATCCCACTAAGTAATCCTAGAAAGTTTGGAATTAATTACTAAAGTAATTAAGGAGTAATTAATCTAATTACATCCCCAATAAAACCTAAATTGTGTGAAAATTACTGTTTAAAATCAATTAAACTTTATTTTATATTATTCTGATTTAAATTATCTTTAAAATGAACTTGAGTTTGTATTTTTTGAATTTCTCTATAATTAATTGTGAATTTTGGATGTATCAACATTAAAAATGAATTAATAAGAACTAATTAAACCCCTAATCCCGTTGGGCCATGTGGCAGCTGATGCAGCGCGCTTTCCATGTGGCACATTGGGATAGGTCATTTAAGTTGTTAGATCCATCGTTGAGTTAGCTGGCGGTGGACGCGCTTTCTCCATGGGCGTCCGATCTAAGATCGGACAGTTCCAATTAATCCTGCAGTTTAGGCTTAAATTAAAGGGAGATCTTTCATGTTTTAATCACAACCGTCCATTTTAATCACGTGGAATGGATGGTGTGTGATCTATCTCCTCCTGAGCAGCGAGAAATTTATGCCGTCCGTCAATCGTCAGTCGATTCGAGCTCACCCAAGCTCGGATGGAGTTCAAACTTACCCCACATCTTTAGGGAAGCACAAACAATGTATCCAATGGTCAAGATCTCAAGGGATTACAATTTCTTTCAAAAAGGATCAAACAATTTTTATCCTAAGGTCAGTTTTGAGCAATACCTCGTCGGAGGCTATCATCGGCGCTTTCAACAGAGGAAGTAGCTTTGTCTAGTAGAGATGAAGCCTTGTTGAAGGTATCAAGTCTTGATTTGGAGTGGATGGTTTGGTTGACCAAGCTTCCCTTCAATGGTGATTAGCCTTGATCAAAGTCCAGTGGCTTGGTGACTTGAAAAATAACTTGATTGAGCTCGACGAAGTCCCTTGATGGTGTTTGCAAGTTTAATTTGGTTTTGATGGAGAATTGGATGAGTTGGATTTGGGATGGACCTCCCCTGTTTTGGCTTTGAGTAAAATCGAGAAGAAAAATTCAAGGGAGCTTGGAAATGGTTTTGGGAAGCTTAGGGATGCTTGGTTTCGATTCCCTAGAGCTCAGTTGAATTGAGTCCTTTTGGTTTGAGTGGGAATGAGGGGAAGTATATCTTCCCCTCCTTGGATCAGATGGCTGAGAGCTGAGTTGCTATTTTCTCAATTATTGAGATTGGTTGATCAGTTTGGGCTGTTTAACATCCCATGATAGTCATTTTAGGTAGTGGAGGGAAGGAGAGTGGGTGCCTATGTGCTAGGTGAGTGTATTGGGTGATCCAAGTGCTCAATTTCCATTAGAGGGGTCAGTTTGGCCTTGGATTGGGTCATAGCCCCCAAGCTCATTGGGTCATGTTCACCACCATCCTTGGTGTCAATGTGGATCATTAGGAGGATGTCAAGTGGCCTTAAGAAAGAATTGGCCAAATTCCAAGTGAATTTGGCCATAGGATACCCTTTGACCTAAGGGCAAAGTGGTCATTTGGCCTTAGTTTTGATTTGGTCAGATTTGAAATGATTCAAGAATAGGTTGGGCCAAATTTCAAGTGATTTGGAGTTCATTTGGTTTGAATTGGTTCAATTTGACCCATTTAGGTCAAGATTGGTCAAATTGGGCTAGGTTGACCAATCGGTCAAATTTGGTCAAACCATGGGTTCAGTTAAGTTCAAATGATCATTTGGAGCTTATGGGTATCATTGGTTTGGTTCAATTTGGTTTAAATTTGGTTTTTTGCTCATTTAGGTTCATTTAGGTCAAATGGGTCAAGTTGACCAATTTGACCTATTTGACTCAATTGGGTTAGGTCATGGGTTGGTTTAGGCTTGGTTGATCATTTAAAATGTATTGCAAGCTTTGGTTTTAAGCATGGTCAATTGGGCTAGGTTGGGTCTAATTGGTCAATTGAAGCTTTGGTCAAGTTCAATAATCAATTTTGAATGAATTTGACCCATTGGTTGTAATCAATTTGGCTTAGATCTAGATTTGACCCATTTTGGCTTTTTAGGTCAACTTGGGTCAACTTAGGTCAAGTGGCCAATTAGGCTTGATTTGGCTTGATTGGTGGCTTGGTCAAGTTCAATCATTGATTATGGATTAGTTTAGATCAATGATTTCAATCAATTTGGCATATAGTGAATTTTGGCTAGTTTAGGTTTCATTTGGGCTAAGTGTTGACTTGGACAAAGTCTAAGTTTGACTTGGTTTGACCCAATTTGAGTGATTGATCATGATAGGATGATTGTTGCTCACAATGTGAGGCTAGATGGGCTTAGTTCAATCTAATTTAGGTTGGATTAGAATTTGGCTCAAAAAGGTCCTTTAGGTCACTTTAGGTCAAGTGAGACTTAGTGGATCAATTGGCTTGATCAAGGCTTGATTCAAGTTTGGTTGAACTCACATATGGACTTATGATTGAAATATAAATCCAATTGCAAGTGATTTGGAGTCAAATGGGTTTTGATTCATTTGATTATTTTAAGTCAAAAGGGTGAATATGGGTTTGACTTGGGTTAGTTTGATTTTGGTTTGATGATTGTAGTTTATATTTATATTTGGGTATGTGATTGAAGAAGTGATTGTTTGAAGAGAAAATCCAAAGGTTTGGATTGATTTAAGAATGATTTAGCTAAGTTCAAGGATTTGACTTGAAAGGGTATAAGAAGGATTTTGGTTAGACCATGATTTGAGTTCTGAATTTAGTTTTGGTTAATTGAATTTATATTTCATTTATATTTGTGAATATAAATGAGAATATAAATGGGTTATGAGAAAATATTTTGAGTTTGGAGTGATTTAGATTTGGTTTGAGCTAAGTTCAAGGATTTGACTTGAAAGGGTATAAATTAGATTTTGGTTAGATTTGGATTTGAGTTTTGAATTTAGTTTTGGTTATTTGAATTTATATTTCATTTATATTTGTGAATATAAATGAAAATATAAATGGGTCATGAGAAAATCTTTTGAGTTTGTAGTGATTTGGATTTGGTTTGAGCTAAGCTCATGGATTTGACTAGAAGGGGTATATGAAGGATTTTGGTTAGACTTGGATTTGAGTTTTGAATTTAGTTTTGGTTATTTGAATTTATATTTTATTTATATTTATGAATATAAATGGGTTATGAGAAAATCTTTTGAATTTGGAGTGATTTGAATTTGATTTGAGCTAAATCCATAAGATGAAATCAAAGGGGCTTAGGAAAGATTTTGGATTTGATATTGATCATGGGTTTTAATCATTTGAGATTTGATTCATGATTTAAATTTTGGAATTGATTTATGATTTGAGAAAATCAGTTGAGTTGGAATTGAATTAATATTTGAATTTAAAGTTTGGTTTGAAAGAAGGAAGCAAGGATTGGGTTCAAGCTATAGAATAGATAAGTTTTCCTAATACCCCTAAGACATAACCTATTCCTATGGCTAACTCTTCTAAGTCTCTAGGAATAGGTTAAGTGTTCACCTAATCATTAGAAGTGTCCTAAGACTAAGGAACTCTCAGTGTCTAGAGGTGTCTTATGTCTTAGATGAATAAGTTGAAAGCTCACTCCAAAAGTGAGGTCAACAGTACTGTTGTAGACTGGATGTATGGGTGTATGTCTCGTAGACTAGATGTTATACCGTGATTATCCTAATCATATTTTTTGCAAGAGATTATGCTTAAGGGGCCCTTAAAATAAATATAAATACTCTCTTTTGTAGGTTGCTTAACTCCTAAACATAATCTACGTCAGGACAGGTTGACTTGGATACCTATGTACAGGGTGCTAAGTCCAAATTATTCATATAACTGCTTGGATTGTATGGTGTGTTTAGCTAACACTTATTTTTTAGGTGAAGTTAGATTTATTTTTCTATTATTTTAATGTAATTGTGCATTAAGAATTTGGTTAAGTGTTATGGGGGTTAAGGATGAACATTGGCCAAAGGGTTTGATCTTGGGGTGCCATGTGATGCTTAGAAGCCTACCAAATCAAATGGAGCAAATCAAATGAAGAAATGGGGGGAGAATGAAGACTTGAAGATCCCCCATAACACTTATCATTTATAATTTGTTATTATTCTTTTACATTACTGGGTTATATAAGGGTAGAGCTCGACTACCCATTTCTTTTTCTGGTTGTACGATGATACCCGACCGCACTGGTCTATTATTCTTTCACGTTGAGGTTATAAATTATTTGATGATTTGTTTACATTGTGCAATAGAAATGATAAGTATTTTCCTAGTTTCTTCATTTATGTTGATTTAATGTGTGACTTGGATTTGCTTAGGCTCTTAGGAAAAAATAACCTTTTTACCCTAATTACAACTCATAACTAAATTTTCTAAAATAACTCATAACCTCACATAAAGCATAGGCATTAAATCAAGATAATAAAATATTTAGCAACTCCTTAGCTGAATGTTGTATGTATAATACCATGCATGCATCTTCTGCATCTCTTGTAAATTGAGGGCCCCTGTTCTTGCACATATGAGAAATGCTTGACCTATGAGAGCAACTCCTACTGATAGGGCTTCACCCTCTTCTTTCTTGATTTGGCCCATAACTTATTTCAACATGTATTTAGACATATAAAATCCTATGGCCTGTGTTAAAATGAAGAGTCAAAATCAAATAAAATTGATAAGATTTACATTAGATTAAGTCATTATTCATACCACTCATGCTCTAATCTCTTAGGGAGTGGGTTTAAGGACTTTAGTTTCTTTCTAAATAATAACAACCTAGCCATCTTGCAAAATATATGACTTGACTACATGGTTTTAAATTGTAACAGGAGTTAGCTGACTACCACTCCAGGTAGTTATAAGTTTAGCAGTCGGGTGGTTTACCCTCTCTTTGGAGGTAAACAATATACCTACTTTTTCCTTAGATTTAGGTCGTGCTTTGGCCCTCGCCAAAGCTCCCTAGATTTAGGATATGAGGTTGCAATTTCCCTTTGAAATTATAAGCATAAATCCTCACCTCTTAGTGCATTTCCATAATCTAGTATTGAAGGATTATAAGTCTTATATTTCTAATAAAATTCCAACTCAAATATATAATTCTCCTCAATTTTAAACATATAAAGCCAAACCATAGGATAGTTTGGGATGCTTAGAAGGCTTTCTAGTATCACGGACATCCCCTACTCATCTCCTTTTGGCTTCGATAATAAATATCTCTTTTCAATCTATCCCATTTGATATTCCAAACATAACCAATTTATTGATAGTCCTATATTTGAATTCTTTGGAGACAACAATTACCTACTTTAATGGAGAGTATTCCTAAGGAACTCACCTTTCTTAGGATGTAATTAACTATGGGAGGCTTGCCCCCATAGGAAACTTTAGAACTCGATTTAAATAAAATCTACTTTATTCATCCATGTAAAGGGAAAAAATCTGGTACATTCGAAGACCCATCATGCCTTAGGAATCCTTATTAGGTGATTTGGTCCATCGTAGGGTAGTTATTTCTATCTTTCAAGATAGTACACTATTCCTTGATGTCATACTTGATCACCTCAATAAGTACATCCTCAGATCTGCATGGTGTCCCCCCCCCCCCCCACACACACACATGCACACACATCACAAAACCAAAAATAAACACCACACATTGCTATTTAATTTTTAATTCATTTGTATATTACATTAGCTCATAATCATTTTATCAATTACCTTAAGGTAACATAGGTAAGGGTTTAATTAAGTGATTTAATCTATGGTTAACTTTATGAATCCATAAAATCAATGTAATTGCTTCTTGTTAAATCAAATTAACTCACAGCTATGGGGAATGGGATTAGGATTAACAAACCTTTCTCATATCTCTTACATCAAGGTAAACATGAAATCAAAAGTGACACTAAGAAGCTTTGGTTTATTTTAAATAAACTTATTTGATATTATTGTCCTTAGGAATTAGTTGGATTGGATGAAATTACATGCTTGTGTTTCTTTATTTCTTTCTAATCATATTAAAATGTTGTATGCAACCTGATTCATGCATTCATTTCTTCAAAAAATAATTAAAAATAATTGATTTTCCTTATGTCAAGCTTGCATGTGTTGATTCTAATTAATATATGTGTGGCTACTATCATTAGTAAATCCATATATATATTATTTTCTTATAAATAAATGATCATATATGCTATAAATGCTAGTTATGAATACCTAGGAAATGCAAATGATTGTAGCTGAAGTATATGGAGTAAAGTTCTTTTCTTTCAATATTAGAATTTCAATTGGACTTTACTCCATGTACATAAATCTTTTCAATCAAATAAAATACAACTTTTGCATTGTTTGCTCTCCTTTACTTATGTGTACATTCATATGTATTTGAGTAAAGGAAATAGCTGGTCTAGACACCCCAGGAATGCGAGGCTTTATGTAGCACCAAGGCGGTCATTGGATTATCTCACTTCCCTGGTTAATAATTGCATATACTAGCTCATATCTCTCATACATGTGCATGTACTTAATTATGGAGTCAAAACTCCTCTTCCTTTTACCAAAACACATGCATTTATAATTGTTTAAGTAATAAAATTAATTAATCATGTGAATAAAAGTTCTCTTTCTCATATTCATGTATGCAAACTTACATGTGTTTGAATGAAAATGGCATTTAGTATGGACATCCCGGGAATATAAGGCTTTAGCTAGCCCCAATGAGGTCATTTGATTATCTCACTTCCCTGGTTAACAATGATACGTACCTGTTTAACTTTATTCCCATGTACTTTTGCATAAAAATTTAGATAGAGCTTTAAATTAATATGATAAAAAAATACTTCAATCAAAAAAGAAAAATATCAACTTTAAACATACATGTTCATATTCATCATTTAAGTATGTTAAGACATAATGGATGTATACATATGTTTAGGACTTAATCATATGCATGCTACATGTGATGGAAAGAAATGAATAGATATGTGTTATGTGATAGTAATTAATTCTAATTAATCTTAAGACGCCTTTCTTATTGAATGAGTCTATTTAAAATGAATTTAAACTTAGGATTAATTTTAAAAATATAAGAAGTCATTCATTAAAGAGAATTCGTTCAATTAATTTGCTTTAGATTTGACTTAAGGTAGGGATAAAGAGAGTGATCCTCTCTTTTCTTCTCTTTATAACACTTAGTTGTTAAGTGTAAACCAAGTGGAACAAAAGAAAACATTAAGTGAAAATTCTTGAATTAACTAAATCATTTAAAGTGGAACCATCTTTTATAATTAAATCCCTTCATGCTTAGAAAATTACAACAAAGCCTAGTTGAGACCTACCACATAAGCCTTAATATACACACCTTAGAATTAAGTCACCACTTTTAGCTTTATGTTAGGGCGGTGCATGGAGTGATGTATGTTTGGTTTTATGATGTATTGTTGTAGACTAGATATTAGGGTGTATGCTTCATAGACTGGATGTTAGGCCATAATTAGCTTAATCATATTTTTTATAGGAGATTATGCTTAAGGGGTGCTTAAAATAAATATGAATGCTCTCTTTTGCAGGTTACTTAACCCCTAAGCATAATCTAAGTTAGGATAGATGGACTTGGTTACCCATGTGCAAGGTGCTAAGTCCAAATTATTCATATAACTGCTTGGGTTGTATGGTGTGTTTAGCTAACATTTATTTTGCAGGTGTAGCTAGATTTTCTTTTCCTACTCTTAATGTAATTTTGCATTAGGAATTAAGATTAGTGTTATAGGAGATTATAATGAGCGAAGGCTAGAAGGCTTTGTCCTGGGAGGCCCCATGATGCCTTTAAAGTAAGCGAACCAAATAAAAAAAATGAAGGAGATATGAAGATAAGAAGACCCCCCCATAACATTTATTTATTTGTGATTGTAATTATTCTTTCATATATCAGGTTGTATAAGGGTAGAGCTCGGCTACCTATTTCTCTTTCGCAGCGGTGGTACCACGCACACGTTATTCTTTTATGTTGGGTTTATAAATTATTTGATATTTTATTTATAATTATGTAATAGAAATGTTATATCTTTTTCTAGTTTCTTCATATATGGTGATTTAATGTGTGGCCTAGATTCGGTTAGGCTCTTAGGGAAAAATAAACTTTCTACCCCAATGATAACTCGTAATTAAATTTTCTATATAACTCATAACCTCACTTAAAGCCTAGGTATTAAATCAAGATAATTAAAAGATTTAGCAACCCGTTAGCTGAATGTTGTATGCTTAATATCATGCATCCATATTATTTCACTTTTACTAAGAGAGGGTTTCCATCCTTGCACGGTAGTGGAAGACTTAACCTTTGAGAGTCTCCCCTGTTGTAAAAAAATACATTTTTCTCTCTGATTTAGCCAATAACCTCATTTCAATAAGCATTTAGACATATAAAAATCCTATGGCCTTGGTCAAAATGAAGAGTCCAAAATCAAATAAAAATTGAAAAGATTTGCACTAGACTAAGTCATTATTCATACCACTCATGTTCTAGTCTCTTAGGGAGTAGGTTTAAGGACTTTGGTTTCTTTCTAAATAATAATAACCCAATCATCTTGCAAAATCATATGACTTGACCACATAGTTTTAAAGCGTAGGAGGAGTTAGCTGACTACCACTCCAGGTGGTTATAAGTCTAGCAGTCGGGTGGTTTACCCTCTCTTGTGGAGGTAAACCATATACCCATCTTCGCTTAGATTTAGGATGTGCTTTGGCCCTAGCTAAAGCTCTCTAGATTTAGGATCTAAGGTTATTATTTCTCGGCCTATAAGCATAAATCCTCACCTCTTTGATATTTCCACAATCTTGTATCATGGGATTATAAGCCCTAGTCTTTGAATAAAAGTCAACTCAAACAAATAATTCTTCTCAATTTTAAACATATAAAGCCCAACCATAGAATTGATTGGAATGCTCACTAGTTTCTCTAGTATCATGAGCATTCCCAACTCATCTCCATTGGCTTTGATAATAAGTCTCTCATTTTGATCAATCTCGATTGATTTTTCAAATATAGCCAATTTACTGATTGTCCTATCTTTGAAATCTTTGGAGACAACAATTGCCTACCTTAATTGAGAGTATTCTTAAAAAATTTTCCTTCATTGGGATGTAATTAACTATGAGGGCTTGCCCCAATAGAAAACTTTAGAACCCGATTTAATATAAACTCTACTTTATTCATCTATGTAAAGTAGGAGAAAAATCTCTAGTATATTCGAAGATCCATCATACCTTAGGAGTCCTTATTTGGTGATTAGGTCCATTGTATGGTGGTGATGTCTATCTTCGAGATAGTGCACCATTTCTTAATGTCGTACTCGATCATCTCAATAAGTACACCCTAAGATCTGCATGGTGTCCCCCATATACATATTTGAAAACAAACACTATAGATTTTTCTGGCGACTCTGCTGGGGATAGTTTGTCTCTCCATCTTTAGTAGATAATTGTTATCTCCAAGCATCGATAGTGAACTTGCATTTCTTGTGAGACCAAGACTATCTCTCTTTCCATTGGCACTTAGCTTATTTCATTCTTAAGCAAAGCTAGCCAACATCCTCTAGGTTGTAGGACCTCACTCATTGTAGGTCTTGGAACCCCTATTGGATCCCCCAATTGGTAAAAAAAATAAAATTAACTCATGAAAGGAGATGAAAAAAATTTAGAACCTCCTTACCACTAGCTTGGTGAGGCAAGGTTCATCTTATATTTAAGAAAATAAACTCTTTTTGTGAAATGTCACTTTTTAAAAGTACTTTTTCAAAAATTCACATAACAAAAGATCTTGCATAAAATTCACAAAAAAATTTTCAAAAAAATTCAAAACTCATATAACCAAACCTCATTTATGAGGTTCTTTTCAAAAATTTTAAAATCATTTTTTCAAAAGCATCTTTTTAAAAATAGTTATCTCCATTCAACATACCCAAATTTGTTGAATGAAGATCCTATCTTCAAATAAAATCATGACATAAAATTGAAACTCCAATTAACATATTTCACATATGCTAGAGTTGAAGTTTCCCTCTTTTCAAAGGCAAGCAATCAAACACAAAATCAAGGCATATTTTGAACTCCATTTGACATACTCAAATTTGTCAAATAAGAGTTCCCCTTTCTTTTGAAAAATCAAAACAATTGAATTTTATTTAACACACTTACTTTTGTCAAATAGAATTCCTCCTTTCTAAAGGCTTGAAAATCAAAACACATTTGGACTTCATTTAACATACCCAAATTTGTCAAATGAAAGTTTTATTTTCAAAATTCATAAAAATAAATTGAACCCTATCTAACATACCCAAATTTGTTAAATAAGTTTCCATCTTTCAAAAATCATAAATACACTTGACTCCTACTTAACATACTAAACTTGTTACGTAAGAGTCTCATTTTCAAATCAAATCATATTTGGCTTCCACTTAACATACCAAATTTGTTAAGTGAGAGTATCATTTTCAAAAAATAAATTAAATCACATTTGACTTCTACTTAACATATCAAATTTGTTAAGTGAGAGTCTCATTTTCAAAAACACAAATTAAATCAC
This sequence comes from Cymbidium sinense, assembly GCA_021442155.1. NCBI lineage: Eukaryota > Viridiplantae > Streptophyta > Magnoliopsida > Asparagales > Orchidaceae > Cymbidium > Cymbidium sinense. The sequence goes on from CM038228.1 coordinate 12,153,795, forward strand.
ATTTACCTTCCACTTAACATTCCAAAATTGTTAAGTGAGAGTCTTATTTTCAAAAACAAATTAAATCACACTTGACTCCTACTTACCATACCAAATTTATTAAGTGAGTGTTTCATTTTCAAAAGCAAAAAAATACAAATCAAATCACACTTGGCTCTCACTTAACATTGTTAAGTGAGAGCCTCATTTTCAAATCAAACAAACACATACCAACCACATTTGGCCTCTACTCAACATACTAAATTTGTTAAGTAAGAATCCCCCCTTTTAAATCAAATCAACACAGGTTACACACATGACAAACAATCATCACAAGAAAGATGTGTTCACAAAAATTTCAAACATATAATCAAAACCTTTCTAGCACACCTAAATTTGCTAAGTAAAGGTTTTCCAAATCAAAATTTTCAAACAAGACACACGATACAAATCCTTTCAAAGATCTCTCCAAATATTTGAACCCCGCCCAACCTACTTAAATATGTTGAGTATGGGTTCTAAATCAAAATCATATGGCAAAGTCTCTTTTCCAAATATCAAAAATCTCTCCAAAATTCAATGAACCCCACTTAGCATACCTAAATTTGTTGAGTGTGGGTTCGGATTCCAAGTTAAATATAAAAGTCAATGACTGAAGGCAAGTATCAAGGCAAGGATCTGACTCAATTAGATTTCAACAAATATAGTGATTTCAGTACAGTTAGTCTTTCGAGCCTCCAGTTAGTACAGTGATCATGGCTCCTAGGAAGTTCATATTATCTTTCTCCTCTGGTGTAGAGCTGGCATTGGATTAGGACAATCTCGCCACGACTGATGCCCCACATTTGGTCTACTTTGTTCATGGCTTTGAGGGGGTCCGTATTACTTGTGAGGGGACAATCCTCATAACTATTAGCAGGGAGGAGGTGGCGGGATAGACGCCACTCATTCGCTTGGATATCCCATCTGACTCTGAGTTTCCCTCGTTGAAGAGGAAGGCTGTCGTGGTACCCACACCCCATTCAAAGACGTGTCGATTAGCATTTGCCTGCTCAGTTCCCCGCCATAGCTCCTAGTGACAGCTACCTCCTCTTTGGTCACCCTAAAGGGGAAGGCTATCTTAGCCTTTGAGATAGTCTCCCCTACCTTTGAGGAAGGTTCTAATTCTCGCTTTGCTCTACTCACCAGTACACAACACCACAAAAAATTGAAAGATTAAGTAGGATCATGAGCGGGCAGCCAGAGAGCTCGACACTGCTTCTCAGGTTGTTGAGGAGGGTTCTCCCCTTGAAACATCTTCAATTTTGAGTGGCAGTAGGTTCCACCCCCTCTCGACCTTAGATGGAGAGGAATACTATCAGAGGATCATTGATTCTCCTCCACCACTAGCTTACTTTGGACACTACTGGACTTATGACTGTTCTACGCCTGGTCAGCAGAGCAGAGCTTATGGACGGTCAGAGTCTGGTACTTTATTTGATTTGAGATCCATGATCCCTAGGAGTGTTAGGAGTCAGATTCATAAAGAGAGAGAGAGAGAGAGAGAGTGGAGGCTCAGTATCTACCTGCGCAAGAGAGACTGAGGTATGCGTGCGACCCTCTGCTAATGGATTTAATTGATCTCTGCCATGTCATGGCCTATCATTATGACAATATTATTCTTATTGGTGCAATACGATGCAGGATAAGATCTCCAGTTGAGAGGTAGTCGATGTTGCCATCTCACCGCTCCCTTCACCATCCACGGTCACCCATTCAGCTTACAACATCTACCACTCTCGCCAAGGTTCAAAATCCCCCATCCAGCGAATGACCATCCCCATTGGTGATCTGGCTATGCCCCAAGGATCCCGCTCCATCCATTCCACCTGTACAGGTGAGACTGAGCTCCCTTGCTCGATCTTCTACTTAAGCTGTGGTCAAGAAGGAGTGGCGACCCAAGAGCATCGTCGTCACACCACCTACACAATAGATAGAGATAGAGCGGGGAGTGGACACAGACATAGCCCCCATGATAGTTGATCCTCCTAACGAGGAAGTCTTGACAGTAGGCACTATCCATTGTATAAAGTTAGTGGAGTATAGTCCTACAACTAGCAGTCAACGAGTATTTGTCCCAGTCCAGCCAGGCATAGTAGATCGATCGATAGATGACATATTAGCGGACTACTTTACTGAGAAAAGATGAATTCTTAGAAGTGACCATTCAGATCAGGACGAGGATAGAGTCAGCTTCGATCATGATGAGGATGACATGTTGGTTGACACAGCTGAGGTCCACATGGTTGACACTCGGGGATCCTTAGAGCGCGATCAGCATAGACAGGAAGGTGTCGTGCTCGAGGAAGGTGACACTTCTCACCCGACTCAGCACCTTCTCCACCAGCTTAGATAGAAGGATGATCACATTGACATGATGGAGAAGAAAATAGAGGAGTTGATGGCAGTAGTCCTAGCATTGCAGAATTCAGCCCTGTTTCACAACCTTCTCCTGTGGTAGCCGATTGACTAGAGTTGGAACATGCCTTAGATCATCTTGGGTGCATCCCCACAGATGATGATGCTTGTAGCTTGCTTAGGAAGGTTACAGATGGCACCTCCATGCATGAAAAGGATATCAAGCATATGGTAGAGGAGCAGGTGAGGAAAATGATGGTGTAGGCCAGGGGGAGCTCATCCATTCGAAAGGGTAGACCATACCCAGAGGACTTTGATGTAGTTCAATACTCCAAGAGTTTTGTACCACATTTCTTCAAGATCTTTGATGTCAGTGGGAACCCCGTCAGCATATTACACACTTTAGGGCCAACTGTTCCAATGCCGGTGGCAGCGACACACTTTTGTTCAGACTTTTTGTCAGTAGCCTAATAGGGGTTGCATTTGATTGGTATGTTGAATTGCCCAATGGTTTAATAGAGACTTTTGCTGAGTTGGAGCACCTCTTCATCATGAGGTTTGCTGGAGCTGATCAAAGAGTGACTGTAGGTGACCTCATTGTAGTGAAATAAATTTTGAATGAGTCCCTTATTGATTATATTCTCAGGTGATGCAACCTGTATATGAAAGGGGAGCTTCAGCTATCCGAAAAGCATGCCATTGAGATTCTTCTCAAGAATATTCATGGCCCAATAACCTTCATGCTTAAGGGCTTTACCATCTGAACATTTGAGAAACTAATCAATAAGGTGGCTAGCCTGCAAGAGGAAGCCAAATAATTATCATTTCTTGACAAATCATCTCGGCCCAAGCTATAGAAGGTGTTCAAAAAGAAGCTAGGGATAGTTGTGTCAGTAGATAGAGGGAAGCAGCCAGCCAGATTCTAGTATAAGAGACCCTGAGCTCAGCTTTTTTCACCTTCTCTGCCACCACCTCAGCCATCATATCAGCCGCCACAATGGCCATTCCCGCCACATCAGCAGCCCACCCAGCAGCGGTACTCCTATCCCTCGCTAGATAGATTGAATAAGTCATATTCATTCAAGAGGGAGGTAGTTAAGAAGATCTTTAAGAATCTCTTAAAAAAACTTAACTTTCAGTTATGAGAGCCTAAGAGGCCGGAGGAAGTGGGCAAGAGTAATGATCCTTATTATTTCCCTTACCACTGCATGATTAGTCATGTCTTAGAGGAATGCATTACTTTTAAGGATTGGCTTGAGAGTAGCTACAAGTCAGGTGCTATAGTTATCCCCAAGGAATACTTACTAGAACAATCTTCCAGTTCTATTAGGGTAATTCTTGGGGAAGCCTACGATCCTCTTAATAAAAGAAGGTTGGGATATTGCCTTATCCCGAACCTCTAAAAAAGTAGTTTCTAAAATCAAGAAACTCTTTTTACAAGTGTCTGAGGCAACTTAAACCACTAACATTAAGGAAGGTTTGCAAGTTGCCAAAGACAACTTGAAGAAGGTGATAGCCCAACAGCAGCAGTAGTAGTCCACCTTACTTGCTAGGGAAAGTTCAGTAGCACAACCACCGTCCAAGTCCAGCACTCCATCCACAGTTGCAACTACTACTTCTTCCTCTACTAGCTACTCTTCCACCGGCAGGAGCGTTTATCAGCAGACAATGGCATTAAATCCCTTGCCCCACTTACTTTGTTGGATTCATATCATGTACCTCCACCCAAAAAGAAATCAATAAAGAAAGCTTTCACTTACATCTTGTCCACTTCTGATACTCTAGATTTTATTACTGTTGAAAACTCTCCAAGTCTAAAAAATAATAACAATTGCTGTAGTCATTCCGATCCACTCTCTTCTGATTCAGAATTGAACTTTCCTATTCTGAATCAATTGGGTTCACCTCTTGAGATTGACTTGGAGTCAACTGACTCTGAGGATCCCATAGGAGAAGCTATATGTATACCTGATGTGAAAGAAGAACTTTCCACAAGTTCATCATTTCAAGAAGTCACTGAAGTCAACCTTCACAGTGGCAAAGTTCTATCTCATCAGGTAGCACCTCATGATAAGGGTAAACACACCATTGGTTCCAATGAGCAGATAACCCCTCCACAGGATGCTCCACCTATGGATATGCTTGTGGAGGACCAAGTTAGATTTGATTACAACATCTTAGCACATCTTAGAAAGTTGCCAGCTAAGTTAAGCATAGATGACACCCTTGTCTTATCCAAAGAGATGAGGGAATCTCTAGTAAAGACTCTGCTTGATCCAGAGATATGCTTAGCTCACCTAACTGCTACTAAAGAGGAGACACACAATTCAAATGACATCTTAGAAGTAACATTCAGTGATGAAGACTTGCTTCTAGGAATGACCAAGCATAATCACCTTCTTTACATCACAGTGGACATTGGCAGATGCATGTTATCAAGAGTTCTGGTTGACCAAGGTGCATCAGTCAACATTATGAGTTTAAGAACTCTTGCCTACTTGAGGATTGACATCTCCAAACTCAAAAAAAAGAGGATGATGTTGAGAGGATTCAATGAACAAGGCGAGAGGGCCTTAGACTCCATAGTGTTGCCATTGAAGATAGATGATTGGAAGACTGAAGCCAAGTTTTATATCATAGACTCAGATACATCTTTCAATGCTTTGCTTAGGAGACCATGGATACATGAAGACAACATAGTTCCATCCTCTCTACATCAGTGCTTGAAGTTTATGAGAGGTAGAATTGAGTACTTGTTGACCTCACTTTTGGAGTGAGCTCTCAACCTCCTATTCTTAGACTTAGGACTCTTCTAGACACTAAGAGCTCTTTAGTCATAAGACATTTCTAGTGATTAGGTGAACACTTAACCCAAGCTTAGAGACTTAGAAGGGTAATCATAGGATTATGCCATGCCTTAGGACTTAAGGAAGTCACTTACCCTATAGCCTAAACCCAATCCATATGCACCTTCTCAAATCGAACCCAGATTCAAATCTTAAACTAAATTTCAAATTCAAATTCAAATTCCAAATCTAATTCTAAATTTGACTCTAAATGATTGAAACCCAAAATCAAATGCAAATCCTAAGACCCTTCCTAAGCCATATGAACCACCTTCATAAGCTTAGCCAAAACTCCCTTTAAATCAAATCAAATTCAATTGATTTCTTTATAAATCAATTATTCCTTCATTTATATTTACAAATATAAATAAAATCCATATTCAAATGATCAAAACTAAATCAAACTGAACTAAAACCCCTTTTAAGCCAGATGGACCCATCTCCATGTGCTTAACCAAATTAGCCTTTAAACCAATACAAACTCAATCAATTTTCTTATAAATCAATTGTTCCTTCATTTATATTCACAAATATAAATAAAATATAAATTTAAATGACCAAAACTATATTGAAAATCAAATCCAAACTCAATCTAAGCCCTTTGAGCCAATTCTTTTGACTTAGCCAAATTCTATCCAAATCAAGTCAAAAATAATGGATTTTCTCTTGAATCAATCATTCCTTCAATAATCTATCTAAATATAAATGAAACTTATAATCATCAAACAAAATTCAAGTAAACCCAAGTCAAGCCTAACTTAGCCATTCTGACTTCAAACTTTCAATTGAGCCAAAACTTATTAGACTCTAAATTAGTTGTAGTTGGATTTATATTTTAATTTTAGGTTCACATATAAGTCCCACTAAATGTAAATCAAGCCAAAACTAAATAATTGACCAACTTAGGTCCACTTGACCTTGACCAAAAGGACCCATTTGAGCCAACTTCTAATTCAACTCAAATTTGATTGAACCAAGCTCACCAAAACCTTCCACCATGATTGTTGATCACCTTAGGATGATCAATTGTAATCAATTGGGTCAAACCAAGTCAATTTAGTCCTTTGACCAAGTTAACCCAAATAAAACCTAAACTTGCCAAAACCCATCATATATCAAATTGATTGAAACCATTGATCCAAACACACTCATAATCAATGATTGAACATGACCAAACTCTCAATTGAGCCAAACTAAATCCAATTGACCATTTAACCCAAGTTGACCCAAATTAGCCTAAAAAGCCAAAATGGGTCAAATCCCAATCTAACCCAAATTGATTACAACCAATGACTAAAGTTCATTCCAAATTGATTATTGAACTTGACCAAAGCCATAATTGAGCCTAATTTGACCAATTGATCAACTTGACCCAACCTAGCCCAAATTGACCTAAAGGGTCAAATTAGCCAAAATTCGAATTTAATCCAAATTTATTCAAACCAATGGCTGTGTTCATCTTCAATTAGCCAAATGAATATGAATTAACCTATAACCCAAGCCAATTTGACTAATTTTGGGCAAATTGGTCAACTTGACCCATTTGATTCTAAAAGATCCAAAATCAATCCTAAGCCAAATTAAACCAAATTGATCATACCAAAATACTTCAAATCATCATTTGAACCTAGCGTAAGCCTTGGTTTGACCCAATTTGACCAATTGGTCAACCTAACCTAACATGTCCCAATGTGACCCATATGACCCAAATTGAGCAAAATCCCTTGAAACCAAGTCATGACCCATTGAGGGTTGATCAAACCAGACCCAAACCCATTTGCGATCAGCCCAAATCTAACCCAATCCAATCAAATCCCTCATTGATCTCCCCCACATAGGATTCCACCCAACCTCATTTAATTCTTCCCATCACATGCATTCAACTCCCCCCATCTTTGGCATTCAATTGAGCTGACCCTATGACTGTAAAGGAAGATTTTGGGAGCTAAATCCAAAGTCCCCAATCAACCATCACCACCCAACCACATTCCCATCACCTTTTATTGGGAAATTTTGGCCACCATTAAAGAGGGAGGATAGAGGTAGTGAAAGGATCTGATTTTGGCATTAGAGAGTCTCTTAGAGCTCTCAAAGCAACCAACAACCACTTCCACACTTCTTTTGAGCTAAAAAAATATCAAAGCTGGGTGGATTTCGCTGAGGAAGTGACAGTAATTAAAGAATACATCATTTTGAAGTGAAGGCGCAAGTCTAGGCTCATTCCAAGGCTTCTTCCTCCACTCAAGAGTGTGCTCGGATCATCATCGCCGCTAGAAACCATCCCCGATGAGGTAATTTCATCAAACAATAGCGGGCTTTAAGATCTTCCATTTGCTCAAATGTTTGCTCAATTTTAAGAATTTCCCATAGATTACCTGCATTTTTCATTTTACACTATCCCAATACGATTTGAAGTGTTTTCTAGTGAAGGTCGTCAGAAAATTGAGCCCAAAACTGCCAAAATGGGTGGTTCTCGAGCCCAAATAATCTTTGTTTCATCGATTTTGACCAAAAATAGTAGCAGTCGTCTGATTTCTAGCTCAAAGAAACGGACGACTATGATCAGCGCTTAGATCTACATAGCTTTGGCCCCCCTAAATCATGGGATAGATCTGGACCGTCCGATCTGTGATTAGACGGTCATATCTAACCATGCTGTCCCGATCCACTTCCCGCTCATGGACCGTGCTGGCCAAGGGTTGCACTCCGTGGCGCTTTTTCGGAGCTGGCCGTGCTAGTGCACCACGACCTTAATGCATAGACCAATAGTGCGGCGCCATGTGGCACCACGTTGGCACATCAAAATTCACTAAATGGTTTGAGGTTAATTTGAGTTTTAATAAAAATCAAATTTCATTAATTAAGCCAAAATACAAATCAGATTGACTCGAAATTTTCAGTGACTTAAGTTAAAGTTAAAATACACATATCATAAAATTTTCAAGTGAAAAGGACCTTTAGATTAAGAGAAATTAAATTATGAAGTTTAAATTATCTATTTTAATAAAATAAATCAAATAAAAATCTAGCAAATTAGAAAAATCTTCAAAATAGCTTAACTACCTCAGTTTTAATCTAGGAACCTTAAGAAAATGACATAATCTTATGGAGTCTAATAAACCTAAAACAAACATTTAAGATTAAGATTTAATCAATTAAGAAAAAAATTAAACATGATTTATAAAAATACAAAGGTTAAATAAAAAATCAGAAACAACATAACACTTATTAATCAAACCTCAATTTAAATGAAATCAAACTAAACATAAACACAAACCTAATTAAATTAATTAAATTCAATTAAATGATTAAAAATTTAAATTAAACTCGTAACCAAATAAACCAATGAAAGTTTAACCCCTAATCAAGTTAAACTTATTTAATCCTTCAACTAAGATAAATATTTAACCAAATTCATAATGAAATAATCATGTTAATTTAATCAATTGTTTAAACAAAACTAAATTAAATTAAAGAAATCAACAAAAGACTTAAAATTGAACTCAATTTGGGGATAAAGCAAATCCAAATAAAGTAAATTAAGACAATCAATAACCAAACTTTTAATTACATAAGTTCACCACTTAACAAATTAAAGCAAATTGAACATTAATTAATTATTAAATAAACTAAAAAAATTCAGATTGATTAATAATCCAATTCAACTTAATCATCTAATATTAATCAAATTAAACCAAATAAAGTTAAAGTAAACTTAATCAACATATGATTAAATCACATTTAAAAATTAATCCATTCGGAATAAGATAATTAATTAGCTATTAATACATAAACCTAACAACTAAATCAAACACGGACTCATAATTAAAGTGTTAAATGGAATTAAATGAACATAATAAATGATTGAAATCAAATGAAACTCTAATTATAAATAATCAAGCTTAATAAGCAGTTAATCCACTTGATCTAATCAAATAACGTTAACAATAGTAATGATAATCCTTTAGTTAATCAAGTTCAAATAAAACACTTAATTAAACTTATCAAATCAAATAAGTCATGTGTGGGTAATTAAGTCATCAATTTCTAATTAAACAAACCTTTAATTAATCTAATGATTTTAAAAAAATTTAGTTATCCTTAATCAAATCCAATTGAATAAACATCTAATTTATGCAAACTTAATGAATTAATCTATCATCTTAATGAACCAAATTAACTTAAATAAATCACATTAAAACTAATGTTTAAATCAAATTCAAATCAAATACTTAATTAATTTGCTAATTAATTTGATCACATCTCTTAAATAAGCTAATTAAATTAATCAAATTAATTATATTAAACTTAAGCTTAATCAAATATGGAATTGAACATAATTAAATTACAATTAAATGTCAATCAAATCCTAAATTAAACCTAAACCATTAATTACATCATTAATCTAAGCAAATATGAATCCAAATTAAAAATTAAACAAATCTCTATTTAATTTAATAATTAATCTAAACACACTTCTTAATTAAACTAATTATATGATCATATTGAACTTAAGAAGACCTATAGATTAATAAAGCTAATCAAATCAAATTAATTCAAATAAAGAAAAACTCTCATAAATTTAATACATAATCAAATTAAATCTAATTCAACCTACCTAAATAAGATGAACTAATCAACTATTAATTGCATGAATCTAATAATTAAATCGAAACAAAAAATCAAATGCAAACTAAGCTCTAATAAATGAAATTAAAACAAAATTATAATCACGAATAATCAAACTCAATTAAAATCAAAACAAAATTTCAATTAATCTAATCCAATCAAACTATAAATAAGTGAACCATAATCAAATCAAATATGCATAAAATTAAAACTAAACTCCAAAGTCATTGAATCATATCTAAATCCCCAACCAATATCAAAAACAAAACTCAAACAAAAAAAACCTATTGAACTAAGGTAAAAGATTGATCATCAAACTAAAGAAATTATCAACATATACACGAACTAAGTGGCTAAACTTAGTGAATCAAGCCCTTAATTGGAATTCAAATAAAAGAGCGTATTGAACTTCAAATAAACCCTAAGTTAATTAGAATGCATTCACTAATTTAAACTAAACTTAAATGAAATAAGAAAATCAATGAATCTTAACCACATCTAAATAATTTCAAATTGAAATATTAAGTTAAAACCCAAAAGAAAAGAATTAGCTATTAATCTAAAAGGATATTGAATTATCAAAATTTAATTAAATCAAAACATTTAATCCAAAATTAATCGATCAAAATACATGAAATTAAACAAATTTAAATAAATATTAAATTATCAAATTTAATTAAATCAAAACATCTAATCCAAAATTAATCAATTGAAATACATGATGGTAGAAAAATATAAAATAAATAAAACAACCACGAATCAAGTCAAATCAATTCAACTAAATCATTTAAATAAATTAGATTAAATGAAACTCTAAACAATCAAATTAAGGGTTCCTCTTTATGTGTTTAATATCATAAAGACCCTTTAAGGAAATTATGATTAGCCCATAAGTGTGGAAAAATCTTGAAAGTATTTAATTAGGTTCTTTAATTTTATTAATCTATTATTATGAGCCAACTGCATTAGGTTATTTAGGAGCATTGCAATTTTATTTTCTCACATGTTCATGTCATTTGTGCCTCATAATTAAATGGTTAATCAAATTAAAGAAACATAGGTAAGGGTGATTAATTGATTTAATTAAGGATCCAACTTAATTAATTCATAAAATTCACTTAACTACTTTTCCATAAACCAAATCAAATTACCAATGTAGGAATGGGATTAAAACACTAAATAAACCTTCTTCTTTTCAAACTTAATCAAAAATCCTAAGTCATAAATTAATAAAGAAGTTTTGGTTTTCTTTAAATGCTTTTATTTAGTATGATTGTCCTTAGGAATTAATTGGAATGAATGAGATCATGTGCTTATGTTCCTTTATTTCTTTTCAATTATGTTAAATGTTGCTTGCCATGTGTAATCATGCATTCATTTATTTTAAAATTAACTAAATGAAATGGTTTTTTTTATGTCAAATTGCATGTGTTGATTTAAATTTAAAATAGGTGTGGCTATTGTTACTATTAAATTAAAAGTTATTTGCAAAGGCCCATAATTCAATTATAATAGATGGAGTTATGTTAATTACAAATATCTATAAGTTTGTATGTGTTGATAATATAAGATATGCAATATGAAGCTCTCTTTCCTTGCCTTATATGGATTTGCATGTGATTTACAAATGTATAGTTCATTTGAAAAGAACACAACATTTGTCTAAATCTATTCCTATGCATCTCCATGCTAAGACTTAGAAAGAATTTCATATGCCATATATAAATCATATAATCAAATAAAAAATGACTTCTTACATGACTTCTCATTCTTGTGGTTCTTTTTGTACATTCATATGTATATAAGAAAAGTGGTATATTAGTCTGGACATCCTAGGGCTGAGAGGCTTTAAATAGCCCTAAGTAGGTCTTGTACCTTACACCCCTGGTGTAGAATAATGGTGCCGTACTCACTTAAAACTCTTATACATATGTATATATGATATAACCAATGAATAAGAATCATAAATCAAATAAATCAAATATAACTTTTGCATGGGTTTTCCTATTCTTATAGTTGCTTATACATCTAAATGTATATAAGAAAAGTGGTATATTAGTCCGGACATCCCAAGACTATGAGACTTTAAGTAGCCTTAAGTAGGTCTTGTACTTTACACCCCTAGTGTAGAATAATTGTGCCGTACTCATTTAAAACTTTTATACATGTGAATGTGTACTTAGCTAATAGATGAAAATATTTTTTTTTTTTTATAAAACAGACATGCATTCATAATTCAATCAGACGATAATTAAATTCCAAACACACTTCTTTGCATTCAACATTTAAGTGTACTAAGACATACATTATATGTATATGTATTCTTAGGATTTGATCATATGCATGATATACATGATGGAAAGAAATGAATAAACATGTGTCATGTGATAGTAATTCATTCTAATTAATCATAAGATGCTTTTCTTATTGAATAAGGTCATTTAGAGTGAACCTAAACTTAGGGTTAATCGAAACATGTAATAAGCCATTCACTAAAGAGAATTGATTAATTGGATTTAGATGTGACTTAAGGTAAGGATGAAAGAGATGTCCCCTCTCTTTCTTCCCTTTATAATACTTAGTTATTTTGTGTAGGTCAAATGAAATAAAAAAATATTAAGTAAAAGCTTACGAATTAACTAAACAACTTAAAGTGAAACCACCCTTTAAATTGAATCTTTCTACACATAGGAAACTATAACTCTAAAGACTAATTAGGACATACCACATAGCTTTAATACACACATATTAGGTTAAGTCACCACTTCTAGCTTTAGGTTAGGATGGTGCATGGTTTGATGTATGCTTTATTTTGTGATGTAATATTTTAGATTGGATGTTAGGGTGTATATTTCATAGACTGGGTGTTAGGCCGTTATTAGCCTAATCATATTTTATGCAGGGAATTGTGCCTGGGTAAATAAAAAAATATAAATACTTCTTTGTGTTGCTTAGCCCCTAAGCATAACCCATGTTAGGACAGGTGGGCTTAGTTACCCATGTGTGGGGTGCTAAGTCCAAATTATTCATATAACTGCTTGGGTTATATGGTGTGTTTAGCTAACATTTATTTTACAGGTTTAGTTAAATTTACTTTTCCATTTAAATGTAATTTAATAATTAGGAATTAGGATTAATGTTATGGGAGATTAGGATGAACAATGGCTAGAAGGCTTTGTCCTGGGAGGCCCCGTGATGCCTTTGAAGCAAACACATTCAAATCATGTCAAATGAAGAAAGAAGTGAAGAATGAAGAATGAAGACCCCCATAGCATGCATTCATTCTTAATTGTAATTATTCTTTTGTAATCTGGGTTGTATAAGGGTAGAGCTCGGCTACCTATTTTTCATTTCGGGATGTACGGTACCTAACAACACCGACCTCTTATTCTTTTGTGGTAGCTATAAAAAAATTATTTGATGTTGTGTTTAGATTAAGCATTAGAAACATAATGCTTTTCATAATTTCTTTATGATTGATGTTTGAATGTGTGGCTTGGATGCGGTAGGCTCTTAGGATGAAATTAATTTTTCTACCTCAATTAATAACTCATAATTAAATTTTTAAACAACTCATGACCTCACATATAGCTTAGGATATAATCAAGATAATTAAAAGATTTAGCAACCTCTTAGCTGAATGGTTGAATGTTTCAAAACATGCATATCATATTATTTCGCTCTTGAAAATAGGGGATTTCCATCCTTGCCAGATAGAGAAAGGCTTGACCTTTGAGAGCCTATGATGGAAAACACCTCTTTCTCCTTTTGATTTGGCCCATAATCAACTTCATCATACATTTAGGCATACAAAATCCCAAAGCTTTTGTCAAAATAAAGAGTCCAAAATCAAATAAAACTTGATAAATTTTGCATTAGTTCAAAACATTGTTCATACCACTCATGCTCTAGTCTCTTAGGGAGTGGGTTTAAGGACTTTAGCTTCTTTTCTAAATAAATACTAGCCTAGCCATCGTGCAAAGCATAAGACTTGATCACATGGTTTTAAAAGCATAAGAGGAGTTAGCTGGCTGCCACTCTAGCATTATAAGTCCAGTAGTCGAGTCATTTACCCTCTATTATGGAGGTAAACAATATACCCACTTTCGCCTTAGATATAGGTCATACTTTGACCCTCGTTAAAGCTTCCTAGATTCAAGATCTGAGGTTATTATTTCCCTTTGGGGCTACAAGTATAAATCCTCACCTCTTAAATATTTCCATAATCTTGTGTTGTTGGATTATAAGTCCTAACTCTCTAATAAAACTTCAACTCAAATAAATAAATCTCTTCAATTTTAAATATTTAAAACCCAATTATAGAGTAGATTGGAATGCTCACTAGGTTCCCTAGTATCATGAGCATTCCCTACCCATCTTCCTTTGACTTCCAAAAATAAGTCTCTCCTTTTGAACTTTCCCAATCGATTTTCCATAAATTACTCCATTCAAACATATGGGTTGGATGAATCGACCTTCACCAGGCAGAGGCAGAGGACGGTTCAAAGGCAACCCTCGAGGTGGAAAGCCTCCCTATTGGCCATCCAATAAAAGGTATGTCCCATCCACTAGGAGTACACCTTCTATCCATATAGGCTTAAAGTCTAGTTCAGAGAATGAGTCTTATGTGATTAGCACACCAGCCAGCTCTTCTCAGCAGTAAATCCCTTTTGAAGTGACATTTAAGCATGATAGTGATGTAGACCTGGCTCCAAAGCAAAGTATAAATGTATCCAAGTTCACATATGAGACAGTTAAACATCAGCTGTGAACCTTAGCTCTAACCCCACTCTCCTCTTAGAAAGTTGAGGGTTTGGTAGTTAAGGAAGCCCCTAAATCATCCACAGATGAGAAAACTCAGAGGTTCTTTTTGGAAGTGTCATCCTCAAGTCAGGAAGCTGATGTAAAACTTGAGGATGATTCATATAAAGATTTAATACAATTGCCTTTTGATTAGTATTCTCCTTGTGTTCTTAATTTATCAAAGAAGGGATTAATCCCACATACTTAGTCTAAACACAGGTTAGACTACTTTGAAAGATTATGGGATAACCAAAGCAAACATTCTCAATCAAGACCAGGATGAGGATTCGACATAGTGGGTCCAGATGATGATAATCATTGCCTATTCATCACCAATCATTTGAAATCTGATAGGTTCTTTTAAAATCATGCTCACTCATATGAAGAGGTGTGTTTAAAAACTTGAGACTATCCAAATGACTTTGATATCAAAGATGCACCGCTAGAGTTTGAAGAGGATATTAGGTCAACCATCGACGAGCTCAAAAAAAATTAACTTAGGAACTAAAGATAATCCACGTTCGACATACATCAGTTCCTTGTTGAATGATACTCAAACTAATGACTTAGTTAGGCCGTTGATTAAGTTTAAGGACTAATTCACATGGAGTTAGAAAGAGATGCCCAGTTTATCTTCTAATGTGGCAGTACACAAACTACCAAAAGAGCTTAGTGTTAACCCTATCAAGCAAGCTCCTAGACATATGTGATTAGAAATTTAACAACATGTCATTTTTGAAGTCAAGAAATTGATCGATGCTAACTTTATCAGGGAAAAATATCCTATCTTGTTGGCCAATGTTATCCTTAAGAAGAAGAATGACCAAATCCACATATGTGTTAATTTTAGGGATCTAAATAAGGCATGTCCAAAAGATGAATTTCTACTTCCAATACCAGAATCGATGGTGGACATTGCCTCATCTCATGTAGTCTTCTCTTTCATGGATGGATCTTGGTTATAACTAAATAAGGATGGCCCCTGATGATGAACAACCCTACATTTCAAACCTCTATCAAAATATTTTGCTATAGGGTCATGCCTTTCGGCATTAAAAAATGCTAGTGCTACATACCAGCGGGCCATGACTCAGATCTTTGACGAACTCATTCAGCATCAAGTCAAATGCTATGTCGATGATCTTGTAGTCAAAAGTAAGAAAAAGGAAGATCATCTCTTTGACTTGAGAGTAGTTTTGAACGGTTAAGATAATTTAATCTCAAAATGAATCCCCTAAAGTGTGCATTCGGAGTAGCTTTAGGGAAATTCCTTTGGTTTGTTGTTTGACACCGTGGAATATAAATTGATCGGGAGAAGATCAAGGAGATATTAGAAATGATACCCCCTAACAGTCTAACTCAAGTCAGATCATTCCAAGGGCAGTTGGCATATCTAAGATGATTCATTTCCAACTTGTTAGGAAGATGCCAACCATTTTCAGTACTTGTCAAAAAGGACACCAAGTTCAAGTGGGATGACAAGTGCCAACATGCCTTCGAAGACATCAAGCACAACTTGATGATGTCGTAAGTTCTAGCAGCCCCTATCTCGAGCAAGCCATTGATACTATATACTACTGCATTAGATGACTCCCTTGGTGCTTTATTGGGCCAAACCAACGATGAAGGGAAAGAAAAAGTACTCTACTATCTCAGTCATTATCTAATCTCTGTTGAGGCAAACTACCCACCTATTGAAAAGCACTGCCTAGCTTTAATCTTTGCATCCCAAAAGCTACAGTTTTACATACTTTCTCATAAGGTGAACCTGATATTTAGGATGATTCCACTATAATATCTCATAGCATGATCGGTGCTATCCGGACGGTTGGCGCATTGGTCCATGATTTTATCACAGTTTGACATCATTTTTGTACTTCTCTGTGTGGTGAAAAGATAAGTACTAGCAAATTTCTTAGCATCACATCCACTTCCCCACTTAGTGATGACTATTTCGATGAATAAATCATGAACTTTGAGGACACTAGCATTCACCACTGGGATATGTATTTTGATGGTGTGGATTTCTTTCAAAAAGGAGAAGAACTATGATCTACTCTTCCAGGGAAGACAGGGGTAGGAATAGTTCTCCTAACTCTGGACCATGATGTGATAAGATTCTCATATCATCTATCCAATCCATGCACCAATAATGAAGCGAATATGAGGCTCTGATTGGCGGTCCAGAGTTAGCCATTACACCATGTGTCTAGAGCATTAACATCTTTGGGATTCTGAATTAATCATTATCCAAATAGCTGGATCTTACAAAGGTCTAAAGCCTAAGCTCCATCACTATCATAAGTACACTATGGAGTTGTTGACTCAAATCCCAGAGGTTACCATATACAAGATCCCTCGAGGAGGGAATATAGTAGATGCATTAGCCAAGTTGGCCAAAGAGTTGGCATGTCTTGAAGACAAGTTCATACCGTAAGGGTCCAAAATAGACAAGTCTTATCCCTTATGGATGCTAAACTCATCAAAAGACTCTCTCTTAAAGGGGAGGCTGCCATTGTAAAAAAGAATGATGAGTCAGATAGTAGGCAACCATTAATGGATTATCTAAATATAGATAAACTACCCAAGAGAAGTTATTAGCCCATCAGTTGAAGCAGAGAGACCTTTCATACGCTCGTGGATGGCACCTTGTACCGGCAATCTTTCGATCATATGTGGTTACATTGTTTGGACAAACACGAAGCCTGTAAGATTGTGATAGTGGTGCATTCAGGTTTATGTAGATTGCATCAATCCAGTCCAAAAATGAAAGCCAAGATCAAGAGACTAGGATACTACTGGCCTTTGATGATCACAGACTGCATGGACACAACTAGGAGATGCCACCAGTGTTAGGTGCACATTATGGTTCTACACCAACCACCCAACATTCTACGTCCTACATTGGCCTCATGGCCATTTGAGTGTTGGGGGTATCGACATAATGGGTCCGATTGATCCTCCTTCTTTCAAGGGTCATCGGTTCATTCTAACTGCCATCGATTACTTTTCTAAGTGGGCAGAGGCAATCTAACTCAGAAAGGTCACAACTCAGCATATGCTCCAACTTTTCAGGAACCATATCGTATATAGGTTCGGGGTGCCTCAACAAATTATATCCAATAATGGTACTTTATTCAAATGCACTAAAATCAACAGCTTTTCCTAGAGACATAATATAGATTGGAGATATTCTACTATCTACTACTCGAGGGTAAATGGCTTGGTAGAAGCCTTCAATAAAACCCTCATCCAAATATTAAAGAAGACACTCAACGACAAGAAACGACAGTGGCATGAGCAGTTAGTTGAAGCCTTGTGGCTTAGCGCACAACATACATAACTCCAATTCAATCTACCCCTTTCTTCTTAGTGTATGAGTCTGAAGTAGTTCTACCATTAGAAGTCCAACTCCCATCATTAAGGATAACTATGGATATCAAGATCATAATGAAGTAGAATGCCAAGTTACGGTTAGAAGATTTCGAAGGTTTAGAGGAGAGGCGACTCCGGGCATGCCATAACCTCGAGTTGTACAAAGCCAAAATGATTCAAGGTCATAACAAGTTGGTTCATTTTTGAGCTTTTCAAGTAGGAGAGCTTGTTTTAATTCTAAGGAGACCAATTATTGCCTATCAAAAGATGGGAGGCAAGTTTGAACCCACTTGGGAAGGCCTTTTGCCATAGAGAAGGCCTACCAAGGAGGATATTATCAACATAAAATATAAGGGAGAGTTCCCAATGCTTCTAATCAATGAGCTCTACCTAAAGAAATACTATCCATAACTCTTGTTTGAAAATAATGATCAATAAAACTTCTTTTCATCTCAAATTCCATCTCTTCTATGTTGAGGAATCTTTGCTTGCGAATCCGCCATGATGTGTTTAGGGTAGGTGTAAGGAACCCAAGTAGCATCCCATCCTATGTCAACATAATGCCAACATAAACTGCACACAACCACATATTAAACAAGCACATATCTTTAGTCTCGGGCTATTTTGATGTTGGATAAAGCCCCCTGTGGCACTCACTCATTAGCTGCTCTAGGTCAGGCTGACATGCTACCTTGCTAGTGTGTCACCCTAGTGATTCCTTGTCTGGAGGATATAAGTCTACAAGCTTTCTTCTTAACTTGACCATTATAAATCGACGAGCGCCCTGTTAGTTTGGCAGACCTTACTGTGTATCCGGTAAGCTACCCTATGTTGACTTTGTTTAAGAAGATGTAATCTTACATGCTTTCTTCTTGAATTAGACATGCATTAACTGGGTTAAGTATATTTGAGGCTTAGGATAAGTCCCCTAATGGCCCCTTTCCTCCTGACTACTTCAAGTCTGGGTATAGTCCTTACACGGTACTCCCTACTTAGTAGACGCCCTAGGTCGGATAGCATCTGTTCCGCCAATGACAGACTATACCAATGATCATTTCTGTCTATGAAGATGTAAGCCTACAAGCCTTCTTCTTAGATTGATCGTTGCAAATTGATGGGCACCTTAGGTTGGTTGGTTATTGCTATGCTGACAACGACCCACCTAGTGGATACACCACTCATGGAAAATGTAAGTCTACAAGCTTTCTCCCAAAGTTGGCCACCGT
Source organism: Cymbidium sinense (assembly GCA_021442155.1). NCBI lineage: Eukaryota > Viridiplantae > Streptophyta > Magnoliopsida > Asparagales > Orchidaceae > Cymbidium > Cymbidium sinense. The sequence continues at coordinate 12,173,050 of CM038228.1, forward strand.
ACACTATAGGTTTTCTTTTATAGGGTCCTAGATAAAGCTCCTAGTGACACCTCCCCTGTGGGCACTCTATTTGGATTATGTCCTTAGCGACCCCATTTATACACTACCTGGGTTACTCTTGGATTGGACAGTTCCCCTTTCCTAGTAGCCACCCCTATAATTAGAGAATTTATTTTGCAGATATACAGATTCTCCCTTGGTCCAGTAAGTCTGAGATAGGACTAGGCTGATATAAGCTTCTTCTCAGTGTGGTCCCTCACACACTAATAGAGTCCATGCAAACATATAAATAAAACAAATATATATATTTTCTCTTATGGATTAGGAGGACACCCCCAATGGTACTTTTTCTCAAGCAGGCATCCTATCTTTAAGGCAATGTCAGCAAAACTCCCTATAGAAATCGTCTGACTACTCTTGAGTTGAGATAAGTCCCCAGGTGACACTATCTCAGTAGTCATCTTTAGGTTGGGTTGGACTTGTTGTGCCACCAATGGGTCACCTGTCGTCCTTGTTTAGAAGATATAAGTCTATTACGCATTCTCTCCAGCATGACTGTTGAACACTGATGGCAGCTCTAGGTCGAGTTCAATTTGTTGTGCTATCAACCGATCACCCTAGTGGTTCCTTGTTTAGGAGGACATAAGTCTACAAGCTTTCTTCTTAACTTGACCACTGCACACCGAAAGGCACCCTTTAGGTTGGTTGGCTCTACTCCATTGCCAGTAGACTATCCCTTTGGATTTGTATATTTAAGATAGGACTAGACTGATATTAACCCCTTCTTAGTGGATCCATCGTACACCGATAGGGTCCATTTTAAATTAAAATAGAATTAATTATAACTATCTTTGAGTTAATATGAGTCCACAGTGGCATTCACTTAATAGTCTCCCTAGGTTGGGCTTGATTTGTTGTGCTACCAGCAGATAACCCTAGTGGTTCCTTGTTTAGGAGGATGTAAGTCTACAAGATTTCTTCCTTACTTAACCATTGCACATTGAAAGGCACCTCATGGCTAGTAGACTTTTCCTTTGGATTTGTAAATCTGAGATAAGACAAGGCTAATATAGCCCCTTCTTAGTGGACTCATCGTACACCGATAGGATCAATTTTATTAAATCCACCATCCTTCCCTAGTAGAATCTAAATTAAATCCATCCACTCCTATCCTTAGTGGATACTTCCCCAAAATAAACCAAAGAAAATCATAAATAAAATCCACCTTATTTCCTTAATGGATCAGAGCTCATATCTCCTGTAAGTATACTCTCCACTTCTTCTGAATTAAATCATATCCTCTTCCCTATGGAGCCCCAAATCATAAACAAATCAAATCATTTTCTCATCCGATGCCCACCAATAAGATCAAATCAAAATTCTCCCCAGTGAGGCACAAATCAATTTAGTCCTCTTTATTGAGCCTAAATCAAAACCTAAATTCAGCAAACCTAACCAAATCCTATCCCCGGTAGAAACATTCAACAAATCAAACTTATATAACCTAAACCTGCTTCCCTAGTGGAAGGTTCACATACTTGATCCCTCAGTGGATCCTCTCTTCCTCTCTTATGCCCTTGGCATAAGTTGAGTTGCATTGCAATAAAATCTTGATTCTGTCTACAACTTGAGTTTTGAAGTAGATCATTTCCATTTGCGCTTGCAATCATTCAGATGTTGTTGATCATCTCGGTCAGCGCCAATACATGCAGTGTGCCTTGTTAGTTACACGATACCTATTGGGGTTCCTTTTATTGACCTCACTTTTGGAGTGAGTTCTCAACTTCTACATAATAGATCTAGGACTCTTATTAACACTAAGAGCTCTTTAGTCTTACGACACTTCTAGTGATTAGGTGAACACTTAACCTAAACCTAGAGACTTAGAAGAGTTAGCCATAGGAATAGGTTGTGCCCTAGGGACTTAGGAAGACTTGCCTACCCTATAGCTTAAACCCGATCCATGCTTTCCTTCTCAAACCTAAACCAAATTTTCAAGACTTATAATCAATCTCAAGATTTCTCCATAAAACCTCATTATTGAATTCAAAATCTTTTCTAAGCCCTTTGATTTCATCTTATGGACTTAGCCTTAGCCAAATCTAATTCAAATTCAATTTAATTGATTTTCTCAAAGATCAATTTGATTTCTCAATCATTTGTCAAATCAATCCAGATCCAAATCCAAGCTCAATTTCAAATGACAAAAAAAAAAAAACCAAAATCAAATCCAAGTCTAAATTTCCCTCTTAAGCCTTATGACCCACTCTAATAAGCTTAGCTAAATATCCACCTAAATTATCTTAAACTTGATTGATTTCTTTATAAATAAATTACTCCTTAATTTATGTTCACAAACATAAATGAATCCCACCTTCCAATGACCAAAATTAGATCAAACTAAATTAATTCCCTACTTAAGCCCTTTTGACCTACATCTTTAAGCTTGGTCAAACTTGCTTCCAAATCACTCAAAATTCAAGTTATTTTCTCATAAATCATTTATATCTTCATTTATATCCCCAAATATAAATGAAATATAAATTCACATGACCAAAACCAAATCCAAGATTAATCCAAAACCCAATTCAAGCATTTTAAGCCAATTTCTTGGACTTAGCCAAATCCTATCCATATCAAGCCAAAACCAATAGATTTTCTCTTGAATCAATAATTCCTTCAATTACTTATCCAAATATAAATGAAACCTACAATTCTTAAACCAAACTCAAGTCAACCCAAGCCAAGCCCAAGTTAGCTCTTTTAGCTTGAAAACTTCAATTGAGCCAAAACCCATTGGACCCCAAATTGATTATAGTTGGATTTATATTTCAATCCTAGGCTCACATATGAGTTCAACTAAACTTGAATCAAGGAAAACCAAAACCAATTGACCCATTTAGGTCTATTTAATCCAAAGTGGCCTAAATGACCTCTTTGAGCCAAGTTCTAATCCAACCCAAATTGGATTGAATCAAGCCCATCCTAACCTCATATCATGATCAACAATCACCTTAGGAAGATCAACCACCTTAAATTAGGTCAACTTAATCCTTTAACCAAGTCAACCTTTAGCCCAAATGAAATCTAAATAATCCAAAACCCATTATACACCAAATTAATTGAAACCATTGATTCAAACTAACTCATGATCAATGATTGAACATGAGTTGACTCTTAGTTGACCCAAACTGGTCTAAAAAGGCAAAATGGGTCAAAGCATGATCTAATCCAAATTTATTACAATCAATAGCTCGAGGTCATTCCAAATCATTTATTGAACTTGTCCAAAGCCATAATCGAGCCCAATTTGACCAAATTGGTCAACTTGACCCAACCTAGCCCAAATTGACCTAAAGGTCAAATTTGGCCAAAATCAAATTAAGCCCAAGTTGATTCAAACCAAAACCTACAATCATTTTCAATTAACCAATTGAACATGAAACAACACCTAACCCAACCCAATTTGGTCAAATTGGTCAAATTAGCCCATTTGACCTATATGAATCCAAATGAGCCAAAATCAAACCTAAGCCAAATTGATTGAAACCACTTGAACTAAAACTCATCAAATCATCATTCGAACCTAACCCAGGTGTTGGTTTGACCTAATTTGACCAATTGGTCAACCCAACCCAACATGAATCCATATGAACCCATTTGATCAAATGAAGCCAAAACCTATAAAACTAACCCATGCCCAACCCAGCCCAACCCAAATTGACCCTAGGTCAGCCCAAAGTTATCCCAAAAGCCAAGTGGACCACCCAAGCCTTAATCCATTGGTTAAGCTTTCTTCACATTAGATTCCACCATAAATGGCAAAGTCCACTCTCCCATCACCTTGGTAGTCCTCACTCACCCAAATGGGGTGCATTTAACCCACTTAGGCCACCTAACCAATGCTAGGTTGTCCATAGACCAAGGGGAGAGTTGACTCACCTCATGCAAGTCCCAAGAGATCAAGGAAATAAAATATCCCCATATCAGACCTTAAGCCACCTCCCATGAGTTCCTTCAACCCAATCGAGCCACGTGGACCCTATTGAGACCTCTCTGGTGCTCTAACAGCAGTTGGCCGACCAAAAAATGGGAAGCCAATTTTCTGTCCAACTCAGTAAATCAAGGGGGTATACTCCCCCAATTTGAACTTGAATCACATGAATTCACTTCATGTAAGATTCCTAACACCAAGTAGAGCTTCCTTGTGAGTTCTAGAGCGATTCCAAGTCTCCCACATTCGACATTCTGTCTTCCCATGCAAAACTGAAATAAGGGAGGCTAGCTTCGATCCTAACTTCACCAATATCCCACCTCAATCAAATTCCTCGTTCCTACACCATCTCTACTCCTCGTTGAGGCCACCCAAATCATTTCCCAAGCTCTAAATCAACTCTAAGCTCAAGTTCAAACAAAACTGAATGCCAAGGAGGAGGATCTTGGTCTCCAAGGTAATTCACACCAAATCAAGGCTCAAGCTGATCAACAGAGGTTCGTCTCAACTAGACGAAGCTTCCTCAAGTGTGCGAACCATCGATCTTAGATACGATGAGGTATTCCATGAAAATCGATCTCTAGCTTAAGTGTGATTGGTCCTTTTGAAAAGAATTTCCATTGCATGCAATCTTGACCATTGGATGGGCTCGTCTCCTTCCCTTGATGGTGTGGGTTGATTTTGAAGTTCATTTGAGCTCGAATCAAATGATCCAAGGCGCATGACGCTTATTGTTCATCGCCAAGAGAAGAAGGATCACGGCCTTCCATTCTATATGATTGGAATGGACTCGATAAAAATCACACTAGTTCAAATGAGATTATCGCCTTTTATCTTGCTTCTGATTTGAGATTGGATGACGGGGATCAATGCCGCATTCGCCACCAGCTGACTCGGTGTGCAGACGTGATAACTTAAATAACCAATCTCATAGTTCCATGTGGAAAGAGCGCTGTGTCAGCACGCCATGTGGCGCCAACAGGATTAGGTTTAATTACGATTATTAATTAGATTTTAAGGCTAAAACTTCTATAATTCAAATCTAATTATAAAAAAATTTAAAAAAATACAAATAATGGCTCATTTTAAAGGTATGTCAGAGGAGGATTTAATAAAATTACTTTATACTAGTTTTGAATAGTAAATAAGGCTTAATTAGGATTTATTTAAAACTTAATTAGCTTAATTACTCTCTAATCTCTCAAGCGATTGATCCCAACATTTTGAGAATATTTGAGAGGATAACTTCTACCTCCTCTAATTTCTTGGGATTTATTACTTGTTAAATTAGGAGTATTGATTAATTAAGCCCTAATTACCCTCTTAACTTGATTAAGGAATAATTAAGCATATGAATATTAATAATTATTTGGACTACTTCACGTTGAATAGGGGACTTAGGAAATTGGATTGGGGCTTCCCTCCTAATCTTTTTCCTAAGTTTCCTTCTCTTTTCAACAAAAAATGCAAATTAATGATTAATTAACTAATTGGTGATTTAATTAGCTAAATTAAATTTCAAATCACATCAAGTCATGCTTGGTCAGGTAGGTGGCTTATGGAATTAGGTTGGGACCTCTTTCCCTATCTTTTCCCTGCATCTCACTTCCAAGATAATTGTTTAACTTTGGCAAAGAAGAAATGAATTAATGGATTAATCATTTAATCATTAGATTAAAAAATCTAATTAAATTGTTTTTCTCTCTTAATTCATCTTGGGTAGAGCTTTAGGTGTTCAACAACCTAAACATGCTTAATAAAATTATGATTAGCTCACATGTGTGAGAAAATCATGAAAGTAATTAAAATAGTTCCTTAAGCTTAATTAGTAAATGATTATGAGCTAATTGTATTAGGCCCACTTCATTTCATAGGAGCATAGCTATTTACTTTTTTAATTCATTTGTATATTACATTAGCTCATAATCATTTAATCAATTACCTCAAGGTAACATATGCAAGGATTTAATTAAGTGATTTAATCCATGCTTAACTTAATCAATCCATAAAATCAATCTAATTGCTTCTTGTTAAATCAAATTAACACACACATATGGGGAATGGGATTAGGATTATCAAACCTTTCTCACATCTCTTAAATCAAGTTAAACATGAAATCAAAAGTGAGATTAAGAAGTTTTAGTTTATTTTAAATAAACTTATTTGATATGATTGTCCTTAGGAATTAGTTGGATTGGATGAAATTACATGCTTGTGTTTCTTTATTTCTTTCTAATCATATTAAAATATTATATGTCACTTGATTCATGCATTCATTTCTTCAAAAATAATTAAAATAAATGATTTCCTTTATCCCAAGCTTGCATGTGTTGATTCTAATTTATATATATGTGGCTACTATCATTAGTAAATCCAAATCTATTTTTTCTTATAAATAAATGATCATATATACTATAATGCTAGTTAGGAATACCTAGGAAATGCAAATGATTATAGTTGAAGTATATGGAGTAAAGTTCTTTTCTTTTAATATTATAATTTCAATAGGACTTTACTCCATGTACATAAATATTTTCAATCAAATAAAACACAACTTTTGCATGGTTTGCTCTCCTTTACTTGTCTACACATTCATATGTATTTGAGTAAAGCAAATAGTTGGTCTGGACACCCCGGGAATACGAGACTTTAAGTATCCCCAAGGAGGTCATTTGATTATCTCACTTCCCTAGTTAACAATGACATATACTAGCTCATATCTCTCATACATGTGCGTGTACTTAATTATGGAGTCAAAACCCCTCTTTCTTTTACCAAAACACATACATTTGTAATTATTTAAGTGATAAATTTAATTAATCATGTGATTAAAAGTTCTCTTTCTCACATTCATGTATGCAAGCTTACATGTGTTTGAATGCAAATGACATTTAGGACATCCAGAATACATTTTTAGCTAGCCCCAAGGAGGTCAGTTGATTACCTCACTTTTTTGGTTAACAATGACATGCACCTGTTTAACTTCATTCCTATGTATTTTTACATATGAATTTAGACAGAGTTTTAAATTAATATAATAAAAATACTTCAATGAAAAAGAAAAATATCAACTTTAAACATACATGTTCATATTCATCATTTAAGTATGTTAACAAATAATGCATGCATAGGTATGTTTAGGACTTAATCATATGCATGCTACATGTGATGGAAAGAAATGAATAGATATGTGTCATGTGACAGTAATTAATTCTAATAAATCTTAAGATGCCTTTCTTATTGAATGAGTCTAATTAAAATGAACCTAAACTTAAGATTAATTTAAAATATATAAGAAGTCATTCATTAAAGAGAATTCATTCAATTAATTTGCTTTAGATTTGACTTAAGGTAGGGATAAAAGAGAGTGATCCTCTTTTTCTTCTTTATAACACTTAGTTATCAAGTGTAAACCAAGTGGAACAAAAGAAAACATTAAGTGAAAATTTCTAAATTAACTAAATCATTTAAAGTGGAACCATCTTTTATAATTAAATCTCTTCATGCTTAGAAAACTACAACAAAGCTTAGTTAATGCATACCACACAAGCCTTAATACACACACCTTAGAATTAAGTCACCACTTTTAGCTTTATGTTAGGATGGTGCATGGAGTGATGTATATTTTATTTTTATGATGTATTATAGACCTGGATATTAGGTGTATGCTTCATAGACTGGATGTTAGTGATTAACCTAATCATATTTTCTATGAGATTGTGCTTAAGTTCTTAAAATAAATATGAATGCTCTCTTTTGCAGGTTTAACCCTAAGCATAACCTAGATAGATGGGCTTGGTTTCCCATGTGCACCAAAAGTCCAAATTATTCATATAATGATGGAGTGTTTAGCTAACATTTATTTTGCTGGTGTAGCTAGATTTACTTTTCCTACTCTTAATGTAATTTTGTATTAGGAATTAGGATTAGTGTTATGGAGGATTAGGATGAGCGGAGGCTAGAAGGCTTTGTCTTGGGAATCCCCGTGATGCCTTTAAAGCAAGCAAACTAAATGAAGAAATGAAGGAGATATGAAGATAGAAGACCCCCATATCATTTATTTATTTTAATTATAATTATTCTTTATATAGGTTGTATAAGGGTAGATTCACTACCCATTTCTCTTTTTGGGTTAAACGATGATACCTGACCTCACCGACCTGTTATTCTTTTACATTGGGTTTATAAATTGCTTGATGTTATGTTTATAATTGCATACTAGAAATGGCATGCCTTTTTCTAGTTTCTTCATATATGGTGATTTAATTTGTGGTTTGGATCCAGTTAGGCTCTTAGGAAAAAATAAACTTTCTACCCCAACTACAACTCATAATTAAATTTTCTAAATAACTCATAACCTCACATAAAGCCTACGTATTAAATCAAGATAATTAAAAGATTTAGCAATCCCTTAGTCAATGTTGTATGCTTAATATCATACATCCATATTATTTCAATTTTAATAAGAGATGGTTTCCATCCTTACATGATATGGGAAGACTTGACCTTTAAGGATCCCCCTGTGGTGGAAAACACATCTTTCACTCTGATTTAATCAATAACCTCATTTTAACATACATTTAGACATATAAAAATCTTATGGCCTTGGTCAAAATGAAGAGTCCAAAATCAAATAAAAATTGAAAAGATTTTCACTAGACTAAGTCATTATGCATACCGCTCATGCTCTAGTCTCTTAGGGAGTGAGTTTAAGGACTTTAGTTTCTTTCTAAATAATAACAACCCAACCATCTTGTAAAATTACATGACTTGACCACATAGTTTTAAAGCATAGGAGGAGTTAGTTGTGCCATGGTGGTTATAAGTCCAAGAATGATTTTACCCTCTTATAGAGGAAAATCATATACCCATCTTCGCTTAGATTTAGGACATGCTTTGTCACTCGCTAAAGCTCTCTAGATTTAGGATATAAGGTTGTTATTTTTCTCGGGCTACAAGCATAAATCCTCACCTCTTAGGCATTTTCATAATCTTGTATTATAGGATTAAAACTCCTAGTCTTCTAATAATAGTCAACTCAAACAAATAAAACTAAGCAACCTTGCGATTTTCTACCAATCTTCATTGGCAATTGCTCTATTTTGTGTCGGGAATTTGAAAAAATAAAAATGAAAGTGTAAGGGGATCTAAAGGGAAATTCCTAGAATGGTATCTCCAAAGGTCGACGATGGATTATCTGCGTCCATTTCACGTGAATGGATGACCATGATTAATCACGCTCAATTTTTTATGTATTTCTTTTTAATCTATATGATTAATCTCATTCGATCCATGATCAAACAACCAAGACAAAAGCTCGCTTGAGTCAGCCACTAGACATTTTAAATAACTAATTTTGACGCTACATGGAAAGAGACGCACCCAACATGATGCCTATTAAATTAGTTAATTAAGATTAAAAAATGATTTTAATTAACCAAAAATTTTAAAAATCATAACAAATTGTATAAAAATCTAAAAAAATATAAATAAAACTATTTTGAAAAGCTTAGATAGAAAAAAATTTAGGAAAAATAAAAGTCCCATTTTTTATTAAGTGAATAGTGATTAATTAGGGTTTGAAGTTTCACCTAATTAGTATAAGCCTTAATTACTTGATTAATTGACTTAAAAATTAGTGTGATTATTCCATGAGATAGCCTCTGCCTCTCATAATTATTTCATGATAATTTGCTAAGTAATTTAGGAAATCTAATTTTTAAAATCCAAATTAGTCATTTAATAATTATTTAAAATAAAAAATGTGAAATTAATTATGTGAATCTAATTATGTATAAAAAATAGTAAGAGTGACTTGAAAAAATTAGTTAGTACCTCTGATCCTAATTATTTCTCAAAATCATCCCAAATGGGCTCTTATTTAATAAATTAAATCAAGAATTAACCTGAAATTTATGAATATCACAATAATTAGTATAGATCTCCAAAATTTTTGACTAAGCCCTCTTCGTGTGCAATTAACAAAGAAGTTTTCAATGAAATCAAATTTTCGATTAGTTTGGGGTATTTTTAGTGTAATTGGTGATTTTAGATTTTCCCCATTTATTTAATTAATATTTAATTATAAGCCCAATTGTATTAGAATTTTTAGGACATTTATTTCATGTTTACGCACTTTCACCAATTTTTTTCATAATTTTTGGCCTTATACTTAAGGCTTAATTAAATAATTAATTAACCTTAATTAATCTAAAAAAATCACTAAACCACTTTTAAATTACTTAATGAACAGAGATTATAACTTTAATAATTTTCTCTCATCTTAAGGGTTAAATAATTCAAATTCTAAAAATTTAACCTTAATGAACTTGATTAGACTTAAAAGCTTATCTTAATGTGAATGTCCTTGGTATTAAAAAATTCAAATGGGCTATTTAATGTTATTTAATTATTTTGCTTCATTTTTCATAAATTTCTATTTCATATATTTTATGCATTTATCTTTCAAAAATAAAATAAAAGATTTCATTTAATTGCATGCCTTGGAATAAAATAGTATGGCTATTATCACTAGTAAATCTTAAATTATTTTCTTAATTAATTAAAAGCATATATTAGTCTAATTATAAATCAAAATGAAAAATTAAAATTTAAATCTAAATCCTATATGTATGAGCACAATTTGAAGGGTATATAGTTTAGAACTCGAGGTCATATGGCTACTTGCCCGAAAAAGTCTTGATACCTTGTATTTCTGGTATAATAATGACACATACCTTGAGAATTATAGTGAACCACATATTAAGGATAAACTATTTTCACCCATATATTTAAAGTATTTTAATTTTTTTTATAATTTCATCCTTATATCTATATATGTATGCATATGTGTATGAATTAATAAGTATATAGTCTAAATATTTTGAGTGCGAGATTTTAAGTAGTCTCAAGGGGACTCTAATACCTCACTTCTCTAGTTCAACAATGACACATACTTGCATAAATTCAATATACTAATGTATATGTGTATGTTTAAGGTATAATTAAATAATATTCTTCTACAAAATTAATGCATATTATCTCATACATTAATTATTAATAAAAGTACATTAAGCCATTCAAGCATTAAGTGTGGAATAATCAAAGGATATATGTATATTTATTAAATATAATAATTTAATAAAGTATGTTATTTAATAAAATAAATATTAAGGAATGATGAAGTAAGGTTAAGAAAATTCCATTGAATTGGCTATGATTTGGCTTTATTAATCTTAAGATGCTTTTTACATTTAGATAAAATCTCTTAAGTCAAATCTAAACATATAGCTTAATAAGAAAATTCATAATATTTCACTAAGATGATTAAAGATCATAAAATTCATCTCTTAGATTCAACCTTAGGTTAGAGATTAAGGTGGATCTCACTCCTCCTTTCCCTCTTTAAAATCTAAAAAAAAAATCTAAATGAAATCAAATGTCTAAGTCTAAAATTCACTTCAAAACTAGTAATTATGTAAAGTATAATCATCCTTAATAAAAGACTTAAACATTCATCACTAAATATTTCCAAATATTAAGACTTAATTATGTCTTACCACACTTAGCCATAATACATACAATAAAATGCTAAGTCACTGATTCTAGTGTTAGGTTAGGCCCATGTTTGTTGTGATGATATGATATTTTATTTTGTGATATAAATTTTAGACTGGATGTTAAGATTGTATGTGCGTAATCAGGATATTAGAATGACATTAGACTAATGATATTTTATGTATGAAATTATGCTTAAAGGACCATTGTAATAAAAAGTAATATAAATGCTTCTTACTTGTATGCACTGCTTGTCCCTAAGTATAATCCATTAGGATATGTGAGCTTGGTGAAAAATAGGATGTTAAGCTCAAATGTATAAAATATAACTATTTGGCTTGAATGTGTGTTAAACTAATTTTTATCTTGCATGTGTAGTTTGATTTTAATTTTCATAAAATAAAATTTTTGTAATGGGCTTAGCCTTAGAGCTATGAGGTTTAGAATGAGTAGTGGTTAGAAGACTTAGACATGGGCGGCCCTGTGAAGCTTGGAGCATTCAAATCCAAAAAGTGAAGATAAAGAATTGAAGACCCACATAACTTTATTTTTATTTGTAAATTAATTATAATTTGGGTTGTATAAGGGTAAAGCTCGACCACCCAATTTTTTTTTTCTGGTGTAGGTACCACGATCGACCTTTTTTTTAATTGATAAAGTTTGATTGATTGTTTACTTTTGTTGTACATTGAAATGACATGCTTTTATAGGTTCCTTAAAGCTTGAATATTTGTTGTATGACTGATACGAAGCTCTTTAGAAAACTTAAATTTTCTACTCAAGCTAAATAACTTTAACTAAATTTTAACAACTCATAATCTCACTTTAAAGCCTAGAATTTTAATAATAAAAAAGATTTAACAATCTCTTAGTTGCATGTTTTATATTCTAATAACATACATGCATATTATTTTCTTCCTTACAAATATGAGATATGCAGTCTTACACGATAAAGGACAAGGCTTAACTTATGGAAGTAATCCCTTGTAAAAAACACCCCTTCCCGTAGATTTGACTCAAATCTAACTTCATCAAGCATTTAGGCATAAACTTTCTCAAGCTTGTGTCTAAAATAATGTGTCAAGATAAAATAAATTTTATAAATTTAATACATTAGTTTAAGTCATAATTTGCACACAATTATAATCTAGTCTGTGGAGCAGTTTATGATTTTATATTCTTTCTTAATAAATGACAGCCTAGAACCCATATAGTTTTAAATTGTAGGAGGTGTTAGATAGCAATCACTCCAAGCGGTTGTAAGTCCAGAAGAGTTAGGATCGGTTCACTCTATCTAGTGAAAGTGAACCAATATATCCCACTTTCCTAGAGTAAAATTAGGTCAAGCTTCTAGCTTATTCTATAATACTTTAGATATATGTTCAGAGGCTACTTGTTTCTGCTTTGTTACAAGTATAAGTTCTCATCTCTTAGGAATTTCTATAATTTTGTGTTGTTGAATTTAATTCCTAGCTTTTAATAAAATATTAACTCAAATAAATAAAATTTTGCTCCTTTAGAAATATAAACCTCACTCTATGATAGATTGAAGCACTCACTAGGCTTGCTAGTATCATGGGTGCTTTCTACTCATTGTTCCTTGAAATCTATTAAGAACTCTGTCTATTTTGAGTTTTTCAACTTGAATTTTCTAATAGCTATCAATCCTTTGACATCAATCTTTGAAATCTTTGGAGACTTTAGTTGACTACTTTATCTAAAGTATTCTTAAAAAAATTCTATTTCATAGGATGTAATTAAATATGAGGGCTTGCCTCCATAGGGATTAAAGAACTTGATATAAAATAAATCATGTTCTAGTTCATCTATGTAAAGTAGGGGCAATATCTCTAGTATATATAGCCCATTTATCTTAGGAGTTCTTATTAGATGATTGAGTCTATTGTAGGGTGATATTTCTTTCTTTCAAGATAGTACATCATTTCTTAATGTCATACTTGATCATTTTAATAAGTATCTCCTAAGATATGTGTGGTGTTCCTATGACTCCAAATATAAATATCATAATTATACACCTAGTCTCTAAGTATAATGTTTAAGTGTGTAATTAAGCAACTCCTAGTTTAGGATTAGGAGTTTAATTATTATGATTAAGATAAATGTAAACAAGCCATTATTCGTACTCTTACAGTGAATCTCGATTAGATGGCTTAATTGTAGTCCTTGCATTAAAAGCTTAATAGAGTCTGCACACACAAGTGATCAATGAAAATAATTATTTCACTAAAAATATTTTAAAGGCTCATGAGGTTAATAAATTTGTCTTCCTCATGTGGATGAAGCATGCGAGCCATCTATTATTTCTTGCTTGATCTGAGCAAATGAGTGATGGAAATGATGAATCTTCTCGGAAAGGATCTATAAATAAAATGTAAGGGGATTTAATGACCATATCCTAACCTCTCTCACTTTCACTTTAAACACCAAGAAGACCTAAGGTTGGTTCTAAGTTCAAAGTGATTAGCTCACTAGAGCTTTTGCTAAGTGCAAATAATGATTTGTGAGGCTCCTCGAGTTGTTCCAAACCTCCAACAAAGAACCCACTCTACCTCATCACTATTTTTTCCTAGGGCCAATTCGTCATCGCCTCTCATCAAAGTTAGTTGAACTTGGGCTTCTCGAGCTCACCAAGGGAGGTGGAATGTTCTGTTATGATCCTTCGATGATAAGAAAAACTTTGAGTACAATGGTTTGTCCTACTGATGGATGAAAGTTCAAGAATGGTGGTGGACGACCAAGCTTCCTTTAAAGTTAATTTTGGGTTCTAGTGAGAGTAAAGGGTTGGGAAACTATGAGATTGTTACTGGGGGTGAGGGAAGTCAAATGAGTGGGTAAACTTTTTCCTATTCAAACTATGGAGCTCTCCACATTTGAACTAAGGTTTTGGCTTGGTTCAAGCTTAAGGAGTTGTTGGATTAGCCCCTTTAACTCATTTTTGGCTAGGAATGATCACCAAGCTATTCACTATTGGTCTACCAATTTTGGGGTAGAGATATGATGGGGACAAGTAATACTCACTGAACCAAGGGCTCGACCTCTATTTGGGTCAAGGGCTACTTTGTGCAACCATGGGTAGGTAGGGATAGGTTGACTAAGGTCAAGTGAACTTATTGACCAAATTAGACTTCAATTGAGCATGAATTATGTTCATTTGGTTTATTTAATAATTCTAAAGCTTTGGGAAGGCTTAATTTGATTTGACTGTATAACTTTAGCATTTCCTTATAATTTTTATAATCTTTCATAAAAAAAAATTGTGCTTGATCAAATTTGAGTGCTGAATTATGCTAAAGGAATGTCCTTAAACTTTCATAACATTATCCTTTTTACATTTATTTATTTATTATTTTTTTAAAAAATTTATAAAATGAAAATTTATAGGCACTTGTGGGATCAAATTCGAGTATCAGTTAATGAAATAAAATTTAATAAGAGTCCTCCATAATTTTTAGGCATTTGAAAAACTTGAAATTATAATCAAACTGTCTGCACACATAAAATTAATGAAATTAATCAAAGATCCTAAAGATGGAAATTCGATCTAAATAAATTAGCTATATTGTAAAAATTTAAATCATGAGAACAGATTTTAGATATGCTAGAAGATGTTTCATTCAATATTTTTACCTTAACGCTAACATTTTCATTTTGAATAATTTAAAGTTGGTCAAAGCAAAATTTTAAAATAGTAAATAAATTTTAAGACGACTAATGTAAATATTAATCAATTATGAATGCATTCTTTATCCCAAAGCAAATTCAATGACTTTAAAATTTATCCTAAATATTAAGAATGTGTTGGACATCATATATATATATATAAACAATATATTGATCTTATATATTTTAAATTATTTTTATTATTTATTTAAAATAAATCAAATTGTTTAAAAACTACTCAAAATAAATTTAAAAATACAAAAATAAATTAAAATTTACTTTGAGAATTTTAAAAATAACTACCATTAAGGTTAAACTACCATCAGTCTTTGCGATGACCTTGCCGACAGTTACTATTTTCACCTCATAAATAAATAAAAATAAAACTAATAAAAATAACAAATATATTTTATTTGAAATTAAAATTTAAATAAAATAAATAATAAATAAAAAAAATAATAAAATATATATATATATATATATATATATATATATATATATATATACTACTACTACTACTACTATTAAAAAGTGGCTTGTGAGGACAATTTGTGTTATTTATATACAAAGTATATAATTCATATATATATTTACATATCTACTATCAAAACTTTTATTTTTGTTACTAAAATAGCACTCAAATCTCTATTATTATATCAAAAATAATATCATCAAATTAATTTTTAAAGTCAAATGCATATTTTTATGCATAAAAATAATAATTTTTTTAAATATCAAACTTTATGAGTTTGGTATATAAATGCATAACTATTGTGTGCTATATATATATATATATATATATATATATATATATATATATATATATATATATATATATATATATATATATATATATATATATATTTATTCATTTCTAGATTTGCTATATTTATCTCTAGCATTTACTTCTTATATTTACATAAATACTACATAATATTTTATTTTTCACTTAAATATCACTCAAATATCTATTATTACATTACAAATAATATCATAATTACTTTTTAAAAATAAATGCACTTTTTAATGCGTAGACAAAGAGTCATTTTTGTACATATGCAATTTTATGAGTTAGATATATAAATAAATAAAAAGCTTATGCTATGTATGCCAAATTCTCTATTTGGTTTGAAAGCTTTTAGGTTCACAACCGACTCATTTGCCATACACTGTATCTATTTATTTATCTATTTAGTTCCTCGAGTTCATATTTTGAAGTACTTCTCTATTATTGTCTAACATCTTCATCTTAAGATTATTTTCTTTCTTGTGAATCTCTGTGATTCACAATAGTGATAAATCACTCATGGATGTGAGTTTTAAACATAAGTAATTCATATTTACACTTTTTTTTATTTTTTCACTGCTTTTAACTTTCCGTAATACTAGAATAATGAAATCAGATATACGTAATGAGAAGACTTGACAAAGATTTTGTTCTATTTAAATTTTTTTTTTTTATTATATCATTATTGATGAAGTTTAATTTAATTATTGCATGCTAGAAAACTAGTTGCAGCAGAATAAAACTTTACACCTTAGCTTTGTTGTGGAATCCAGCACACACACAGATGTTTGAAGAATAAACAAGAAAACTCTAGAAATTTTAAGTGGAAAAACCTCTGAATAGGGGAAAACCAGTGGCCTAGATAAGAAAAAATCTTCACTATGCTTTTGAGTACAAAATTTTCTCGATGGATTATGAATTATATTTGAGAATGACTGACAATGGAAATCTCAGAATTAGGCAACAACACTACAAATGGATTGTAATTGTTGTCGTACGTGATGATGGTTAACACGGGGTCGTAATCACGCGACCCGACGGTGATGACCGCGATGAGAGGTGGTGATCGATGCGGTCCGCGGTGATGACTGGCGACGGTAGTTGATGACGACGACGATCGATGGTGGTGGCCGATGGCGGCGGCGGCTTGCAGCAGAAATAATGCCGAGCGGGTCGGCAATGACGACATGACCTGGTCATGGCGATGACCGGCGACTGGTTCCGCGATGACTAGCGACTGGTTGGCGGCAAGCGACCAGTGAGGTGGTCATGGCGATGACCGCCGGTTGTGGCGATAGCCGGCAGCCGGCAGTGTCAGCGGCCAGATAATTAAGCGGCGATGGAAGATGTCGGCTCGGTAATTGCAGCGATGAAATCCAGCGGTGAAGCCCGGCAGTGGCAGCCAGCGGCAAACGGTGGTGGTGACGCAGCGGTAGTAGTGGGGTAGTGAAACCTGATTATACTTGGAGGATTTCTAAGCTTTAAAACTCTTCTCTTTAGCAGGCTCCAGTAAAGAATGAGAAATTTATAGATAGAGGTAGATATTTAAAAGATGCAAAATTCAAACCACTCAATCGGATGGCTCAAAATGATTCTCTTGATCATCTCATGTATTTTAAATATTTGAATGCTCAAATAATGTTAGAATCAAGAGATATTGAGCTTGTTAGATCCGTCAAGACGCTCGATTTGATCATAAACACTCCATATTTAAAAACTATTTAGGGATTTAACTGATATCCCAAAATTTTCAATGATATTTTAAGTGCTTGATCTAAACTAGTTTCGATTTAGGATCAGATTGTTTTTGATATAAAGATTCGTGCTTTGATTAGTGGAATTTTTAGAGTCATATCAATAATATAATTAAGAATATAAAGAAAACCTAAGTTTTCTTCATTCGATGATTTATTATCTTATTATTTTTTCTTAGATATCTTTTAATTAATATAAATCTATTCAAACAAAATAACCATTAAAAAAATTATATATTGCATATCTTTTTATTGACTCTCTAATATATTTTTCTCTATTTTCTTACAGATAAATCTTATTCTTGTCACACTACTCATTTGACATCAATGAGATATGTGTTTTATAATTTTTTTATAAATTTTATAAAATATATTATCGATTCATGATTTTTAATTTTACATATATATGATTATATTAAGTCATATATATATATACATATATAAAATTCTTGATTAATGATTTCTATTTTTTAAATTTGTCACACTACTGATTAATTTTTTTTATTTACAATCTGTAATAGCATTTTTTTATAGATGTGCATTTTAAAATTCTTAAATATTTGTTGAAAGCTTTTAATATTTAATTTTCTTATATCTCTGAAAAAATATTAATACAATTAAGGTTAAGTTGGACTTTAAAACCCTTCAACCAATAATAATATAAATAGCTATATGATTATATTCAATAAATATATTTTATTCTTTTTTTTCTTATATTATGACATATACATTGCAATCAATTGACTTCTACATTTGAATTTAATTTCTTTTATAAATAAATATTTACTGCTCTTATTAATAACTTAAAATATGATTATTATATCATTTACATTTTAACATCAATTAATGACTTATAATTATGCTTAGAACCAAAACAAATATATATATATCTCATATGACACTGAAAATTTTACTAATCGAAGCACGAATCTTGATTTCAAAAGCAATTTGATTCTGAGTCCAGACTAACCCAGATCAAGTCTTAAAGTATAATTGAAAATTTTGCGATATCAGTCGGCTCTTAAATATAGAGTGTTTATAGTCAAATCGAGCGTCTTGACGAGCCGGATCTAACAAGCCTAAGATCTCCTAATTTCGACTTTATTTGATCATTCAAATACTTAAAATACATCAGATGATCGAAGGAATTTCAAGCCGTTCAATGGAGTGGTTTGGATTTTGCATGTATTTACAGAAACGTCACTCATCTAATATATAAATAACTCTTCATTCTTTACATGAGGGAGAGGCATAAGTAAAAGAGAAGAGAGAGCTCTAAGGCTTGAAGGTTCTCCAAGCATAATCGTGTCACCACTCGACGGTCGCGCCGCCGGATCCGCCGTCGGCCTGTCTCGCCCGGTCCCGCAACCATCGTCGCCGACCACCGTCACCGGTCACCTTCGTCGACCACCATCCGTCATCGCTGAACCACGTCGGGCCGTAGTTTACGCCATCATCGATCATCCATCGGCATCACCGCGTATCATCCGCTGGACCATCGCCGGTCGCTGTCGCCGACCATCACCGGTCGCCGCCGCCAACCATCGTTGCCGCCGCCATCAACCACCACCATCGATCATCATCGACCACCGTTCGGTCCTTCTGACCATTGACCATCTTGCGGGATATCTCCATGGTCATCACCATCGGCGCTAACTGCTGTTCACCATCACCACGCCACCAACAAACATTCAGCTAACCTATCGCGCGGTTGTTGTTACTCGATTCCCATTGTCGCTTTCTCGTACTGATTCAGTAATCCGTGGGAAAACTATGTACTCCAAAACAGATATATAGTGAAAAATTTTTGCTGGGCTAGACCCCATAATTTTTTTCCCATCTTTCTGGGATTTTTTCACATAAAAATCATGGAGTTTCTTGTTCACTCTTCAAATATCTCTGTGTGTGTGCTGGATTTCACAAGGCTAAGGTGTAAATTTTTATTCTACCGCAACTGGTTTTCTAGCATGCAATAGTTTGACATTGTCTGTGAGAAACATTCCCTTTACATCTTCACAATGGTTGACAATCTGACTTTATGTTCAGAACAGTACCACCGATATGGTGAAGAAAATCTTACTCTCGAGGAACACATAAGAAGAATGAAGATTCATCAAACTTCGATCCTTCAGCTTTTTTTAGAAACTGGGGGGGCAACTCTTAATCTCAAAATATTATCCAAATTAATATTCTGGATATCTTATTGATTATCAGTTCGAGAAGCAAGTCAGTAATACTAATGAAAAGGCAAAGGTCAAGGAGCAACTTTGGCTACAAGCTCAAACAAATGTTTTGATTTGACCCCTTCCACACAGGTTAACGTCATCGAGCGAAGACTCTCACAAATAATCTCAGATAGGTCAAAACTTCGTGATTTCGATTAGACCTACTCCACATAGGTTAACGTCATCGAGCGGAGATTTTGACAAATAATCTTGGATAGGTCAAAACATCAGACCCACTCCACATAAGTTAACGTCATCGAGCGAAGACTCTGACAAACAACCTCGGATAGGTCAAAACTTCGCACCTACTCCCCACAGGTTAACTTCATCGAAGCTAAGGCACAAACAACCTGATAGGCACTTGGACTACTCCACACAGGTTAACGTCATCGAGCAAAGACTCTGACAAACAACCTCGGATAGGTTAAAACTTTATACCTACTTTACATAGGTTAACATCACCGAGTAATACTCTGACAGATAATCTCGGAAGAATCAAAATATTTAACATCTTCCATACAGCTTAACATCCTACATTGAAAAAATAACCTCGGAAGAGAGTTAAGACTATTGACTTTTTCCACACAGGTTAAGTGTCACCGAGTAAAACTTTGACAAACAATCTCGGATAGGTCAAAAATCTTTGGCGGATTCAATTCGACCTCTTCTATACATGTTACTGTCATCAAGTAATACTTTGAAAAACAACCTCTGATAGGTCCAAAATCCTTGGCAGATTCGATTCGACCTCTTCTATACAGGTTAGCGTCATCAAGTAACATTTTGACAAACATTCTCGGATGGGTCAAAAATCTTCAGCGGATTCGATTCGACCTCTTTCATACAGGTTACAGTCATCAAGTAATACTTTGACAAACAACCTTGGATGGGTCAAAAATCCTTGGCGAATTCAATTCGACCTCTTCCATACAGGTTATTGTCATCAAGTAATATTTTGACAAACAACCTTAGATAGGTCAAAAATTCTTGGCAGATTCGATTCGACCTCTTCTATACAGGTTAGCATCATCAAGTAACACTTTGACAAATAACCTCAGATGGATTAAAAATCCTCAGCGGATTTGATTCAACCTCTTCCATACAAGTTACTATAATCATGTAATACTTTGACAAACAACCTCGGATGGGTCAAAAATTCTCGGCGGATTCAATTCGATCTCTTCTATACAGGTTAACTTCATCAAGTAACACTTTCACAAACAATCTCGGATGGGTCAAAATTTGATTGATCTCTTCCATATAAGTTAATGTCATCAAGTAACACTTTGACAAACAACCTCGGATGGGTCAAAAATCCTCAGCAGATTCGATTCAACCTCTTCCATACAAGTTAACATCATCAAGTAACACTTTGACAAACAACTTCGGATGGGTCAAAAATCCTCAGCGGATTCGATTCTACCCCTTCCATACAAGTTAACGGTATCAAGTAACATCATGGAGAATGATACTTTGAGATTATCTGCCTGACTTTCTGAGTTATTCGGAGGATGGTTCCTAATTGAAGTTTCCCCACCATCTTGGCAGTTGTCAATTGTTAAACCATCCATTGTAGTTTCAAGAAATTCAATTTCCTACAAGAAGAAGTAGAAACTATGGGCCTTGATCACCTCCAAACTCGGTCAGTCCAACAATGACAGTTGACGCCTCTTTCGAGGGAAAATCAGAGCCTCGCCGTATGAACTACGGGCCCTGATTGCCTCCAAACCCGGTCGGTCCGATGAGAACAGTTGACGCCTCTTTTAAGAGAAAATCGAAGCCTCGCCATATGAGCTAAGGGTCTTGATCGCCTCTAAACCTAGTCGGTCCGACGAGGACAGTTGACGCCTCTTTTGAGGAAAAACTGGAGCCTCTCCGTATGAACTACGGGCCTTGATTGCCTCCCAACCCGGTCGTTCTGATGAGGACAGTTGATGCCTCTTTCGAGGGAAAACCGGAGCCTCATCGTATGAACTACGGGACATGATCGCCTTCAAACCCGGTTGGTCCAACGAGGACAGTTGACGCCTCTTTCGATAGAAAACTGGAGTCTCATCGTATGAACTACGAGCCTTGAACACCTCCTAACCTGGTCGGTCCGAAGAGGACAATTGTCGCCTCTTTCGAAGGAAAATCGGAGCCTCGCCATATGAACTACGGGCCTTGAACGCCTCCAAACCCGGTCAGTCCGACAAGAACAATTGACGCCTCTTTCGAGGGAAAATCGGAGCCTGCCGTATGAACTATGGGCCTTGATGGTCTCCGAACCTGGTCGACAAGGACATTTGACATCTCTTTCGAGGTAAAACCGGAGCCTCGCCGTATGAACTACGGTCCTTGATCGCCTCCCAACCCGGTCGGTCCAACAAGGACAATTGATGCCTCTTTCGAGGGAAAACTGGAGCCTCGCCATATGAACTATGGGCCTTGATCGCCTCCCAACCCGATCGGTCCGACGAGGGGCTTGACGCCTCTTTGAGAGAAAACCAGCCTCGGTATGAACTCTACGCGATGCCTTCAAACAGTCGGTCGAGGGCAGGTTGGCTCGTTGAGGGAAAATCGAGCCTCTGATGAGCTATGGACCTTGATCAGCAAAGCGAATGACCTTCTCTTAAGAAGAAAGTCAGAACTTCGCTGACAAAAGAAAGAAAAAAAAAAACAATTTTTTTATTTTTTTTACTTTAGTCTTTAAACTTCTGCTAGATAATTTCTCATCCAACGCAGAAGAACAGAACATATGAGAGTTGTGTCTCCTTACTTGACCATAGGGGGGTTTTTATAGATCCACTATAGGGAGAAAGAGAGAATAAATTAAAAAAACTATCTCCTCATTATGACATTTAATTAGAAAAAAAAAACCATATACTTATTATGACATTTAATTTAAAAAAAAAAACTCTCTCCTCATTATGACATTTAATTAAAAAAAACCCTCTCATCATTATGAAATTTAATTAAAAATAAATAAATCCCCTCTCCTCATTATGATATTTAAAAAAAAAAACTTCATCTCTTTCAAGACTAAATGCTGATATATATATATATATATATATATATATATATATATATATATATATATATATATATATATATATATATATATATATATATATATATATATATATATATAATCAAATAAATAAACATTGATAATTAATTAGTTATAAATAAATTAATACATGTAACATATGTAATTACAAATCGTAATAATAAGTAAAGTTGTTTTATTTAAAAAAATTAATATATTTTTGGATGAAATAAGTAATGTCATCCAAAATAAAAGCGATGATATGACAAAATTCTACTAATCAAGCATCTTGATGTCAAAAGCAATCTGATTCTGAGTCCAAACTAACCCAGATCAAGCGCTTAAAATATAATTGAAAAATTTGCGATATCAGTCGGCTCTAAATATAGAGTGTTTATAGTCAAATCGAGCGTCTTGACGAGCCGGATCTAATAAGACTAATATCTCCAAATTCGACATCATTTGATCATTCAAATACTTAAAATACATTAGATGATCGAAGGAATCATTTCAAGCCGTTCGATGAAGTGGTTTGGATTTTGCATGTATTTATAGAAACATCACTCATCTAATTTATAAATAACTCTTCATTCTTCACATGAGGGGGAGGCTGAAGTAAAAGAGAAGAGAGAGCTCTAAGGCTTGAAGATCCTCCAAGGATAATCGTGCCACCACTCCGGTGTCACCACCCACTCGCCACCACCGGTCCTCGCCGTCGCCATCACTGCCGACCATCGCCGATCGTCGGCCACCATCTACCACGCCATTAACCACCACCATCGATCATTCATCGACCGCGCCATTAACCACCACCATTCTTCAAATATCCAGGTGTCTTTGGATTTCACAAATTTAAGAGTAAACTTTTATTTGGTTTTCCCCAACAAAATCGATATAGATGATCAAAGAAAAAGAGAAGACCAAAGAGGGCAATATTCTAACATATCTATTGAAGCAAAGTAAAGAAAAATAGAAGCTATTATCTCAGCTAGAAAGAGAAGAATGGATAATTCAAATCTTGAAATTGCATGTATTGCATCACCTTCAAAATCATCAGGTTAAATAAGCTATAAGTTACATTCTATTTATATATATTGCATATTTATGCACTATTTAATTTCTATAAATTTATCTTAAATAGATGTACAAGTGACAGATATTGATATTATTATTGTAAATTATTGTTCAAAATTTTTTGATTTACACATTGTTGAAGAACCACATCTTTGTTCATATTGTAATGCAAGAATATTTCAATTTGAACTACCAACATTTTATTCTTTAAGACAAATTCATCAAGTCAAAACACTAAATTTTCAGTACCATTTTCTTATTTACATAATCTTCTACTAGATCTTTTATTTATGTCCTTAAATTATGATTAATTGTGTTGACATGTTGGCATATATCATGAGTGAATAACATTTTTATCAAATGTAACTCTATAAGTAGCAAGATGAATCTTAAGAAATATATAATTTTAATGACAAGCAACTTAATTTCAAAATAATTTGTCATCCAAATTAATCATTTAATATGACACATACTTTTATAATTATCTCAACAAAAAAAAGATTTTGTCATCAAAAATAAAAATTTAATTTAAAGAAAATCCTTTTGGACAAAATAATTCTTAAAGTAAAAAAAAAAGTTGAGCAGAATTTAGATAGTTCTACGTATAATTAGGGCTGTAATCGAGCCGAGCCGAGCTGAGTACTTATCGGATTGGACTTGGCTTGGACAAATTAAAAGTTGTTCGTGTTCGCTTCGAGTTTGAGCCGAGCTTTCGCATGGATGTTCAAGTTTGGCTTGCTTAATTTTATCTATGTTCAAGCTTGATTTGTACTTGGCTTGTTTGAAATAAGTGAACAATTATATAATCCAGTAATGAATGAGCTTAAAATGAGTTCTAAAATTTTCTCTAATTTTTTGTTTGGATTACTTTCTTAAATCTCATATAATGATATAAGTTCTCCACACAATATAAAATCTAGATTCTAAAAAATAAATAAATCATGAAAAATTCTATAAAGGGTAAGCTTAACTAAAACATACAAAAAATCAAGAGCTGTTTAAAATTTTATGATGCATATAAATTTATAAAAGAAGATGACACATAGTCGGTCATTTTTAAAATATAAGCATACAATCGATAATTGTTTAAAATAAATGTGACTTTTAAAAAAACTAAGAAGGCACCTAGTCGACCTTTTTATAAAAAAAATAAGGCACACAATCGACCTTTAAAAAAAAATAAAAATAGATAATCAAATTTCTGTAACATACCTTATTGTATGCTCCCAAATTATAACAATTTTTCTCTAAAACAAGACACCTGAAACAAAAAAATAAAAATAAATAACTTAATTTGAAGAAAAAAACTCAAAAATTAAAGAGTGCATACCTGGATAAGAAGCATTATATATGAAACAAGCTTTTATCAACCCCTCAAAATAGAAAAGTGCTTCAAATTCATAAGAGATTGAAAATATATTGCTATTTTTCTCCAAAAAAAATATATGGTTAACATTGAAAACACCTATTCATAATGAATCAAAAAACATTCATTGTTCTATTCAAAACTTGATAATAGTTCTTTCCAAAAATATACAATCATTCATATATTTAGTGGATTAATAACATGATGTTATTCTTTACATTGAATGGTTGCAACAAAAATTTTATAATATCACCTTCTAAGACTCCTTAAAAAAGATTAATGACTTTGATATCTTCTTTATCCTGTTAAGTAAAACAGAATTAATATAACTCTTTGACTATAAATATATTATCAACTTAAAAATAAAAATGAACAACATTCCATTGTTTTTTTTTCTTAATCCCATAATAATTTCTAAACCAATCACTTCCACACATAAGAACTTGAACGGTGCTTGTACCTAAGGATGAGCGATATGTATCTATAACTCTGCCACCAGCACTGAAATTGAATTCTGATGTAATAGTAGCAATAGGTAATGATAGTATATCACAAGCCATTTTAGATAGTATTGAAAAATTAAATCTGCTAGCTTTCCACCACTCTAAAGCATCAAATTGGTAATGATCATTACTCTTATCAAGAATATGAACACCATCTTCTGAGTAAACATCAAGTTCAGATTTTACATTCTCGTTGACATCACTCCTTAGATAATTTTGAAAGATTTCTCTTCTAGTCTCAAAAGACTTGCCTCTTAAAGTGAAACGAGTGTTGCGTCCAAAGTGACTAACAACCTCTTCATTAGAAGTTGTATTTTCTATGATATTTGAAGCATGAGCATTTTCATAATCATTATACAATAGTTGTAGTGACTCACGAATGGTTGTAACATGCTTAGCTGCTTCATTAGGAGAATAAATTTTAGAAAATGCAAAGTTAACTAACTTCATCTTATTTCTCGGATCAAGTACTACAATAGAAATTAGCAAGTTACATTCTCTCCAATATTTGTCAAACTTCTCTTTCATATTCAAGACCATCAATCTCATATAATCAACACCATTTATAAAAACTTCATCCAACACATCCTTGATTCTCCAAAGATCAGAAAAAAATAGATTTGAAGTTGGATACTCCATTCCTACAAATAAAGTTTGCATACTTACAAAATAAAAATAAAAAATGTAATGATAGATAAATGAAAGAAAATATTTTATGTAACCTAAAATTATATTTGTAACTTGATTAAATAAATCAAAAATGAGAAAACATCTTCTGCTTTATTCTAATCTTCTTCACATGGGCAATATGTGTGAGATGGATCTCTATTTGATAGTGAGGAAATATTTCTCTAAACTCCAATGCACATGAAAGCATGACATATGTTGCATTCCATCTACTGCAACAATCAAGTATTAGCCTCTTCTTAGGAAGTTTAAGTTGCTTTGAAATTTCATTGAACAGATTTAATCTTGTAGTGGAAGCCGAAATATATTTCACACTTTCTCTTATATTATAGATAATATGACTTATCATAAAAAGACCATATTGCACTATGAGATTTAGTATGTGTGCAAAACATCGTACATGAAATAATTTCCCATTCAATGGAAGCTTCTTTTGAAAGTTGATGCTATCACACAAAAGGCCAACTGCTTTGTCGTTATATGAAGCATTATCCACTGTCACACTAAAAACTTTGCCTTCAATTTCCCACTCTTTCATACATTTATAAATAGCATCATGAATATCAAGTGCTCTATGTGGTGGATTAACATCAATAAAATTTAAAACCCTCTTTTGTAGACACCACTATTTATCAACAAAATGCCCTGTGATAACCATATATCAATTTTTTTGTCCGGACTTCCATAAGTATGTTGTTATGCTTATCATCCCTATTGAACTTAACAAACTTTTCAATCGTTTCTTCTCAATCTCATAACTACTGATACAATCTTGCTTTGTCATTGCACGTGAAATTTTCTCATATTGTGGACTAGTAGCCTTCATCAAAATATTAAACACTTCATACTCTGTAAAAGTGAAAGGCAACTCATGCACCATGATCATATGAGATGTAATCTCTCTAATTTTAGCATGATCATACTTCCAAGTTTGCACGCTACTCCCACTATCAGATGTAAGTGTTGATTTTCCCATAGAGATAAGCAGTTGTCCCTTTCCTAATATTTTTGGACAAGTTTGAAGATGCCTTTTATATTGTGTTGTTGTGTCATTCTTATTTTTATTCATGTATAACTTGCAATGATTGCATTGCACTTTCTCAAGACCACTTTTTAACTTTACAATAGTGAAGTCTTTCCAAACATCTGAAGTTCTCTTTCTTTTCCTCTTTTCAAAAGGGCTTTCTTGAATATCATCAATAACAAGATCTACACTTCTTTCAGTGGCACTTACAATAACATTAACATCTACATCTGCTTGAGCTGCATTCATGATTTCAACACTAAAAATAGGCAAAGTAATGATCACTCAAAAAAAGTCTACTACATCATTATTAAATTAAAACATTAAATACAAAAAAAAAACTATATAAAGGACAAAAAATGTTATAGGCTCATATAAAAAATGCTTCATTGGTGCCATCATAGGATGAGAGATATTAGGCTTGAATCTTCCAAACCCTAAACTAAAAGAGGAGGCCGATAAAATGTCAAAAATAACCCTCTCAACTTCCAACAAACTATGCTACAATAGTAGCTATATATATATATATATATATATATATATATATATATATATATATATATATCAATTAGAATAAACCCAATCTAGAAGAATATCAAAGACCAAATAGAGCTCACATCAACTAAGTTGCACTAAATGAAACAAAAAAGATATAATCATTGCCTTTAAAAAAAATATCTTTTAGGTTGTCACTTGCCATTGACCTTCCAATGAAAGATAGACATTAAATTTAATAAAATAGGAGGGATCACAGTTCCTTTATTCTTCACATAGACTATAAATGCTACAACATTATTATTGCAAGTTGTTGCTCATAGTGTAGTTCTCTAAAGCACACATCCACAAAATGAGAGGGATCACAGATCATCAAATTTTAACAAATAACCTCAAATTCAAGACGCAATTTAATCCACAATTGATCCTTCCAAGAGCAATATCACTTCCATCAATGTCTACGTAACTCTTTTACAATAACAAATAACTGAAACTGAAATCCACAAATAGATTAATTTGGACATAAGTCAAACAAAAAATATCCAGTAATATTTGAGTTAACAAACACATGAGAACAACTACCAATAGATAACAAAATAATGAATCAAAATTAAAGAAACTAAGGATGCAGAACCAAGGCTTACATCATAACATTATCACACTAGCATAGAATCAAGTTGGTATTACTAATATTCCTTGGTGCATTATAAAAACAAAGAAAGGCTATGAAGCTAATTGGGAATCACACTCATAAAAAGTAGACAAAAAAAGAAAGTGAAATAGTAGTTAAAAATGAAACCCCCTCAAACTATAGCAAGTGGCTAGATTATTATAGCAAATGACTTTTATGATAGAGTTCCCCGATGGATATTTAAAGATCATCAAATCATAACATTGTTAGCACACAAGAATATGATTGATCAAGAAACTGAGGATGAAGAACCATGACTTAAGAACCCTCCTAAGCCTATAATCAATCAATGCATAAGACCTTCATTATCAACGCACAAGCATATCAGCAAGTGAGAGCATTAGCACACAAGTAGATAGGTGATAGAGCATTAACACACAAGTAGATAGGCGATAGAACTTCATTATCAATCTTAGCAGCCAACAAAAAATAATTTATTCAATGTCATACCTAAGATGACCAAAAATTCAGAACCTGAGAGAGAGACAGCAACCAACTGGTAGAAGTCAAAGAGGAAAAGAGAAAAGAAAGAAGCGAAGTCGAAGAGGAAGAGAGAACGATCGGTTCAAGCCACTGTTTCCTCCGATTTACCTTGTGAATCGACTGAAATTGATAAGAAGATGAGAGAATGCTGGCGGAAATCGAAGAGAAGACGAGTGAATGCTTGCAGAAGTCGATGCCGAAGACAAGTTAGGGCTTCGACGCTTCACTTCAAGGAACGAACCGATAGAGCTTAAGTGTAAGGGCAGCGTTTGCGAAATGCGAAATGCGAAATGCAAATGTGAGCCTCGACAGTCGGCTCTAGGGCTTAAATAGTTAAGCACTTCGCTTCGAATTTGGATGAACTGACAGGTGATAGAGGCATATAGCTTAAGTTTTAAGTCACCCATTTCATCATTTATAAATTAAATAAAATAATTTGTTAACTTTAATTAAATATTTAAATAATTAATATGAGTTTCTTTTATTTTTTGTGTATTTATCTTATAATTTATAAACTATAGTATCAATTATATTTTATAAATATTTAATTAAATGTATCATATATTTTTATAATTATACTAGTAAATTTAGTAAATTATAATATTTTTATTAAATATATAATTAAAAAATTTTAAGTTATATTTACTCATATTTTGAAGATAAATATATGAATTATTATCAAACTTAATATCAATTACTTAATAAATTACTTGTTGAACAATAAGCAGTATATGTTCATGAACATAAACAAAAGATCATGTTCATGTTCTGTTCATTTAATATCCGAGTTTTCAAAAACTGTTCAAGCTTGTTTGTTTATTAATGTGAACAAATATGAACGAGCATTAATCGAGCCGAGTTCGAGTAGTTCAACGAGTGCACTAGTTCATTTACAACCCTACGTATAATCTTCTATATAAAATAATATGAAAAATGAAGAGATAAAAATTAAGAGCCATATAATGATATAAAAACTAAATAATAAAAACATATTTGAGATTTTTTTTAAAAAAGTTCAAATAGATTGGCAATTTTAATCTCATAAGTCTTGAGAATATGCAATTTTAACTGAAGAGTTATGAAAAAATTATCTAAAAGTAATGATTGAAAATCAAATTAAGTAATATTCAAATAACTCTTTGTATATTTCATAAATATATGGAACATTGTTTATTAAACTAAAAGTTTTGGAATTTTAATATATAACATTTTTATAAAGAGAAATATGAATTTATTATTTTGATCTTTTGATAAAATATAAATTAAATAATATAATTTAATATTTATAATATATTTTTTTTATTTTAAAAATAGTATTTATGTGGACTTGGTGCCCGTGCAATATTACGTTCTAGGCGACTAATTCCTCCCTATTTCTATTTTATTCTTAATACTTGAATTTTGATTCAAAATAAGTTTGTTTATGAGCTTGAAACCAACTTAGAGTTAAATAGAATAAAATATTTGAACTTAAATTAAAAATATGTTATCATGTTTATGAACAGTAATTCAAGATGTTAATTCAACGAAACCATCAGAATAATTCTTTTTTTTTATTTCTAATTTTACTTTTTCGCATTTTTTTCTTAAAAAATGTAATACTGATTTCCAGCTGAAATTTAAAGAGTTGTTTGCTTGCCTGAAGTCCATATAGGAATACTGATTTTCTATGTCGCTGCTTTATTTGATATCAGATAGATAAGGAATTGTTTGAAATTATTTTTACTTTTTATTTTTTTATTTGCTCATTAAAAAAATATTTAGTGTATTTTATATGTACTTTAATTTTAAATTTTTAAAAATAAATCAGATTATTTTTGGAAAATATTTTTAAAAACTTTTAAATATTTAAAAAATAACAATTATCATTGATGACTACAGCTAATCAGTGCTGGCTGTCATCATTATTTTCACTTTCAATCGTCATTATTATAGCTAAGATCATTATTTTATAGACCACTACCATCACCACTATCACATAAAATAATATATTCAATATTCAATAAAAAAATAAAATATATTTTAATTTAAATCAAAATATAAATAAAATAAAATAAAAGTATTTAAAAATAAAAAATAATCTCAAATAAAAAATAATCTTTCAACTTCCTTTTATTTAACAAATTCTCCTTCATAATCATCAAGTATTTAGGCATTTGATCAACTGTATTGGCAAAGGGAATATTGAGATGGAGCCTTTTAAAAATGTCCAAGAACTTTAAATATTGATTACCCAACTCCTTTTTCTTGAGTCATATAGATACTAAAGTAGTGGATTGTATGTTGGCAGATTATTTGAAAATAACTTAGACTTCAACCAAGTCTCATTATCTTCTTCTCCATTCTTCTTTTTTTCTGCCCTACTGGTTTTTCTCATTGCTTCCCACTCCTTAATGAGTTTGACTTCAAATGCTCTCATGGATTAATTAAATCAAATGTCTAGTGGAACTACTATTGAATGTTATTAGCTATATATTTATGCTTTTGATGGTAGTCTTTTGTCTTTAAATGAGGCATCTTGCATCTATAATGTAGCATCAATATGAGTTATGAATTGCGTCGTGGTTAGTGTCAACTTTGCCATGTTCTATGAGACTTCTTCATTTTTATTTTGTTGATAACTTACTTTAGAAAAGATATAATTTTGAAAGTTCTTGAGTGGCTTGTGCATCCACACAAAATTAGTGGCTTCTCCACTCTAAAATACATATGTTGGTATAAGAGTTATGTTTTTTTTTTTTAATTCCTAATAAAGTTAACCTACTTTATAAATGCTTTAAAATATTTTTTTTCGAATAGTCAAGGGCATGCTATTAGTTTGTGGACTGTATTGGTTGAAAAGTAATTTAGTTGCTTCATCAATGAAGCAACTTTAATATTTATACTAAAGTCACAAGCTTCTCATATATAATCCCTTAAGCTATTGATATGAATTTACAGCTATCTCCTCTAATATGTCATATGCTACTTGTTAACTTTTACTTAAAAGTGTTACCAATGTGACATCGATTAGTGTTCTAGTAGGTTTGGCTAACCCATTATAGATGGTTTTGATTTACATCCATTTTGCATAGGTTGTATTGTGCAGACTTTCTCATGTGGTCCTTAAACCATTCCTAAGCATCATATAGTATATCTACAATCTTCATGAAATTTGAAATCTCAATTATTATTTTGACTATCTTTATTGGATGAAAGCACTTGGAGAAATAATTTTGAGCTTGATTGTCCTAGCTTGAAATGAAGTTACTAGTATAAGAGTTTAGCCAACTCTTGCTTGATCATGTTGAAAAAAAATGAGAACAACATGAATCAAATTGTATCATCAAATACTCCAATATACTTGAAGGTGAAACAAATTTAAAAAACATTTATGATATGTACTTTGTGATCTTCTATAGTAAGGCCCCTAAATTGAATGCTTTGAACCATTAGAAGTGTGACAAGGTAGATTCTAAAATTATTATTTTGATCATGTAATTTAATGATGGATTGAAGAATTTCATGCACCACAAGTATGTTAACCCATGCCTCTTTAGCCAGGCCTGCTCCATTTTTTTGATTTGCCCTGTCTAATGATACCAAGTCATTGGCTCATCAATATTTCTCAAAATGAGACAATTGATCTCTTTAATGGCAATGGTGGCCCATTGGCTCACCACTATAATATTGCATATGCTAATGAAGAACCTAAAAAATAAAGTAAAACCAAAGAGAAAAATAAAATAAAGTTAGTAACTAAGAATACTTTTTTTTGAATTAATAAGAATGAAACTTAGTATTAATATTAGTGCATTGGTGCCAAAAACTTATTATGAATAATGGATTGGCTATCTCATAAACGAACACAATCATTAGGAGTAATAAAGAGTGAATAAAATTATCATCCTGTAGAGACCAAAGTTCCAATTACTGAAATTAGGGTTGTTAACTATTACTTTTTGTATTATCAAAATTTTAGTTAATGTTTATAAATAAAATTAAAATTAAAATAATAATAACTTAAATTAAACTTGTTATGACTGATTGATAAAGAGTATGATTGATGGAGGTGAGTTTAGTTTTAGGGATTGGATTTCACCTATGTACTTATTGGTTCATCTTCAATTTTTAAAGTGTTTACATAAAATTATATCTAAATATGATCAATATTGTTGTTATATTTCTTTTGAAAGCCTAGAGTCTTTATTTTTTTAACACAATCTATTTATTTATTAACATATTCATTATAAAGAAAAAAATGGTGATGCTCTTAGGATCTTTAAACGAGCTACATGTAGTTAACTCTAACCTAAAATTCACCATAATATTTTGTCGAAGATGAGTCTACTTTTTATCTCTTGATTTAAATGAACCACCTAAAATATTGATTGGTGGCTAATCAATAATTAGTTAATCAAATTTAAAATAAAATATGTGATAATGAAAAAAACCTTTAAATTTTTTTGTTAAAGTTAAATCCAACTACAACTTCATTGTTACATCCAATCTCAAGAAGAATGATTTTGTTCATGCTAAATAAAAAGAAAGCAACAAGATACAAAACTATTAATATCAATCTAAAAGAAATCATAAAAGGAAGAGAAAACTCAAGTGTGCTACTCACTTTGCTCTCGATCATCGTCACCCTCGCCTTAGACATATTAAAATCTCCACTAAAGAACTCCTTGATTGGGCTCCCTAAATCTCATGGAAAAATTGCTTAAAAAGCTCTTAATTCATTCTCCAAGAGAATCTTAAATAGAACTTTAAAAAAACTCTCAAATAAATAAGTGCCACATTTGAATTATGACAAAATAAATGTTGTCACCCATTAAGGCCTATGCGTCAGATTTGGGCACTTGGTTGTTGTATTCTTTTTTTTTTTTTTTTGCATGAATCGACTACATTCTAGCTCTTGAATGTTTTGGTTGTATGCCTGAGCAGGGAACCTTGTCGCTTGGGCACTATGCTTATTGCTTGGTTAAGCAAAAAATAATGTTGGCCCCTTAGACATTAGGTTTGGCACCTTGGCGCCAAGCTGAGCACTAGAACTCCAAATTGCACCAATTCGTGTTGATAGCTCCACAAATCACTTAGACTGCTTCAATCACTTGAATGTGGACATTTCTTTTGGAATTGAGACTAAGATATTTCTCATATATAAAATTTAAATTCAAACCATTAGTGTAGAAAAATTCTTAAAATCAAGGAGAATTAAATTTAAAATTAATTATCTAGATGGAAAAATGCATGTGTAATTCTCATGTATTGGTAGGTAATGTTGTCATTTGAAGAAATATCATTCCTATGCTAGATCAAGATTACTAAAAAAGTGTTGAAATAATCTAATGGTGAGTCCTTAAATTTCTTATCTTCTATACTTAGGCTTTTTAAATTTTTACATATTAAAAAAAAATAGTGAATGGAAATTTATAGGTACTTGTAGGATTCAATTGAGTATAATGGTTCATTAGGGTAGCTATAGCTTTTTATAAAACTGGTTGAAAAGTTGTGTGTGGAAAATAGCTTTTTGATTAACTACTATAGGTGTTAAATTTTTTTAAATTTTTAGAAAATTTGATCAATTACTTTTCGATAGTCACCCACTCTAATAGCTTGGTTCTCAAAAATAGCTTTTTATCACAAAACATTTTGAAAAATAGCAAAAATGTTGGTAGCTAAATGCAGGTGTGGTTGCTTTTTGAAAAATAATCCAGCTAGAAAGCTATCCCAAATGTACCCTAAGAGACCATATTAGATGAAATTTGAGTATTTGTTGATGAACTAAAATTTAACATGAACTTTTGATAAATTTTTAGACATTTGAAAAACCTAAAATTATTTCAAACTCTCTATGCATATAAAATTAATTAAAAAGATATATTTTCTCTAGTTATTGAGTGTTCTTAAAACAATAGACAAAGAGATTCATTCTAAATAAAATATTTACATTAGAAAATTTTAAATCATGAACACAAGTGTTAGATATGTTAGAAGACGATTCATTCATTGTTATTGCCTTAAGCCTAACATTTTCATTTTGAATAATTTTATCTTATTGTTTCCATACCAAAGGCCATAACCACAGAGGTATAATCACTTATTTTCATCACAAAAGTTTTAGGTTTGAGGCTTCACATTAAGGGACTATTTGGATGCTTGAAAAAGGAATGCAGTATAAAGTAAATGTAATGTATTTATTTATTTTTTTGTTTGGCAGAATAAATGTAATGTAAAATATTTTTTCTAAAATATTGCATTTGCATTTAAAAGTTAAAGAGATTACAAAAGAAGTACAAATAACATGAAAAAATAACTAAATACAACATGTTTCCCATCCTCTCTAAAATGACAAAAAAATTTGGAGGAATAGTGTCACTATAATTATCATGCCAAAAAAGTCAACACCTGAAGCTTGCTTTGCACAGAAGTTGGCCAACCTGTTGTGCTCTCTTCTAGTATGGGAGAAGATCACTTGGTGGAACTCCCTAAGGAAGCTGAGATCATGGGCCTGAGCTGGTCTAGATTTCCAAGTATCCTGCTGCATGCTTTGCTTGAGGTAGTTCACCACACTACTATTATCTCCTTCCAAAGATTAGCCCTTTCTATTCATACATCCATGGTTCTAATGATATTCTTGATAGCTAGCATGGCTTGCAATTCAATGTATGTTCGATTCCAATGCTGAAGGTGGGTGCCCATAGCTTTGATGAAGGCACCACTTTCATCTTTGATTACCATCCCAATGCTTGCTAAACCAGAGGGAAGAAGGGCTCCAACAACATTGAATTTTAGCCATCCGGGTGGGGAGTCCATGAGAAGGTAGAAGGTAGCCTATGGGGTTGAAGGATCTCCTGTTGCTCTAGAAATGGAAAAGCACTAGTGTGAGTGAAGGATTCAAGAATAGTCGCGACAATGATTGGGGTATGGTCTACCATCGCCTTTGCATTTCTTCCAAGCTTGGTAGATGGCATAGCAGTAGGTTCTAGCCCATGCTGCATTCTTTGTGGTGGTGGTTTGAAAAGCTTTCAGCAAGTCTTAAAGGTTTGGGAAGGATAGGATGAATCCCAATGAAGTAAGGGTAGAGAGGATTCTCATGGTGAGGGAGCATCTTGTCACAATGTGCTCAATATATTCATTCTTTAAACAGCCCCAAGGGCATTGTATTTCTTCTACCAAACCCCTAACATGCAGCCAAGTGTATGTGGGGAGGGTCCCTTTCAACAGTCGTCACCAAAAAAGCTTCTCACGGGGGGTGTAGTTTGAATTTCTACAACCATTTGTGTTGTTGGCTGTTGTTGGGGAAGAGAGCATTATATGCTTGGGATATTATAGACTTCCCAAGAGGGAGTTTGATGAGTTCCAGTTGGTCGTTTTGCTGTTCAGCATAGATG
This sequence comes from Cymbidium sinense, assembly GCA_021442155.1. NCBI lineage: Eukaryota > Viridiplantae > Streptophyta > Magnoliopsida > Asparagales > Orchidaceae > Cymbidium > Cymbidium sinense. The sequence goes on from CM038228.1 coordinate 12,209,775, forward strand.
GGAATCTGTTAAATTTTCTAGGTAAGGTGTTGTCCAAAAACAACCTCCAACTGATCAACATTCCATCTCCTTTCCCACCACACTCATGTATTGAAGCTGTAGTATTTGCTATAAATGGCCTCCTGGAGAATGCTATATCATCCACCCAAATTTGCTCCATAACATGCACCTTTTCTCCATTATCAATCCTCCATCTAATAATGTTGGCTCGGTTAGATGATTGCCCAGCTTGTCGATTCCCCTCGCTTCCGAGTTCTATCCCATATCTCATTGCCATACCTTTCATGGAGGCAGTGATTGAGGAGGGAACTTGGCTCGGTTAGGAAGTTTCATGCCAACCGGGCCTTTAAAGGTCCTTTCCACTTGGCAGCCAAGTGGAAGCCCAGCCCCCCGGCCCTTTGGGATTGACAAATGGCATCCCAATTCACATAGTGAATGATTATTTGAGTTGAGGTCTGTCCAGCCAGGGAAAGATGTTTAGAACCCTAGGCTATAATCTTACCACGATCCTTTAGAATTAGCTTCAACTTACCAGCTTTAGTCAACCTCCTCATGGCCATTTTGACTCCAAGATACTCCAACTTTTGGACTTTATTGAAGCCGATCATTCTAGCAATTCGGTTGGTCATCCATCAAATTGCATTTTTGAAAATTATAAGATTTTTGTTTAATCCGTAGTCACTTAATAGCTCTTGAGAATGGTCATAATCTTCTTAGCTTGGGCTGTTGAGGCTTGGGAGGTGATCAAAATGTCATTAACATATAGAAGTTGTGAAATATTTGTCCCTCCAATGGAGAGAGACATGCCTAGCTGTTGTCCCATAGATCTAAAGGCCATGGAGAGGAGTTAAGAACACAAGATAAAGAGATATAGGGATAAGGGACATCCTTAGCAAAACCCACATTCAAGTGGCATTAGACGGTTGAGCCATGAGGTTAACGTTACAGTGGCATGGCCCGAGTCATGGGCTACCAGCCCGATTGGGTCCATATAAAGCCGATCAAAAGACCGGCGGTGAGGTGAGCCCAGGGGCTGGTGGCGCAGATGACCATGAAGACGGCGGCGGAGAACAAAGAGAAAATGACACAGAGTGAGAGAAGGATAACATGGCCTTTTTGTTCGAAAAGACCAAGTTTTGTGAACTCGGCAACGAGGAGCTGGTAGTCTTTGGATAGGCTGGATATGCGGTGATCGGAGAGCTGGCCAACGAAGAAGTGGTCGAGATGCTTCCATGCAGAGGGAGGGTGGAGCGCGGTGAATGGGTCGGTGACATCCTGGCCGGCGAGGTCGAGGAGGGGGATGCCGCCGCCGGGTGGTCTTTGACCCAATGGGTGACGTCGTAAACTTTTCCGTGGATGGAGATCCACAGATCGGAAGAGGAGTTGTGCTCCCCGAGCTCCTCTGGCGAAATATGCCGCTTTTTAGCTATTTCAGTAACCATGAGAGAGAGAGAGAGAGATAGAGAGAGAGAGAGGTGTTGGAAAAAGCAGATATGCGATTTTTTTGTGATTTGGCTATTGGTTTTGGTGGCTTATATTGGAAGGCCGCGCAGAATGTGCCACTGCTGAAGTTAAAAGCGATTGATTTTTATTATAGGGGAATAAAAGTTTTTTATGGAATGAATTTTAAGATGTGAAAAATAAATTTTAATTAATTATGACCGTATTGTATTTATCTCAAAAAAAAAAAATGATGACTTCCAAACTTATTCTAAACGTTGGAGATCATTTATATTTTTTTATTTAAAAAAAAATTTCAAGTATATTTTAAATTAATTTTATTTTAAAACGAATGAAATTATTTAAAACTATTCAAAAAAATATATATAATATGTTTTTAAGAATTTTAAAAATAACTATCATTGCTAGTAATCGTTATCAATACTTGCTATAACTTTGATGACAATCACCTGAGTTCTAAATATTGTTAAATGATGTAATACTGATTTCCCACCTGAGTTCTAAATGTTGTTTGCTTGCCTGGATTCCTTACTGGAATCTAATGATGTTTTTTTTTTTTTTTGGGTCGATGCCTTATTTAATATCAGATAGATAAGGTTCTATTTTAGATTATTTTTTTATTTCTCAATTAAAAAATTATTTAATGTACTTATACTTTATTTTTAATTAAAAAAATAATTTTGTTGCATGCTAGAAAACAGTTGTGGTAGAGTGAAAGTTCTTCTTGTTATGAAATCCAAAGCGGATATTTAAAAGAAAAAGAAAACTCCAAATTTTACTAAAAAAAGAAAGAGGAAAAATCATACCTTAAGAACCTTCCACTATATATTTGTTTCAAAGTACAAAATTTCCGATAACGGGATTGCAAAATTGTACATGAGAAGGGCTAACAATGAAAATCCAAGAATTAGATAATAGCAGACATATAGTCACGTTCAGGTTGTAACGGTTGCTAGTGGTAGCAGTGTTAAGTCTTTCCCATATATATATTTTTTGATGAAAATTTTAAAATTTATTTTATCAATTCTCCAATTCTTTTCACTAATTTATCTACATCACTTGAGAACATCTATTTTGCAACCATTATAATTGTCACAAAATTAGTCTCAAATCATGCTTTATGATTGATAACTTACGTAAATTGGCTCATCATAAATTATTTGACAATAAATTTTGGTTGTAAAATATTTATAATGGAACATTATCACTAGAGTATGGTTAGAAGTGGCTTAGCACTCCATGTTATTATGAGAGGCTTTTTGAAAAAGATAAGGGTTGAAAAAGTCTATAAGAAAAATAAATTTTCTCAGCTTAATTAGCACATCTTTAATGATACCCTCAAGTTGTTTCAAGGAATTGTCAATTAATTGGAGAGATACAATAGTGCTTAACTACTCCCAACATCATTTTCTAAATATTGATAGCGGCATTAAGATGATTCTTACTCTTAGATCACTAGTGCATTGTTAAATAGTACTCTTCTAATTGCACATGGGATTGTGAAGCTACTTGGATCTCCTTACTTGTAGGTTGCTTTCTTTGTTGCATAGTACTACAACATGTAGTTGATACTACAATCTCATAATCTTTATGCCTCCTCTTATTTAACAAATTTTCCTTCGTAAATATCAAATAATTGCACATTTGTTCAAGCACATCAACAAAGAGAATGTTTACATGAAGCCCTTCAAATATGTCCAAGAACATTAAAAATTGATTACCAAGCTTTTGTTTCTTGAGTCTTAATAGATATAACAATAAATGATTATGTTGGTGGGTTATTTGGAAATAACTTAGACTTCAATCTTGCCTCGTTAACTTCTTCTTCTTTCTTCTTTACCTTTTAAGCTTTGAATTTAGTGTTTTTGGGTCTTTTTGGCTCACAGATTTTTTTCAATGCTTCCCACTCGTTATTGAGATTGACTTGATGATGCTTAAAAGAGAACCTGATTGCTTGGTGGACAACTACTATGAAAGTTATATTTGCTACATCTTTATGTTTTTGATGACAAGCTCTTGCCTTTGAATCAATCCATCTTGCCTCTATATTTGTAACATCAATATGATTTATGAACTATGTGGTGGTTAGTGTCAATTATGCTATCACATTCTTCAGTGAGACTTCTTCATCTTTATTATGTCGATGACTGGCTTACTTTGAAAAATTAGTTAGTTGAAATCTTATAAGCTATTGAGTGGCTTATGCATCAATAAAAACTAGGGTGGCTTCTCCACCTTGGCTTATATATGTTAGTATATCGGTTATGTTATATTCAATTTCTAACAAAGTTGATTTAATAAATGATTCAACAACAACAACAACAAGCCTTTATCCCACTAAGTGGGGTTGGCTACATCAATCCTTCGTCTCCATTGTGTCATATTATGTGTCAAATTCTCATTTAATTCAAGTATACTAAGGTCATTTTTATACATCTTAACCAAGTCCTTTTAGGTCTACCTCTACATTTCTTAACATAAGACAAATCTAATGCATCTACTCTCCTAACTGGGTCATCGAATGACCGACGCTTTATGTGGCCAAACCATCTAAGACAACTCTCTCTAATCTTATCAGCCACTGGAGCTACTCCAACTTTTTCCCGAATATACTCATTTTGCATTTTATCTCTAAGAGTAAAGCCACTCATCCACATGAGCATCCTCATCTCTGTAACACTTAACTTAGTCTTATGCTTCTCTTTTGTTGGCCAACATTTTGCACATAATTCTTTGTAGGTCTTACCACCATCTTATAAAATTTTTTCTTATATTTAAGCTGAACTTTTCTATCACACAACGGGCTAGATGCATTCCTCCACTTCAACCATCCAACTTGAATTCTACTAATAACATCTCCATATATTTCACCATCATTTTGAACAATAGAGCCTAAATATCTGAATCGCTCACTCTTTTTAATGTCTTGTTCACCTAATGTCACAACACTACCACTAGAACTTCTAAAACTAAAATTACACTCCATATATTCAATTTTAGATCTACTTAAACATAAACTTTTAGACTCTAAGGTTGACCTCCATAATTCAAGTTTCTCTTGGACTCCCTCTCTAATCTTATTAATAAGAAGAATATTATCAGCAAAAAGCATACACCAAGGTACATCTTTCTATAAATGCCTAGTAAGAACATCCATAACTAAAGCAAAAAGATAAGGGCTTAAAGCTGATCCTTGATGTAATCCAACTGAAATAGGAAAATATTTTGTCAATCCTCCTTGTGTTTGGACACAAGTAACAGCTCTTGTATACATATCCTTAATGACTTGAATATAACCAATATTAACTCCTTTCTTTTTTAGATCTCTCCAAAGAAAATCTCTTGAAACTTTATCATAAGTTTTCCCTAAATCAATAAACATCATCTGTAGATTCTCCTTACTTTCTCTATACTTCTCCATCAAACCTCTTAACAAATGTATAGCATTCATCGTAGATCTACCTGGCATGAAACCAAATTGACTGTGAGAAACTTTTGTATCACATCGTAACCTTCTCAGTTACTCTCTCCCATAATTTTAATGTATGAAACATTAACTTAATTACTCTATAATTTGCACACTAATTTTCATCACCTTTATTCTTAAATATAGGAACCAACAAACTCTTTCTTCACTCATCTGACATTATTTTAGTCTTCAAAATAACATTAAAAAGATTTATAAGCCAAGAAATTCCTTAATCTCCTAAACAATTCCACACTTCTATTGAAATATCATCAGGTCCTACGTTTTTCTCATATTTGATTTTCTTTAAAGCTTCTTTAACTTCAAATTTACTAATATGTCAATAAAAATAAAAATCACTATTTTTGTTTAGGGTATTAAGGTTGCTAAAATCAATCATACTTTCAGATCCTTCATTGAAAAGTTTATCAAAATACCTCATCCACCTATTCTGGATATCCTTTTCTATGAAAAGTACTTTATTATTTTCATCCTTAATACATCTCACTTGAACTAGATCTTTACTTTTCCTATCTCTTTGGTTGGCTAACATATACATACATCTTTCACTTTCTTTGATATCTAATTTATTGTATAAATCACTAAAAACTAAATTTTTTTTGCATCATATATTACTTTCTTAAAATCTTACAAGCCACTTTATACCTTTCCCAATTCTCTGAGTTTTATATCTAAACTAAGTTTTATAATAATGCTTCTTATTTCTTATCTTTTATTCCACACTCTGACTCCATCATCAACTATTTTTATTAAAAGAAGCATTTCCTTTTGATTCTCCAAGTACCTTTTTAGCAACTTGCTTAATTTCACTTGCTACTTTTTCTCACATAATATTAGCTTCCTTATGAACATCGTAAATCTAAGCTCTTGTAGCTTGCTCTTAAAAATATTTATATTTGTGTTATTTAAGTGTCCCTATCTAATCCTAGGATAGTAATTTAATTTATTTTTCTTCTAATAATCTTTCATCTTAAAATCTAAAACTAACAATTGATGTTGGGTACTTAAACTTTCACTTGGAATGATCTTACAATATTTATAATCTAAACGATCTATTTTTTAATTAAAAAATAATCAATCTGTGTTTTACTAGATTCATTTTTATAACTAATAATATGTTCAACTTTTTTCTTTAATAAAGTATTAGCAACTACAAAATCAAAGGCTAAATAAAAATATAATATAGTCCTACCTTCTTCATTAGTCACTCTAAATCCATAACCTCCATGAATACTTTTTAAATCTTCTACCACTCTACCAACATGTCCATTTAAATCTCCTCCAATAAATACTTTTTCTTCAAGAGGTATCTTTTGTATTAATTTGTCTAATTCATTCCAAAAATTTTCTTTTGAGCTTACATCCCAACCTACTTGAGAAGCATAAATGCTTATAACATTGATAATCTTAGTATCAATAATAATCTTTAAAGATATACTTCTATCTCCACATTTATTAATATTTATAACATTATCCTTCAAACTTTTATCTATAATCACACATATGCCATTTCTAGTTCAACTTCTACCTGAATACTAAAGTTTAAAACCTAAACTATCAATCTCCTTGGCCTCTCCCCAACCCATTTAGTTTCTTGAACACATAAAATATTTATCTTTCTATGAACCATAATATCTATTAATACCATTGATTTACGTTTAAGAGTACCTATATTCCAAGTTCCTAACCTAATTATAATTTTATGGACTAACTTCTTCGCCTGCATCCGTCCATAATGTGGGAACCCCTGCTTATTTAACACTCCACCCAGGCGCCGATGCAGTAGCCCTTGCACATTTTCACTGTATTGAAGCCATATAGCGTGTCGCTTCTAGGGGACACCCTAGCATTAATACAATGATTTAAAGGATTCATGTCATGATTATTTTGACAAGTTTTATGCTAGGTATCGACTACCTACCACAACCCTCCACCTTTTACATTCGGACTTGTGACTGACAAAGGTAGTGTTATTAGCATCCATAAATTATTTATCTAGTAATCAGTGATCACGTATTAGCATCCATAAAATTCACAACATGTTATTAGTGTTTGGATAGCATTGGTTGAAAGTAATGTAGTTTTTTTATCAATGGAACAACTTTAACATTTAAGGCAATCATCATATTAGAATAAAGTACTACATTCAGCCTTCTCAAATACTGATTGCACTTGAAGGTGCTACAAATAAAAAAAAAATATGTACATTAGAATCTTCCATCTTGAATAGATTAAATCATTTGAAGTACGGGTTTGATTTTGAAAGTATTAACTTGAGCACCTAATTTATGGATGGCTTGAAAATGTCATGTACCACAAATATGCATAATCTCATAAAGCCCAAGCCACCATGGCACGACCTATTGCATATTCATGATTCACCATGTTCTTGGCACCAAATCATTGTCCCATCACCTTTCTCTATATATTTTTAGAATGGACATGCGATTTCTAGATCTAATGGCAATGGCGGGTCATTGGCTTTCATTAGAATGTTGCATAACTAAGGAATAATGTAAATATAAAGTAGAATCAAAAGAAAAATAAAATAAAGTTAGTAGATAAGGAGAATTCTTTTTGAATTAGTAAAACCAACTTGGTACTAATATTAGTGCTTTTAGTCCATGATACTTATTTTGACTTATGGATGGGCAATCCTACAAGAAAACACAATCATTAGACATAATAAAGGGTGTGTAAGATCATCATCCCATAGAGATCAAGGACTAATTATTGAACTTGGGTTGGTAAACTACTATTTAAATGATCAAATTTTGAACAAGCCTTATACATAAAATAAAATTAAAAATAACATTTGGATTAAGTTAAACTAATTACAAATGATAATGAATTTGGTTGATGGAGGTAAGCTAAGTATTATGGATTAGATTTCACTTAAATATTCTCATTGGTTTATCTTCAATTTAATAAAGAGTTTACATAAATTAAATCAAAGTTTGATCAAGATTACACTATCTTATCTTGAAAGCCTAAAGTCTTTATTTTTTTTATGCACAACCTCTCTACCTATTAATGGCATATTCAATATTAGGAAAAATTGTCAAAGCTCTTAAGATCTTAAAAAGAACTACATGGGTTCAGTATACATTGTTATCTCTAACCTACAATTCATGATAGTATTTAATCCAAGATGAGTCTAGTTTTAATCTCTGAATGATCCTCACAAACTATTGATTGGTGGCTAATCAATCAATAGTAAGTTTTAGAATAAATATTTAATATTCACTTTAAAACAACCTTTTAAAAACTTTATTAGCTATTAAATCTAACTTCTTTATTATATCCAATCTCTAGAAGAGTGATTTAGTTCATGCTAAATAAAAATAAAGCATCATGATACAACAATCTTAATATGATTCTAAAAGAAATCACAAAATAAGAGGAGAAAACTCAAGAATGCTGCTATCACTTTGCTTTCTCGATTATCATCACCATCATCATGTCTTAGCAATGTTTAGATCTTCTCTAATGAACTCCTTTATTAGTAGATTAAAAAATCCTAGTAGTGCTCCCAAAAATCTAATGAAAGACTCTTAAAAAATCTTTTAATTAATTCTCTAAGAGATTCATATATAATTCTCCAAATTATCTCAAAAATAAGTAAGAACCAACTTTTTAATTATGACAAAAATTAGAGTTGGCACACCATTAGGGTCTAGACACTAGATCTGGGCACTTTGGTACTGAGGACTAAAGTGGCCTAAATGACCTCTTTGAGCCAAGTTCTAATCCAACCCAACAATCACCTTAGGAAGATCAACCACCTTAAATTAGGTCAACTTAATCCTTTAACCAAGTCAACCTTTAGCCCAAATGAAATCTAAATAATCCAAAACCCATTATACACCAAATTAATTGAAACCATTGATTCAAACTAACTCATGATCAATGATTGAACATGACTTGACTCTTAGTTGACCCAAACTGGTCTAAAAAGGCAAAATGGGTCAAATCATGATCTAATCCAAATTTATTACAATCAATAGCTCGAGGTCATTCCAAATCATTTATTGAACTTGTCCAAAGCCATAACTGAGCCCAATTTGACCAAATTGGTCAACTTGACCCAACCTAGCCCAAATTGACCTAAAAGGTCAAATTTGGCCAAAATCCAAATTAAGCCCAAGTTGATTCAAACCAAAACCTACAATCATTTTCAATTAACCAATTGAACATGAAACAACACCTAACCCAACCCAATTTGGTCAAATTGGTCAAATTAGCCCATTTGACCTATATGAATCCAAATGAGCCAAAATCAAACCTAAGCCAAATTGATTGAAACCACTTGAACTAAAACTCATCAAATCATCATTCGAACCTAACCCAGGCATTGGTTTGAGCCAATTTGACCAATTGGTCAACCCAACCCAACATGAATCCATATGAACCCATTTGACCAAATGAAGCCAAAACCTATAAAACCAACCCATGCCCAACCCAGCCCAACCCAAATTGACCCTAGGTCAGCCCAAAGTTATCCCAAAAGCCAAGTGGACCCCACCCAAGCCTTAATCCATTGGTTAAGCTTTCTTCACATTAGATTCCACCGATAAATGGCAAAGTCCACTCTCCCATCACCTTGGTAGTCCTCACTCACCCAAATGGGGGTGCACCTAACCCACTTAGGCCACCTAACCCATGCTAGGTTGGCCATAGACCAAGGGGAGGTGAGTTGACTCACCTCTCATGCAAGCCGAACACCCAAGAGATCAAGGAAACAAAATATCCCCATATCAGACCTTAAGCCACCTCCCATGAGTTCCTTCAACCCAATCGAGCCACGTGGACCCTATTGAGACCTCTCTCGGTGCTAGAAGCTACAAAAAAATGGGAAGCCACGCCAACTCAAGAAATCAAGGGGTATACTCCCCCAATTTGAACTTGAATCACATGAATTCACTTCATGTAAGATTCCTAACACCAAGTAGAGCTTCCTTGTGAGTTCTAGAGCGATTCCAAGTCTCCCACATTGGACATTCTCTCTTCCCATGCAAAACTGAAATAAGGGAGGCTAGCTTTGATCCTAACTTCACCAATATCCCACCTCAATCAAATTCCTCGTTCCTACACCATCTCTACTCCTCGTTGAGGCCACCCAAATCATTTCCCAAGCTCTAAATCAACTCTAAGCTCAAGTTCAAACAAAACTGAATGCCAAGGAGGAGGATCTTGGTCTCCAAGGTAATTCACACCAAATCAAGGCTCGATCAATGAGCTTGCCTCAACTGCAAGCTTCCTCAGTGCAACCATCGATCTTAGATACGATGAGGTATTCCATGAAAATCGATCTCTAGCTTAAGTGTGATTGGTCCTTTTTGAAAAAAATTTCCATTGCATGCAATCTTGACCATTGGATGGGCTCGTCTCCTTCCCTTGATGGTGGGTTGATTTTGAAGTTCATTTGAGCTCGAATCAAATGATCCAAGGCAGACAGACGTTATTGTTCATCGCTCAAGAGAAGAAGGATCACGGGCCTTCCATTCTATATGATTGGAATGGACGGCTCTGATCAAATCACACTAGTTCAAATGAGATTATCGCCTTTAAGCCTGCTTTGCTCGCAGTCCAATATTTGAGATGACGGGATCAATGCCGATTCGCCACCAAACACTCGGTGCACGCGTGATAACTTAAATAACCAATCTCATAGTTCCATGTGGAAAGAGCGGTCGCATCATGGCCAACAGATTAGGTTTAATTACGATTATTAATTAGATTTTAAGGCTAAAACTTCTATAATTCAAATCTAATTATAAAAAAATTTAAAAAATACAAATAATGGCTCATTTTAAAGGTATGTCAGAGGAGGATTTAATAAAATTACTTTATACTAGTTTTGAATAGTAAATAAGGCTTAATTAGGATTTATTTAAAACTTAATTAGCTTAATTACTCTCTAATCTCTCAAGCGATTGATCCCAACATTTTTGAGAATATTTGAGAGGATGACTTCTACCTCCTCTAATTTCTTGGGATTTATTACTTGTTAAATTAGGAGTATTGATTAATTAAGCCCTAATTACCCTCTTAACTTGATTAAGGAATAATTAAGCATATGAATAGTAATTAATTAATTATTTGGACTCCCTAATCACTGTTGAATAGTAAGGGGACTTAGGAAATTGGATTGGGGCTCCCTCCTAATCTTTTTCCTAAGTTTCCTTCTCTTTTCAACCAAAAATGCAAATTAATGATTAATTAACTAATTAGTGATTTAATTAGCTAAATTAAATTCCAAATCACATCAAGTCATGCTTGGTCAGGTAGGTGGCTTATGGAATTAGGTTGGGACCTCTTTCCCTATCTTTTTCCCTTAAGCCCATCTCACTTCCAAGATAATTGTTTAACTTTGGCAATTAATTAAAGAAGAAATGAATTAATGGATTAATCATTTAATCATTAGATTAAAAAATCTAATTAAATTGTTTTTCTCTCTTAATTCATCTTGGGTAGAGCTTTAGGTGTTCAACAACCTAAACATGCTTAATAAAATTATGATTAGCTCACATGTGTGAGAAAATCATGAAAGTAACTAAAATAGTTCCTTAAGCTTAATTAGTAAATGATTATGAGCTAATTTGCATTAGGCCCACTTCATTTCATAGGAGCATAGCTATTTACTTTTTAATTCATTTGTATATTACATTAGCTCATAATCATTTAATCAATTACCTCAAGGTAACATATGCAAGGATTTAATTAAGTGATTTAATCCATGCTTAACTTAATCAATCCATAAAATCAATCTAATTGCTTCTTGTTAAATCAAATTAACACACATATGGGGAATGGGATTAGGATTATCAAACCTTTCTCACATCTCTTAAATCAAGTTAAACATGAAATCAAAAGTGTAGTTTATTTTAAATAAACTTATTTGATATGATTGTCCTTAGGAATTAGTTGGATTGGATGAAATTACATGCTTGTGTTTCTTTATTTCTTTCCAATCATATTAAAATATTATATGTCACTTGATTCATGCATTCATTTCTTCAAAAAATAATTAAAAATAAATGATTTCCTTTATCCCAAGCTTGCATGTGTTGATTCTAATTTATATATGTGTGGCTACTATCATTAGTAAATCCAAATCTATTTTTTTTCTTATAAATAAATGATCATATATACTATAATGCTAGTTAGGAATACCTAGGAAATGCAAATGATTATAGTTGAAGTATATGGAGTAAAGTTCTTTTCTTTTAATATTATAATTTCAATAGGACTTTACTCCATGTACATAAATATTTTCAATCAAATAAAACACAACTTTTGCATGGTTTGCTCTCCTTTACTTGTCTACACATTCATATGTATTTGAGTAAAGCAAATAGTTGGTCTGGACACCGAATAAGACTTTAAGTATCCCCAAGGAGGTCATTTGATTATCTCACTTCCCTAGTTAACAATGACATATACTAGCTCATATCTCTCTCATACATGTGCGTGTACTTAATTATGGAGTCAAAACCCCTCTTTCTTTTACCAAAACACATACATTTGTAATTATTTAAGTGATAAATTTAATTAATCATGTGATTAAAAGTTCTCTTTCTCACATTCATGTATGCAAGCTTACATGTGTTTGAATGCAAATGACATTTAGTCTGGACATCCCAGGAATACGAGGCTTTAGCTAGCCAAGGAGGTCAGTTGATTACCTCACTTTTTTGGTTAACAATGACATGCACCTGTTTAACTTCATTCCTATGTATTTTTACATATGAATTTAGACAAAGTTTTAAATTAATATAATAAAAATACTTCAATGAAAAAGAAAAATATCAATTTTAAACATACATGTTCATATTCATCATTTAAGTATGTTAACAAATAATGCATGTATATGTATGTTTAGGACTTAATCATATGCATGCTACATGTGATGAAAAAAAAAATGAATAGATATGTGTCATGTGACAGTAATTAATTCTAATAAATCTTAAGATGCCTTTCTTATTGAATGAGTCTAATTAAAATGAACCTAAACTTAGGATTAATTTAAAATATATAAGAAGTCATTCATTAAAGAGAATTCATTCAATTAAATTGCTTTAGATTTGACTTAAGGTAGGGATAAAAGAGAGTGATCCTCTCTTTTCTTCTCTTTATAACACTTAGTTATCAAGTGTAAACCAAGTGGAACAAAAGAAAACATTAAGTGAAAATTTCTAAATTAACTAAATCATTTAAAGTGGAACCATCTTTTATAATTAAATCTCTTCATGCTTAGAAAACTACAACAAAGCTTAGTTAATGCATACCACACAAGCCTTAATACACACACCTTAGAATTAAGTCACCACTTTTAGCTTTATGTTAGGATGGTGCATGGAGTGATGTATATTTGGTTTTATGATGTATTATTATAGACTGGATATTAGGGTGTATGTTTCATAGACTGGATGTTAGGCTGTGATTAACCTAATCATATTTTCTACAGGAGATTGTGCTTAAGGAGTTCTTAAAATAAATATGAATGCTCTCTTTTGCAGGTTGCTTAACCCCTAAGCATAATCTAAGTTAGGATAGACGGGCTTGGTTTCCCATGTGCACGGTGCTAAGTCCAAATTATTCATATAACTGCTTGGGTTGTATGGAGTGTTTAGCTAACATTTATTTTGCTGGTGTAGCTATATTTACTTTTCCTACTCTTAATGTAATTTTGTATTAGGAATTAGGATTAGTGTTATGGAGGATTAGGATGAGCGGAGGCTAGAAGGCTTTGTCTTGGGAATCCCCGTGATGCCTTTAAAGCAAGCAAACTAAATGAAGAAATGAAGGAGATATGAAGATAGGAAGACCCCCCATATCATTTATTTATTTTTAATTATAATTATTCTTTTATATACCGGGTTGTATAAGGGTAGAGCTCGACTACCCATTTCTCTTTTTGGGTTAAACGATGATACCTGACCTCACCGACCTGTTATTCTTTTACATTGGGTTTATAAATTGCTTGATGTTATGTTTATAATTGCATACTAGAAATGGCATGCCTTTTTCTAGTTTCTTCATATATGGTGATTTAATGGTTTGGATCAGTTAGGCTCTTAGGAAAAAATAAACTTTCTACCCCAACTACAACTCATAATTAAATTTTCTAAATAACTCATAACCTCACATAAAGCCTACGTATTAAATCAAGATAATTAAAAGATTTAGCAATCCCTTAGCTGAATGTTGTATGCTTAATATCATACATCCATATTATTTCACTTTTAATAAGAGATGGTTTCCATCCTTGCATGATATGGGAAGACTTGACCTTTAAGGATCCCCCTGTGGTGGAAAACACATCTTTCACTCTGATTTAATCAATAACCTCATTTTAACATACATTTAGACATATAAAAATCCTATGGCCTTGGTCAAAATGAAGAGTCCAAAATCAAATAAAAATTGAAAAGATTTTCACTAGACTAAGTCATTATGCATACCGCTCATGCTCTAGTCTCTTAGGGAGTGAGTTTAAGGACTTTAGTTTCTTTCTAAATAATAACAACCCAACCATCTTGTAAAATTACATGACTTGACCACATAGTTTTAAAGCATAGGAGGAGTTAGTTGTCTGCCATTACAGGTGGTTATAAGTCCAGTAGTCGGGTGATTTACCCTCTCTTATAGAGGAAAATCATATACCCATCTTCGCATAGATTTATGACATGCTTTGTCCCTCGCTAAAGCTCTCTAGATTTAGGATATAAGGTTGTTATTTTCCTCGGGCTACAAGCATAAATCCTCACCTCTTAGGCATTTTCATAATCTTGTATTATAGGATTAAAACTCCTAGTCTTCTAATAATAGTCAACTCAAACAAATAATTCTTCTCAATTTCAAATATATAAAGCCCAATCATATAATAGATTGAAATGCTCACTAGGTTTCCCAATATCATGAGCATTCTCTACTCATCTCCTTTAGCTTTGATAATAAGTATCTCCTTTTGATCATTCCTAATTTAGTTTTCAAATATAGCCAATTTATTGATAGTCCTATCTTTGAAATCTTTGGATACAATAATTGCCTACTTTAATCGAGAGTATTTTTGAGGAATTTACCTTACTTGAGATGTAATTAACTATGGGGGCTTGCCGCCATAGGAAACTTTAGAACCAGGTTTAATATAAACTCTACTTTATTCATCCATGTAAAGTAGAGAAAAAAATCTTTGGTATATTCGAAGATCCATCATGCCTTATGAGTCCTTATTAGGTGATTAGGTCCATTGTAGGGTAGTGATGTCTATCTTTTGAGATAGTGCACCATTCCTTAATGTCATACCCGATCACCTCAATAATTACACTCAGATATACGTGGTGTCCCCCATATACATATTCAAAAATAAACATCATAGTTTAGTTTAATTTGGCTTGGATTTGATTTTGGCTCATTTGAATTCATATGGGTCAAATAGGTTGACCAATTTGGCCAAATTGGATAAATTGGCTTGGGTTAGTTTCAATTAAATATTTGAAGATGATTGTAGGCTTTAATTTCAATCAATTTAGATTTAGGAATGATTCAGGCCAAATTAACCCTTTAGGTCAATTTGGGCTAAATGGGTCAATTAGGTTAAATTGGTCAAATTGAGTTCAATCAAGGCTTTGATCATGTTCAATAGTCAATTTAGAATGAACTTGAGCCATTGGTTGGAATCAATTTGGGTTAGATTTTGATTTGACCCAATTTGGTCTTTTAGGTCAAATTGGGTCAACTTGGGTCAACAGCCAATTGGGCTCAATTAATGATCAAGTCATGTTCAAGGATTGATTATAGAATGATGTAAATCAATGGTTTCAATTAATTTAGCTTAGGATGATATTTGGTTCATTTGGCTCATGTAGGTTAAGTGGGTTGATTTGGTCAAATGACCAAATTAACTTGGATTGACCCAATTGATTGCAATTTATCAATCAAGAATGATCAACAATCATCATATGAGGTTTTGATTAGTTTGGCTCAATCCAATTTTCGTTGGATTTAAGTTTGGTTCAAATAGGTCTTTTAGTCACTTTGGGTCAAGTGAGCCTAATTGGGTTAATTGGCTTGGTCTTGGGTTAAATTGAGTTTGAATATTGATTTGGAATTGATTTATAGTTTTGGTTGCAATTGATTTGGGTTCAAATAGATTTTGGCTTATTTGAGTATTTCAAGTCAAATAGGTAGGTTATGTTTAATTGAATTGATTTTGGCTTGGTTGATTTGATTGTAGATTTGATTTGGTTTGAAATGATAACTGAAGGATTGATTGATTTATGAGAAAATCAATTGAGTTTGATTTGGATTGAGGGAAAATTTTGTCTAAATCCTTAGAACTTAAATAATGGGCTTAGGTTTGGGTTATGGAGGATTTGATTTTGGTTTGGAGACTTGAATTTGAGTGTAGATTTGATTTAGAATGATGATTGGAGGATTGATTGATTTATGAGAAAATCAATTGAGTTTGATTTGGATTGAAGGAAAGTTTGGGCTAAGTCTATAGGACTTAAATCATGGGCTTAGGTTTGGGTTATGGTGGATTTGATTTTGGTTTGGAAACTTGAATTTAAGTTGGGATCCAATTGGAATTGGATATATTGGTTTGATGTTGGATTTTGGATAAGGGGATATGCATGGATTTGGTTGGGCTATAGGCTAGGTAGGTTTCCCTAAGTCCTAAGGCATAGCTTAATTTTATGGCTAATCCTTCTAAGTCTCTAGGCTTAGGTTAAGTGTTCGCTTACCCGCTAGAAGTGTCTTATGACTAAGGAGCTCTTAGTGTCTAGAAGACTCTTAGACTTATGATGGGAAAATTGGATCCTCACTCCAAAACTGAGGTCAACATGAATAATGGAGCTTTAACTTAACTAAATGTTTAACCTAATTAAATGATTAAAGTTTCATTTGGAAAATAGTTAAATTCACCACAACCATCTCATTTAAGTGTTGAATTTAAATAAAGACTAGCTGTTATTCATTTAATGAAGTATCAATTAATGATTAATCAAGTTAATTATGATCAAAATTTAATTAAGGGTTAATCATGATAACTAATTAAGGTTTGATTTTGTGGTTCATCACATTTTAAGATAATTTAAGTTGATTAATTAAATTTAATTGAAGCTTAATTTAATTTTCTTTCATGTAACTGGTTCAATTAGTGTTTTAATTAATGATTAATTTGATTTATTAGGTTTAATTTGGTTTATGTTGTTAATTAAGATATGCTAATTTAATTTATTTTAGATCTTAATTAATAAAGATTTAATCTTAATTTGTCTACATTTTTTGGTAAATATTCCATTTATTTAATGTAAGTTAAACTTTCTTTGTGTTTTGTTTAATGAAGTTAATTAAGTTAGTTAATTAAGCTTGGGATCTCATAATTATATATTTTAAATTAAGTTTAGAGGTTAATTATTTAATTTAAGCATCAATCTTAGAAAAATGATTCAAATTAATTAAGGTTATTTTATATATTTTGTAGTTTTAGAATTTATTCTTTGATCAAATTATCTTGAGATGGTTAAAAAAATTAATGACTTTTGGTTGAAGGATCCTAATGACTTGAAAATTTTATTTGAAATGAGTAATGATGCATTAAATCTACCATAAAAATTTTAAGTCAATTAAGCTTGTATCTTGGGATTAATTGGGGGATTATCATTTTTAATAAAAGCTAAATTATTCTTAAAATGTTTAGTAAAAATTTAAGGTTTTCAATTTTAGTAGATTGCTCTCTAAATGGAAAACCAAAGAGAGTCACTTATATTTTTTAGCTTAATATTTAATTTATTATGAATTTCTAAAATTCAGCCCTAATAAATTCAATTAATTTTGATTTTAATGACCAATTTAACCCTAATTATGTGATTTTGAGATCTAATCAGTTTTAGAGGGTCTAATAAATTTGTTTATGATCTTTGATGTTAATAAAGGGGATTTGAGTTATTTTGATGAATTTTTGTAATTTTTACTATTTTATATTAATTATTATTTTAAATCACCCTAGGATACTTCAAAAAAAAAATAACTTTTGATCTAGGGCTTATAATGGTTTGAAATTTTTATGATAAGTGAGGATTCACATGAGATTTCTATTATAAAAGTTTCAATCCAATTAGATTTGTATTTTGAGGCAAATTAAGGGTCTATTTGTTTTCAATAAATCCCAAATTAGACTCAAAATACTTGTAACATTTGGGGCTTTTAATTTTTAGATTCCTCTCTTAAATATGAATCCAAGGAGGGGTAATTTATGCTTTTTTGATTATTGATTGAATTAATACAATGTTTTAAAGTTCAGCCTAAATAAATGAATTATTTATGGCTAAATAGTCTAGAATTAGGTGATTTTGAGGTTTAATAAGATTCAAAGAGTTTGAATATTTATTTAAGTGCCTTGATGTTAATTAAATTGATTTTAGCTATTTTGATAAGTTTCTTTAATTTTCTTAAATTTTAATTATTAATTTTCTTAAAATGAGCTATTTGAACTTCAAAAATTAATAACTTTCAATCCATTAATCATTTTGACTTGAAATTTTTATGGTAGGCATATAATAACCTTAATTTCATTCCCAAAAAAATTATCTCAATTGGATTATTATTTTATGAATAATTAAGAAAATTATATTTTCAATTATGCATAAATTTATCCCAAAATACCTAATAAATATTAGAGATTTTAGGTTCATTGGATTCTTCTTGAAGTGATGAATCTATATAGATCTTATTTGTACTTTTGTTGAGTATTTTAATTTCTATAATTTTATGAAGTTTCAGGTATGTTTAGTAATTTTTCTACTTCAACAAATCAACATTGATTGAGAGCCGCTTTATGTGTGTCAGCAATAGATTGATCAATATGGACTCCAATGTTGCGTTTAAGCAGGAAACACTTGTATATAGACCATTCGATCTTGAATCGAATGATCTGGATTAAGAATAACCCTAATACGGTTTAAATTATGGGTTCTAATTGAGATCATCCATCCTACTCAAGTGGGATGGTTGGCCAGCAGCTTGTCACCTATATGGGTGGTGAACCAACGACAACTGAGTGGACGGACTTCACCACAAATGCATTCAAACTTGCGATTTTCTACCAATCTTCATTGGCAATTGCTCTATTTTGTGTCGGGAAGTTGAAAAAATAAAAATGAAAGTGTAAGGGGATCTAAAGGGAAATTCCTAGAATGGTATTCGTCTCTCGCCAAAGGTCGACGATGGATTATCTGTCGTCCATTTCACGTGATTCGAATGGATGACCATGATTAATCACGTTCAATTTTTTATGTATTTCTTTTTAATCTATATGATTAATCTCAGCCATTCGATCCGTGATCAAACGACCAAGACAAAAGCGTGTTCACCGTCGTTGAGTCAGCAGCCACACTAGACATTTTAAATAACTAATTTTGCGACGCTACATGGAAAGAGCTGCGACGTCAGCTCCAACATGATGCCGATTGTGTAAATTAGTTAATTAAGATTAAAAAATGATTTTAATTAACCAAAAATTTTAAAAATCATAACAAATTGTATAAAAATCTAAAAAATATAAATAAAACTATTTTGAAAAGCTTAGATAGAAAAAAATTTAGGAAAAATAAAAGTCCCATTTTTTTATTAAGTGAATAGTGATTAATTAGGGTTTGAAGTTTCACCTAATTAGTATAAGCCTTAATTACTTGATTAATTGACTTAAAAATTAGTGTGATTATTCAATGAGATAGCCTATGCCTCTCATAATTATTTCATGATAATTTGCTAAGTAATTTAGGAAATCTAATTTTTAAAATCCAAATTAGTCATTTAATAATTATTTAAAATAAAAAATGTGAAATTAATTATGTGAATCTAATTATGTATAAAAAATAGTAAGAGTAACTTGAAAAAATTAGTTAGTACCTCTGATCCTAATTATTTCTCAAAATCATCCCAAACGGGCTCTTATTTAATAAATTAAATCAAGAATTAACCTGAAATTTATGAATATCACAATAATTAGTATAGATCTCCAAAATTTTTGACTAAGCCCTCTGTGCAATTAACAAAGAAGTTTTCAATGAAATCAAATTTCCGATTAGTTTGGGGTATTTTTAGTGTAATTGGTGATTTTAGATTTTCCCCATTTATTTAATTAATATTTAATTATAAGCCCAATTGTATTATAATTTTTAGGACATTTATTTCATGTTTACGCACTTTCACCAATTTTTTTTCATAATTTTTGGCCTTATACTTAAGGCTTAATTAAATAATTAATTAACCTTAATTAATCTAAAAAAATCACTAAACCACTTTTAAATTACTTAATGAACAGAGATTATAACTTTAATAATTTTCTCTCATCTTAAGGGTTAAATAATTCAAATTCTAAAAATTTAACCTTAATGAACTTGATTAGACTTAAGAGCTTATCTTAATGTGAATGTCCTTGGTGATTAATAAATTCAAATGGGCTATTTAATGTTATTTAATTATTTTGCTTCAATTATTCATAAATTTCTATTTCATATATTTTATGCATTTATCTTTCAAAAATAAAATAAAAGATTTCATTTAATTGCATGCCTTGGAATAAAATAGTATGGCTATTATCACTAGTAAATCTTAAATTATTTTCTTAATTAATTAAAAACATATATTAGTCTAATTATAAATCAAAATGAAAAATTAAAATTTAAATCTAAATCCTATATGTATGAGCACAATTTGAAGGGTATATAGTTTAGAACTCGAGGTCATATGGCTACTTGCCCGAAAAAGTCTTGATACCTTGTATTTCTGGTATAATAATGACACATACCTTGAGAATTATAGTGAACCAAATATTAAAGATAAACTATTTTCACCCATATATTTAAAGTATTTTAATTTTTTTTATAATTTCATCCTTATATTGAATTAATAAGTATATAGTCTAAATATTTTAGGAGTGTGAGATTTTAAGTAGTCTCAAGGGGACTCTAATACCTCACTTCTCTAGTTCAACAATGACACATACTTGCATAAATTCAATATACTAATGTATATGTGTATGTTTAAGGTATAATTAAATAATATTCTTCTACAAAATTAATGCATATTATCTCATACATTAATTATTAATAAAAGTACATTAAGCCATTCAAGCATTAAGTGTGGAATAATCAAAGGATATATGTATATTTATTAAATATAATAATTTAATAAAGTATGTTATTTAATAAAATAAATATTAAGGAATGATGAAGTAAGGTTAAGAAAATTCCATTGAATTGGCTATGATTTGGCTTTATTAATCTTAAGATGCTTTTACATTTAGATAAAATCTCTTAAGTCAAATCTAAACATATAGCTTAATAAGAAAATTCATAATGTTTCACTAAGATGATTAAAGATCATAAAATTCATCTCTTAGATTCAACCTTAGGTTAGAGATTAAGGTGGATCTCACCTCCTTTCCCTCTTTAAAATCTAAAAAAAATCTAAATGAAATCAAATGTCTAAGTCTAAAATTCACTTCAAAACTAGTAATTATGTAAAGTATAATCATCCTTAATAAAAGACTTAAACATTCATCACTAAATATTTCCAAATATTAAGACTTAATTATGTCTTACCACACTTAGCCATAATACATACAATAAAATGCTAAGTCACTGATTCTAGTGTTAGGTTAGGCCCATGTTTGTTGTGATGATATGATATTTTATTTTGTGATATAAATTTTAACGGATGTTAAGATTGTATGTATGTAATCGTGATATTAGAATGACATTAGACTAATGATATTTTATGTATGAAATTATGCTTAAGGACCATTGTAATAAAAAAGTAATATAAATGCTTCTTACTTGTATGTACCGCTTGTCCCTAAGTATAATCCATTAGATATGTGAGCTTGGTGAAAATAGGATGTTAAGCTCAAATGTATAAAATATAACTATTTGGCTTGAATGTGTGTTAAACTAATTTTTATCTTGCATGTGTAGTTTGATTTTAATTTTCATAAAATAAAATTTTGTAATTTTAGCCTTAGAGCTATGAGGTTTAGAATGAGTAGTGGTTAGAAGGCTTAGACATGGGCGGCCCTGTGAAGATTGGAGCATTCAAATCCAAAAAGTGAAGATAAAGAATTGAAGACTCACATAACTTTATTTTTATTTGTAAATTAATTATAATTTGGGTTGTATAAGGGTAAAGCTCGACCACCCAATTTTTTTTTTTTATTGCACCGCCGCATCGACCTTTTTTTTTAATTGATAAAGTTTGATTGATTGTTTACTTTTGTTGTACATTGGAAATGACATGCTTTTTATAGGTTCCTTAAAGCTTGAATATTTGTTGTATGACCTGGATATAGAAAGCTCTTTAGAAAACTTAAATTTTCTACTCAAGCTAAATAACTTTAACTAAATTTTAACAACTCATAATCTCACTTTAAAGCCTAGAATTTTAATAATAAAAAAAGATTTAACAATCTCTTAGTTGCATGTTTTATATTCTAATAACATACATGCATATTATTTTCTTCCTTACAAATATGAGATATGCAGTCTTACACGATAAAGGACAAGGCTTAACTTATGGAAGTAATCCCTTGTAGTAGAAAACACCCCTTCCCGTAGATTTGACTCAAATCTAACTTCATCAAGCATTTAGGCATAAACTTTCTCAAGCTTGTGTCTAAAATAATGTGTCAAGATAAAATAAATTTTATAAATTTAATACATTAGTTTAAGTCATAATTTGCACACCAGTTATAATCTAGTCTCTCAGGGAGCGAGTTTATGATTTTATATTCTTTCTTAATAAATGACAGCCTAGAACCCATATAGTTTTAAATTGTAGGAGGTGTTAGATAGCAATCACTCCAAGCGGTTGTAAGTCCATAAGAGTTAGGATCGGTTCACTCTATCTAGTGAAAGTGAACCAATATATCCCACTTTCCTAGAGTAAAATTAGGTCAAGCTTCTAGTTTATTCTATAATACTTTAGATATATGTTCAGAGGCTACTTGTTTCTGCTTTGTTACAAGTATAAGTTCTCATCTCTTAGGCATTTCTATAATTTTGTGTTGTTGAATTTAATTCCTAGCTTTTAATAAAATATTAACTCAAATAAATAAAATTTTGCTCCTTTAGAAATATAAACCTCACTCTATGATGATTGAAGCACTCACTAGGCTAGTATCATGAGTGCTTCCTACTCATTGTTCCTTGAAATCTATTAAGAACTCTGTCTATTTTGAGTTTTTCAACTTGAATTTTCTAATAGCTATCAATCCTTTGACATCAATCTTTGAAATCTTTGGAGACTTTAGTTGACTACTTTATCTAAAGTATTCTTAAAAAATTCTATTTCATAGGATGTAATTAAATATGAGGGCTTGCCTCCATAGGGATTAAAGAACTTGATATAAAATAAATCATGTTCTAGTTCATCTATGTAAAGTAGGGGCAATCTCTAGTATATAGCCCATTTATCTTAGGAGTTCTTATTAGATGATTGAGTCTATTGTAGGGTGATATTTTCTTTCAAGATAGTACATCATTTCTTAATGTCATACTTGATCATTTTAATAAGTATCTCCTAAGATATGTTTGGTGTTCCTATGACTCCAAATATAAATATCATAATTATACACCTAGTCTTTAAGTATAATGTTTAAGTGTGTAATTAAGCAACTCCTAGTTTAGGATTAGGAGTTTAATTATTATGATTAAGATAAATGTAAACAAGCCATTATTATTCTTACAAAGGAATCTCGATTAGATGGCTTAATTGTAGTCCTTGCATTAAAAGCTTAATAGAGTCACACAAGTGATCAATGAAAATAATTATTTCAAAAATATTTTAAAGGCTCATGAGGTTAATAAATTTGTCTTCCTCATGTGGATGAAGCAGGGCCATCTATTATTTCTTGCTTGTTCTGAGCAAATGAGTGATGGAAATGATGAATCTTCTCAGTGGAAAGGATCTATAAATAAAATGTAAGGGGATTTAATGACCATATCCTAACCTCTCTCACTTTCACTTTAAACACCAAGAAGACCTGGGTAAGTTGGTTCAAAGTGATTAGCTCACTAGAGCTTTTGCTAAGTGCAAATAATGATTTGTGAGGCTCCTCGAGTTGTTCCAAACCTCCAACAAAGAACCCACTCTACCTCATCACTATTTTTTCCTAGGGCCAATTCGTCATCGCCTCTCATCAAAGTTAGTTGAACTTGGGCTTCTCGAGCTCACCAAGGGAGGTGGAATGTTCTGTTATGATCCTTGGATGATAAGAAAACTTTGAGTACAATGGTTTGTCCTACTGATGGATGAAAGTTCAAGAATGGTGGTGGACGACCAAGCTTCCTTTAAAGTTAATTTTGGGTTCTAGTGAGAGTAAAGGGTTGGGAAACTATGAAATTGTTACTGGGGGTGAGGGAAGTCAAATGAGTGGGTAAACTTTTTCCTATTCAAACTATGGAGCTCTCCACATTTGAACTAAGGTTTTGGCTTGGTTCAAGCTTAAGGAGTTGTTGGATTAGCCCCTTTAACTCATTTTTGGCTAGGAATGATCACCAAGCTATTCACTATTGGTCTACCAAGTTTGGGGTAGAGATATGATGGGGACAAGTAATAGTCAGTGAACCAAGGGCTCGTCCTCTATTTGGGTCAAGGGCTACTTTGTGCAACCTTGGGTAGGTAGGGATAGGTTGACTAAGGTCAAGTGAACTTATTGACCAAATTAGACTTCAATTGAGCATGAATTATGTTCATTTGGTTTATTTAATAATTCTAAAGCTTTGGGAAGGCTTAATTTGATTTGACTGTATTAACCCACCCATACAACTTTAGCATTTCCTTATAATTTTTATAATCTTTCATAAAAAAAAATTGTGCTTGATCAAATTCGAGTGCTGAATTATGCTAAAGGAATGTCCTTAAACTTTCATAACATTATCCTTTTTACATTTATTTATTTATTATTATTTTTTAAAATTTATAAAATGAAAATTTATAGGCACTTGTGGGATCAAATTCGAGTATCAGTTAATGAAATAAAATTTAATAAGAGTCCTCCATAATTTTAGGCATTTGAAAACTTGAAATTATAATCAAACTGTCTGCACATAAAATTAATGAAATTAATCAAAGATCCAAAAGATGGAAATTCGATCTAAATAAATTAGCTATATTGTAAAAATTTAAATCATGAGAACAGATTTTAGATATGCTAGAAGATGTTTCATTCAATATTTTACCTTAACGCTAACATTTTCATTTTGAATAATTTAAAGTTGGTCAAAGCAAAATTTTAAAATAGTAAATAAATTTTAAGACGACTAATGTAAATATTAATCAATTATGAATGCATTCTTTATCCCAAAGCAAATTCAATGACTTTAAAATTTATCCTAAATATTAAGAATGTGTTGGACATCATATATATATATAAACAATATATTGATCTTATATATTTTAAATTATTTTTATTATTTATTTAAAATAAATCAAATTGTTTAAAAACTACTCAAAATAAATTTAAAAATACAAAAATAAATTAAAATTTACTTTGAGAATTTTAAAATAACTACCATTAAGGTTAAACTACCATCAGTCTTTGCGATGACCTTGCCGACAGTTACTATTTTCACCTCATAAATAAATAAAAATAAAACTAATAAAAATAACAAATATATTTTATTTGAAATTAAAATTTAAATAAAATAAATAATAAATAGTAAAATAATAAAAATTCTCCAAAATGCTTTGATATATATATATACTACTACTACTACTACTACTACTACTACTACTATTAAAAAGTGGCTTGTGAGGACAATTTGTGTTATTTATATACAAAGTATATAATTCATATATATATTTACATATCTACTATCAAAACTTTTATTTTTGTTACTAAAATAGCACTCAAATCTCTATTATTATATCAAAAATAATATCATCAAATTAATTTTTAAAGTCAAATGCATATTTTTATGCATAAAAATAATAATTTTTTTAAATATCAAACTTTATGAGTTTGGTATATAATATATATATATATTGTATATATATATATATATATATATATATATATATATATATATATATATATATATATATATATATATATATATATATATATATTCAAAATTCACTATTTCTAGATTTGCTATATTTATCTCTAGCATTTACTTCTTATATATTTACATAAATACTACATAATATTTTATTTTTCACTTAAATATCACTCAAATATCTATTATTACATTACAAATAATATCATAATTACTTTTTAAAAATAAATGCACTTTTTAATGCGTAGACAAAGAGTCATTTTGTACATATGCAATTTTATGAGTTAGATATATAAATAAATAAAAAGCTTATGCTATGTATGCCAAATTCTCTATTTGGTTTGAAAGCTTTTAGGTTCACAACCGACTCATCCATACACTGTATCTATTTATTTATCTATTTAGTTCCTCGAGTTCATATTTTGAAATACTTCTCTATTATTGTCTAACATCTTCATCTTAAGATTATTTTCTTTCTTGTGAATCTCTGTGATTCACAATAGTGATAAATCACTCATGGATGTGAGTTTTAAACATAAGTAATTCATATTTACACTTTTTTTATTTTTTTCACTCTGTTTTAACTTTCCGCTGTAATACTAGATAATGAAATCTTGTATATACGTGCATGAGAAGACTTGACAAAGATTTTGTTCTATTTAAATTTTTTATTTTTTATAATTATTATATCATTTCTGATACATGATTTGAAGTTTAATTTATTAATAATTGTTGCATGCTAGAAAACTAGTTGAATAATAAAACTTACACCTTTTTGTTGTAATCTAGCACAATAATGTTTGAAGAATAAACAAGAAAACTCTAGAAATTTTAAGTGGAAAAACCTCTGAATAGGGGGAAAAAAACCACAGGGCCTAGTATAGTAAAAATCTTCCACTATGTATCTGTTTCGGAGTACAAAATTTTCTCGATGACGGGATTACAGAATTATATTTGAGAATGACTGACAATGGAAATCTCAGAATTAGGCAACAACAACTATCGGGGTTAGATAAATGCTTGTTGCGACATGATGATGGTTAATACAAATCGGAACCATACCGACGGGTGATGAAGATGGTCGAGGTGGTGATCGAGATCCGCATGATCTAGTGATGATAAGACGCCGACGATGGTGGTAAATGCCTGGTGAGCAATGACTGGTCAATACCGGTGACGGTCTGGCAGAGTAGCTGTCGTCGGCGATAGCGACCTGGTCGGCATGACTAGGACGCGGTGGTCTATGGCGACCGCGAATAGCGGCGACCAGAACAATGGTGGGGGATGACCGGCGACGGTTTGAGACGCGGATCAGTAAATCGACGGTGGCATGATGACCGCCGAAACGCAATGAGAATCTGGGGGCAGGCAGCAGACGGCGTCGATGTGGTTAGAAGCGGTGGTTGACCGTCAAGTGGAGGCACGATTATGCTTGGAGGATTTACAAGCTTTAAAGCTCTCTCTCTCTTTAGCCCTCTCTAAAAGAATGAGGCTATTTATGATAGGGTAGATGTTTCTGTAAATAGATGCAAAATCCAAACCACTCAATCAGATGGCTCAAAATGATTCTTTGATCATCTCATGTATTTTAAATATTTGAATGCTCAAATAATGTTAGAATCAAGAGATATTGAGCTTGTCTTTGTCAAGACGCCGATTTGATCATATAACACTCTATTTAAAACTATTTAGGATTTAACCGATATCCCAAAATTTCCAATGATATTTGCTTGATCTAAACTAGTTTCATAGATCGATTGTTTGATATAAAGATTCGCTGATTATAATTTTTGAGTCATATCAATAATAATTAAGAATATAAAGAAAACCTAAGTTTTCATTCGATGATTTATTATCATTATTTTTTCTTAGATATCTTTTAATTAATATAAATCTATTCAAACAAAATAACCATTAAAAAAAAATTATTGCATATTTTTTATTGACTCTAATATATTTTTCTCATTTTCTTACAGATAAATCTTATTCTTGTCAATATAGACATCAACAGATATGTGAATTTTTAAATTTTATAAAATAGATCTCAAAATTATCAACAATTCAGCGTTTTTTATGCGATCTAACACTGTTTCGTGGTCAGTATGATATGTACGTTGAAGATCGATGGCATATAATCTTTATTCTGAAATTCATATAATATAGCTGTCAGGCGAATAATAAGCAAATTTTCTCATCATCTATGAAATCATATTTTTTTCTACTCAAAATAACAGTTATTTTCATTAATCTGAGCGAATTCCATCATAGCCACTCTTTCGAATCAGATAGCTTTCACTTTTCTCAAGACATTGCTTTCTTTTGGGAATTTGGTCGAATCTTAATCTTATACATAAAGTTCTAGAATGCGGTTTTTTAATTTTTATATAATTTATAGTGTATAAGACATCTATTTTTCAGCACTTATTATCGATTCATGATTTTAATTTTCCATATGTATATTATATATATATATATATATATATATATATATATATATATATATATATATATATATATATATATATGTTTTAGAGAATTTTATTCTAGATGAGATCTTACTTTCAAAAAATTATCCAACACACAAGGGATATGAACACGGGGTTATAATGGAAAACCCGCTATGGAAAACCACGTACCTTGCCCACCAGAGAACTTTCATATGTGCTCAAAAGATACATCCGCTTCGTTCGAGAAGAAGGTGTTTTAAACAATATCCGAGTGTAGAAATACACATCGGCCAACTCCAACCCAAGGAGAAGTTTCCCAAAAAAGCTGAACTGAGATCTTCCGGACCTTTTGATCTTCGTGGAGAAAGGAGAACGGTCTTTTCTAGTCCTCTCATCTCAAGGGCGGCTCGATGCACTACCTGGTGGCACTGGTGATATCGTCAGGCCAAGGTCGACCTGGTTCTCGAGCTCGTCTTCAAATCGATCGTCCCTCTAAGGTGAGAATGAAGCTCATTTATAGATTTTGGAGCAGTGCCTTGTAATTGTGGAAAACTCCAACCACCCCATCTGACGCCCATGATCCGTGACGGTGTATTTTGATAATTTGCCTTAATGATGTCAAATTGATCTTGATTCGCTGATTCGCCTTGACAGCCGACCGACTATAAATATGTCGCTTTGGTGACCATTTGGCGTCGTGATCCATTTTCATGTCCGATAGCCGATTCGAGCACCCGAGTGAGACTATGCTTGATGTTGCTATGTTCGCCCATATCGAGCCGCTTGATAGTGCTGCTGAAATCGGTGAAGATCAAGCATTTCAAAATGCCTTGAGATTCGCAATTGATTAATTTTTCCAGGATGTATCGCTTGCCCCTATTTTGGATGATATTATCTCGATCATCAAGTATGTGTCAAGTACTTCAAAATAATAAATTCTTCAACCAACCGCAGGTCCATTAACCACACATTTTGAGAGAACGATCTTCATGTAAGAACAAGATTATGAGGAAGTCGATGCGTGGTCGCAAATGCGCAGTAGCGCGTGCGCGATTTCGTTCAACATCCGGTGAGAACGGCGCGACGCCAGAGACGCCAGGGCCCGATACTTGCAGCATGCCAAAGGCTACATGGCCAAGATGCGCTACCGAGCGTCGCGGAAGGCCTTGGCAGTCATGACGGGCTGAAAACCACGGGTCGCTGTTCGGAAGAGCGCTGAGCGCTGGTCGTCAGCGGGTCGGCTGTCCGCTGGCGGAAGCGGCTCCTGGCCATCGGAAGGGTTGTCGCCGTGCGACGGGCGCCCGGCTAAGCAGAGGACCGTGGACCACGGCGCCCGCGGTCAGAGCTGATCACGCGGCTTCATGGGCGCCAGAAGCGAAGACCGATGCGGTCGGTCAAGCTGGCGATCAGGCTATGCGGCGCTTCGCTGACGAGCACAGAAGCGGGTGACGGCGAATTAAGGGCCCACGGGTCCAACGACGGTTTTGACGATTTTGCGCTTCTGCAGCTTAGGTTTTACCATTTTGCCCTGAAGGGTCTATAAAACAGGTTAAGGGAGAAGGCACCTTCTCTTCTCCTTAGAAGGTCGAACATCAAGGCCCGCTGTATTTACGTCGCCCCTCGAAGAGGCGCAACCTGACTGATGTCCGCTGAGGCGATCAAGACTAATGACTTACGCTGTTGTTCCGTTTTCCTTGAAGAGGCAACCGTTGCATCCCGTGAGGCGATCAAGATTACTCGTACGCGGTTCCGCTCTAAGAGGCAAGCCTTGACGACCGTCGGTGAGGCGATCAAGACCACCTGATTTACGCCATTGTTCCCTCGAAGAGCGCCAACCGCCTTGACGACCGCCCGGTTTGGAGCGATCAAGACCCACTGCATTTACGCCGTTGTTCCCTCCGAGCGCCAACCGCCTTTGGCGGACCGTCCGTTTGAGGCATCATGAGAATCGAACGATAGTCGGTGGCGATAACCTGGTCGCGAGTGTTGAATTGAATCCGCGAGATCTTTGACCCATCCGAGGTTGTTTGTCGATTACCACGACGTTAACTGTATGGAAGAGGTCGTAGAAGTCCACCAAGGACCTTGACCTATCCTAGGTTGTTTGTCGAGTCTTTGCTCGATGACGTTAACCTATATGGAAGAGGTAGGAAGTCCACCAAGGACCTGACCTATCCTGTTTGTCGAGTTGTTTGATGACGCTAACTGTATGGAAGAGATTAAAACATCCATTGTGGTTGTAGCCAAAGTTGCTCCTAACTCGGCCCCGCTTTTCCATGAGCGAGTGGAAAACATAATGCAAAGCTATATCTCTTCTCGTTGAAATATCCTCCAACTTTGACTTGTTTCTGGGATGATAATCATTAGATGCTTAACATGGGTGATCTTCCGAGATTAAGAGTTGCCCCAGTTTCTAATAAGGGAACTAAGTTTGATGAATGTTCATTCTTTGTCGAGAAGCCATTGAGTCGACATGTCGCGTCTCAAGAGATCCATGGAATCGCTTATCGTCGCTGGTCGATCAAAGTTATTGGTTCTAGGCTCGGGACCATGTCGACCGGAATAATGCTCGCCTCAAACACGATTGTACGCTTTCTCCAAGAGGGTCCTTGATGAAGCGGTAAGCCCAAAGAACATTGGATAGTTCTTCCATTGCCCCTGTGGTTCGCCGTCTTTACTCTTTAGTATTGTCCTATTGGTGACTTCTCCGCCCATTTGCCTCGTGGATGGGATACCTGTGGATTAACTGGATATGCGCGCGTAAAGATGTGAATGTCTTTCCGTGAACTGGCCCCATTATCGGTGATGATTTTGCCGGAATGCCAAACGACAAATAATATTTTTCCGATAAATTGGCATTTGTTTGGTGATTTTGGCCGTCATTTCCACCCACTGAAGTAATCAAAAGATTATGAATTTTCGTTGCTGGGAAAGGGTCCCATTATATCGATCCCCATTGAGCAAGGGCCACGGCTCGATTGTGGTGAGTTCTACAGATGGTGTATGAGTGAGATTGGAATGTAACGACACTTGTTACACTTCTTTACAAACTCCAATGCGCCCTTCTTCATTGTAGGCCAAGAAAACCTTGCCTCATGATTTTGAGGGCAGGGCTTTTCCTCCCAAATGTTCACCACAAATTCTCGAATGAACCTCTCGCAGTTAGCCTCAAGGTGGTAGACACTTTGGTAGGCCCAAGAAGGACCGCAGAGTTCCCACCGATTATGGTGAAGTTCTGCTCACGCCTGAGATGGATAGCATCGGGGGTCTTGGCAAGGCCCCGCTTTGAAGAAAGGACATGATTGGGTCAATCCATGAAGATTCTTTTGGGTCCTCCAGATTGTATCACCCAAGGCCTCAATACCGGGAAAGTGGATGTCCTCTATGTATTTTCTCTTGAAAAGATCTCCTGTTGTGGCTAACTTGGAGAGGGCATCCGCCGGTGTTCGCCTCCTTAGAATATGAGTTATCTGATGGGTCTGATTCCGCAAGAAGTGACTTTGCCAAAAGACTGACTGAGCGCAGATGACCTGCATCAAGTCTCCTTCAACCCGAGGCCACAAGTCGAGTCTGTAGATGGCTAAGTTCGACCTCGTCCAATGGCGAAGCCTTAGTCCCGCTAAGGGCCTGAGACATTATTGGTGGTCGGAACTTTAGTCAAGCCCATACTCTAAAGTTATTTTACTTGGGAGATAAGCAAAATTCGCCTCGACCGGAACAAGCTCCATCAACATATAATGTCCATTGATTTGTCATGGAGTGATGAATGATCTGCTCGTGGTGATGGGATGGTACATTCTACAACGGTCACGAGCACTTGTGACTTTATATCGACGGAAGAAAATGGATGTCAAACTCTCCAAGCGACCACCACTTCATCAACCTTCCATACATCGCTTTTGCGAATAGTTCTTAATGAAGATGAGTGTAGACGTTGATGGTGTGGATCAAAGTACGGCCGTAATGTAATGCACTAGGGCCAACGCCTTATCTCGCTAGTGGATAGCGCCCTTCCGACGTAAAGGATTTTGCCGACATAGTAAATGGGTCGTAATGAATTCTCCTCAGACGCACGAGCTTACGCATGAAGAAACAAAGAAGATAGATGTACGCCTTCTCTCCTTGATAGGCTTTGATAATAGAGGGGGAAGCTCAAGTTGCTCAAAAGACATTCATCTCATCCACCGGAATCCATTTCCTCGCACCCCTTAAGATTTTGAAGAATGGTAGATACTTATCTCCGAAGCCAAGAATCGTGATAAAGTCGCAATCCTTCCAAATAAACGCTTGGACTTCCTTGATCGTTTGAGGTGACATATCCTTGAGTGCTTTTATCTTCTGGTTGGCCTCTATCCCGCCGAGTGACCATGAAGCCTAGGAATTTCAGGAAACTCCAAAAATGCACTTGCTTGAGCCGCATCTTGTAGTGTCAAGAATGTCAAAGCATGCTGCATCGATATATGTGATATTTCCAAGCTCTTCACCAAAGATATCATCAACATACACCTCCATATTGTGCCCTATAAGATCCTTGAAGATCTTATTCATAAGGCTGATATGTTGCTCCAAAGATTTTTTAGTCCAATGGCATGACACAAGATACCCCTTATCTGCTTGGAAGGATGTTGCTTCCTCATCTATTTTGTTCATCCCGATTTGATTGTAGCCGTAATAGGCATCCATGAAGCTCAAAGATTCGATGTCGATGTCGCATCAACTAGTTGGTCGATACGAGGAAGGGGAAGCTATCTTTTGGGCATGCACGACAAGGTCAGTGTAGTCGATGCACATCCTCCGAACCGTGGCCTTCTTGACTAACACTACGCTAGCCAACCGTGTGGGGTAGTAGACTTCGAATGAACTTGACTTCCGTAAGTTTGATGATTTCTTGTTCTATGACCGCAATCATTCGTAAGCGTTCTTTTCTTCAGACACCGCCAGGTAGGTTGAGTCAACTTTGAGGGAGGCGTAATGACTTCCGGTCAATGCCCGTAATATCGAGCGCCCGTGCAAAGATATCTTGATTTTACGCAAAATCTACGATTCTCGATGAGAACGATCCCACCTTCACCTTTCGCGATGGATCAACTTCGAGATAGAAGACAAATTACATCTTCAACCGGAGAAGCCCTTTCGTGAGGCATCCTCATCTCGTAGGTCAAGTTCTCGATGTTGAGGGTTACCGACGTAAATGGTCGGGTTGTTGATATAGACGCTGCTTCTGTTGATTCCCACTTACCACGCCGATGCCTTGTCGGAATTTCATCTTGAGGTGAGGTACGTGATGTGACGAATATACGGAGAGGTCTCCCAAATATTGCATTGTATGCTGACTCGACTTGACTACAATAAATTGTATCAAGTGGGTTATGGTCGGGAAATTCTCCAAGAGTTACGGAAGACCGATTGTCCTTCACTAATACGGCCGATTATCAAATCCATACAAGACCGCCGTTGAAGCTCTCTTTCTATACCCATGCTAAGGAAAGTGGAGTAAAAAAGAACATCAACCAACTCCCATTGTCGATCAATATCCTTTTAATATTGAAGCATGGATCACCGACCGTGACCGATGACAAGGGGATCTTGATGGGATCTAAGCCCCTCTAGATCTAAATCATCAAAGGTGATAGAATGGTCAACCCGAGACTTCTTCGGCTCTGGCTCTTGAAGGGCGTAATGAATATTTGACTAGATAACACTCGCCCTCCTGCAATTGTTTCTATCTCTCCACCGCGGTTCCTCCGAGGTTGCCCCAACATTTGCTTGACGAGGTTGGTTTTGTATAAAATGGCCTAGATACCTCGACGATTAGTCTTTCAATCTCCTCCTTCGCTGGTGGCACTCTTCGCTGGTGCCCTCTACGCGTGAAAGTGGCGTAATTTCTCTTGATTTCCTGTGCTTTAAAGGTGGCCACTGACGCTATCCTCTTCCCGAATAGCCGAGATGTTCAGACACGGTTTGAGAGTCAGATATTTCCTCTGATTGAGTCATCCGAGGTCGCCGAGGAGGTTTTGGGGAGGTTGTCGCTTCTTCTTTTCTAAGATGTTTGAACATCACCTTTGGGAACCTTCTTCCGCTTCGCTGGTGGTTCAAACTGCTATGATGAGCACCGATAGCTTCGCCGGAGATTTGTGCCTCTATTCGTGGACCAGTCGATAGAATGGACTCTCCGCATTAATAATGAATAGAAGTATCCTGGCCGGAGTCCTCCGAGAAGCATGCCCCTCAAAAGTTCTGGATCTACTCCACGTTTCGCCGAGGAGAACCTCGAAGTATTCTTTGAGGGACTCTCCATCGCTCGATGAGAGATGTGATGAATCGATGATTCTCTTCGCCAGAACTGCTCTACAAAAAACCGGCGAAGCTCTCCAAATGATCTGACGGACCCTTAGAGTGAATAACCGCGAGCTGCCCTTTGAGAGTCGCCGGAATACCGACACAAGATGGAGTCATTTGCAGACCGAATGTGCATGATCGCTCAAAGTGATCGATATGCTCGCACGGACGGCTGTGCCATCGTAAGGGTCCATGCCGGGAAGCTTGAATCTCATCGAATCGTATTGCGAGATGATCTCGCCGAAGGGACGAAGTTTTGGAAGAGGCGGAGAATGGATCATTCGATTGTGCCGGAACTCTTCCCGCACTGCCGTAGTTCATCGCCAGAGGTGACGTGGAGTTTCACCATACGGGTCGAGCCATTCGTGGGGTGAGTAGAATCGGTATCCGTAAGTTCGACTGGATGTGGTGCCAAGGGGTTCTCTATTGATCCCATTCCTGCAATCATTCTCGTGAAGAAAATCGATTATGCCGAGCGTCGAACCCGTGGCTCTTCCAGCGTGTTGGAACGCTTTTGCCGGTCCTTCGCAGAGTCAAGAATTTCGCTCGGGAATCCTCCATCCTTGAACGCGATCTTCCAAAGAGGGGCCCACGGACCCTCACCGGGGACGTAAGTCTTATGTAGAAGTGTTGGAGACTTCGCCCTTGATCCCTGATGAAGCATTGAGCAAACCCCGCTTACCAACCATATTGGAGATATAGCAATGGGGAACTATTTTTCCCACGACGGCGCCAAACCGCTATGCGTTAGAGAATTTTATTCTAGATGCAGATCTTCGTCAGCAAAAATTATCCAACACACAAGCGGGATATGAACACGGGTTATACGTGGAAAACCCGCAAAAACCACGGCCTTGCCCAGAACTTTCACTATGTGTTCAAAAGATACGTGTCCTTGCTTCGTTAGTTTGGAGAAGAAGGTGTTTAGCAAACAATATTCAGTGTAAAATACAATATCTCAACTCCAACCCAAGGGAGAAGTTTCCCAAAAGCGGCAGAACGATCTTCGGGAGCAACCTGATCTTCGTGGAGAAAGGAGCGGCAAGGTCTTTTCTAGTCCTCGGATCTCTGAAGCCCCTGATCTTCGTGCACTACGCAGTGGTGGTGATGATCGTGCCAAGGTCGACCGGTGGTTCTCGAGCTCTGTCTTCAAATCGATTTCCCCTCTAAGGTGAGAATGAAGCTCATTTATAGATTTTGGGAGTGGTGCCTTGTAAATTGCGGTAAAACTCCAACCACTCCCATCGACGGCCCAAGGCGATCCCCTGATCGAGGTGTATTTTGATGATCCGTGCCTTAATGATGTCGGAATTGGGTGATCTTGGATTCGCTGGATTCGCCTTGACGAGCCGCCGACCGACTATAAATACGCTTTGGTGACCATTTGGCGGATCGGATCCATTTTCTTCGATTGATCCGAGATTCGAGCTCTGACGACTATCTTGATGTTGCTATGTTCGCTCATCGGTGACGCTTGACTGTAAGTTCAAAATCGGTGATTAGATCAAGCATTTCAAAATGCCTGAGATTCGCTTTGATCGATTAATTTTGAGATATCAATATATATAAAATTCTTGATTAATGATTTCTATTTTTAAATTTGTCACACTCCGATTAATTTTTTTATTTACAATGTATAGCATTTTTTATAGATGTGCATTTTAAAATTCTTAAATATTTGTTGAAAGCTTTTAATATTTAATTTTCTTATATCTCTGAAAAAATATTAATACAATTAAGGTTAAGTTGGACTTTAAAACCCTTCAACCAATAATAATATAAATAGCTGTATGATTATATTCAATAAATATATTTTATTCTTTTTTTTCTTATATTATGACATATACATTGCAATCAATTGACTTCTACATTTGAATTTAATTTCTTTATAAATAAATATTTACGCTTTATTAATAACTTAAAATATGATTATTATATCATTTACATTTTAACATCAATTAATGACTTATAATTATGCTTAGAACCAAAACAAATATATATATATCTCATATGACACTGAAAATTTTACTAATCGAAGCACGAATCTTGATTTCAAAAGCAATTTGATTCTGAGTCCAGACTAACCCAGATCAAGCGCTTAAAGTATAATTGAAAAATTTTACATATCAAATTTCTTAAATATAGAGTGTTTATAGTCAAATCGAAGGCCTTGACGAGGATCTAACAAGCCTAAGATCTCTAATTTCATTTTATTTGATCATTCAAATACTTAAAATACATCGATGATCAAGGAATAATTCTTTGCTCGATGGAGTGGTTTGATTTTGTATGTATTTACGAACGCCACTCATCTAATATATAAATAACTTTTCATTTACATGGGAGAGGAAGCAAAAGAGAAGAGAGAGCTCGCTTGAAGGTTCTCAAGCATAATCGTGTCATACTACGGCCGGGCCGACCACCGCTGCCGGCCGCTAACATCTGGCCCCGTTGCCGCCACCACCGCCGGTCTCGCCGCCAACCATCGCCGCCGACCATTATCATACCACCATCACCGTTGTCGTACTGGCCGCCGCCGCCGTTTCTACCATCGATCATCGTCGACAACCATCACCGGCTATCATGATCATCGTCGCTGGTCACCACCGCCGACCATCACCGGTCGCAACCGCCAACCATCGTCGGCCGCCGCCATCAACTAATTACCATGATCATCGTTATCGACCACCGCCAGTTGGATATGTGACTACATATCGTTGCCGCCATCTCCGGTTGATCACCATACTAACGGCTTCACCATCACCAATCGCCACTAACGATCATTAAAATTAACCGCTATCGCAGATAGGAAACTTGATTGAGTCCCATTGTCGCTTTCATATACAATTTGCACTCAGACGGAAAACTATGTACTTCAAAACATATATATATTGGAAAATTTTACCTAGACCCCATAATTTTTTTCCCATCTTTCTGGGATTTTTCACGTAAAAATCATGGAGTTTCTTGTTCACTCTTCAAATATCTCTGTGTGTGTGCTGGATTTCACAACAATTGGTGTAAATTTTATTCTACCGAACCGGTTTTCAAGACGCATTTGACATTGTCAGAAACATTCCCTTTACATCTTCACAATGGTTTAACTGACTTTATGTTCGTAAAGCATGAGAAGAAAATCTTACTCAGGAACACATAAGAAGAATGAAGATTCATCAAACTGATCCTTCACCTTTGTTGGAGACTGGGGCAACTCTTAATCTCAAAAGATTATCCAAATTAATATTTGATATCTAATTGATTATCGAGAAGTCATAATACTAATGAAAATGGCAAAGGTCAAGCAACTTTGGCTACAAGCTCAAAAAAATGTTTTGATTTGACCCTTCCAATAAGTTAACGCCATCGAGTAAGACTCACAAATAATCTCGATACGCCAAAACTTCGTGATTATTAGACCTACTCCACATAGTTAACGCCATCGAGCGAAGATTTTGACAAATAATCTTGGATAGGTCAAAACATCAGACCCACTCCACACAAGTTAACGTCATCGAGCGAAGACTCTGACAAATAACCTTGGATAGGTCAAAACTTCGCACCTACTCCCCACAGGTTAACTTCATCGAGCTAAGACTGTGACAAACAACCTCGAATAGGCCAACACTTCAGACCTACTCCACACAGGTTAACGTCATCGAGCAAAGACTCTGACAAACAACCTCTGATAGGTTAAAACTTTATACCTACTTTACATAGGTTAACATCACCGAAGTAATACCGAGATAATCTCAAGAATCAAAATATTTAACATCTTCCATACTTAACATCCTACATTGAAAAAATAACCTCGGAAGAGAGTTAAGACTATTGACTTTTCCACACGTTAAGTGTCACCGAGTAAAACTTTGACAAACAATCTCGATAGTCAAAAATCTTTGGCGGATCAATTCCTCTTCTATACAGCATCATTATCAAGTAATACTTTGAAAAATAACCTCTGATAGGTTCAAAATCCTTGGCAGATTCGATTCGACCTCTTCTATACAGGTTAGCATCATCAAGTAACATTTTGACAAACATTCTCGGATGGGTCAAAAATTCTCAGCGGATTTGATTCGACCTCTTTCATACA
This sequence comes from Cymbidium sinense, assembly GCA_021442155.1. NCBI lineage: Eukaryota > Viridiplantae > Streptophyta > Magnoliopsida > Asparagales > Orchidaceae > Cymbidium > Cymbidium sinense. Next base: position 12,248,673 of record CM038228.1, read on the forward strand.
GGTTACAGTCATCAAGTAATACTTTGACAAACAACCTTGGATGGGTCAAAAATCCTTGGCGAATTCAATTCGACCTCTTCCATACAGGTTATTGTCATCAAGTAATATTTTGACAAACAACCTTAGATAGGTCAAAATTCTTGGATTCGATTAATCTCTATACTGTTAGCATCATCAAGTAACACTTTGGCAAATAACCTCAGATGGGTTAAAAATCCTCAGCAGATTTGATTCAACCTCTTCCATACAAGTTACTATAATCATGTAATACTTTGACAAACAACCTCGGATGGGTCAAAAATTCTCGGCGGATTCAATTCGATCTCTTCTATACAGGTTAACTTCATCAAGTAACACTTTCACAAACAACCTCGGATGGGTCAAAAATCCTCAGCAGATTTGATTCGATCTCTTCCATATAAGTTAATGTCATCAAGTAACACTTTGACAAACAACCTCGGATGGGTCAAAAATCCTCAGCAGATTCGATTCAACCTCTTCCATACAAGTTAACATCATCAAGTAACACTTTGACAAACAACTTTGATAAAAAATCCTCGATTCGATTCTACCCCTTCCATACAAGTTAACGGTATCAAGTAACATCATGGAGAATGATACTTTGAGATTATCTCGACTTTCTCGAAGTTATTCTGAGGATGGTTCCTGACGCTTCCACCATCTTGCGCTTGTCAAGTGAACAAATATGAACGAAAGCATTAATCGATCGAAAGTAGCTCAACGAGTTTACTGGGCTCATTTACAACCCTACGATAATCTTCTATATAAAATATGAAAAAATGAAGAGATAAAAATTAAGAGCCATATAATGATATAAAAACTAAATAATAAAAACATATTTGAGATTTTTTTTTAAAAAAGTTCAAATAGATTGGCAATTTTAATCTCATAAGTCTTGAGAATATGCAATTTTAACTGAAGAGTTATGAAAAAATTATCTAAAAGTAATGATTGAAAATCAAATTAAGTAATATTCAAATAACTCTTTGTATATTTCATAAATATATGGAACATTGTTTATTAAACTAAAAGTTTTTGGAATTTTAATATATAACATTTTTATAAAGAGAAATATGAATTTATTATTTTGATCTTTTTGATAAAAATATAAATTAAATAATATAATTTAATATTTATAATATATATTTTTTATTTTAAAAATAGTATTTATGTGGACTTGGTGCCCGTGCAATATTACGTTCTAGGCGACTAATTCCTCCCTATTTCTATTTTATTCTTAATACTTGAATTTTGATTCAAAATAAGTTTGTTTATGAGCTTGAAACCAACTTAGAGTTAAATAGAATAAAATATTTGAACTTAAATTAAAAATATGTTATCATGTTTATGAACAGTAATTCAAGATGTTAATTCAACGAAACCATCAGAATAATTCTTTTTTTTTTATTTCTAATTTTACTTTTTCGCATTTTTTTCTTAAAAAATGTAATACTGATTTCCAGCTGAAATTTAAAGAGTTGTTTGCTTGCCTGAAGTCCATATAGGAATACTGATTTTCTATGTCGCTGCTTTATTTGATATCAGATAGATAAGGTATTGTTTGAAATTATTTTTACTTTTTATTTTTTTATTTGCTCATTAAAAAAATATTTAGTGTATTTTATATGTACTTTAATTTTAAATTTTTAAAAATAAATCAGATTATTTTTGGAAAATATTTTTAAAAACTTTTAAATATTTAAAAAATAACAATTATCATCATTTGACTATTAATCAGTGCTGGCTACCATTATTTTTTTCACTTTCAATATTATAGCTAAGATCATTATTTTATAGACCACTACCATCACCACTATCACATAAAATAATATATTCAATATTCAATAAAAAAATAAAATATATTTTAATTTAAATCAAAATATAAATAAAATAAAATAAAAGTATTTAAAATAAAAAATAATCTCAAATAAAAATAATCTTTCAACTTCCTTTTATTTAACAAATTCTCCTTCATAATCATCAAGTATTTATGCATTTGATCAACTGTATTGGCAAAGGAATATTGTGATGGAGCCTTTTAAAATGTCCAAGAACTTTAAATATTGATTACCCAACTCCTTTTTCTTGAGTCATATAGATACTAAAGTAGTGGATTGTATGTTGGCAGGTTATTTGAAAATAACTTATACTTCAACCAAGTCTCATTATCTTCTTCTCCATTCTTCTTTTTTTCTACCCTACTGTAGTGTAAAGTAAATGTAATGTATTTATTTATTTTTCTGTTTGGTAGAATAAATGTAATATAAAGCATTTTTCGGGTTGTGATGGTGGCGATGGTAGGTCGGTGGAAGTTGGAAGCGGCCATTGCGGGTGAAGACGGTGATAGCGAATGATGGGCGGCAGGTAGCGATGGTGGGTGGAGGCCGGTGGCGATGATAACACTTTTACATTAGCTAGTGTATTTGAAATTAAACAAATCGTGAATCAAATCAAATCAATATATTCTAAATATATCACATTACTTTAGAATTTTACTTTGCAGTATGTCAAATACACTAAAAGTTAAAATCCTGTGCATTTATTTTATTTTACTTTCAAATCAAACTGCCCAAAAAAAAATGAATTTTTTTTGTTACTTAGATATACATTATAATTTATGACAAGTTTTTAATTATCATCAACAAAATATTCGGGATAAGTTTTTATCATTCAAAATATCAAATTCAAGAATTAAAATGCATAGGATCAAAGAACAATATTTGATTGATAAATTATTCAAGCAATACTTAAAGATATATATATATATATATATATATATATATATATATATATATATATAATGTTCAACTATATTCAAGAAAATTAAACCTATTAAAGATTATTATGAGAACTTAGTCTAACACCAATTGATACTTTAACATATAGCATAACCCTAAATCATTTTATATTGCTTCATTGAGAAATGAAAATATAACTAAGCATGGCCCTCTCCTTTCCCAATAAACAAAACTGTAGACAATTCATCAACATAGAAGATTACTCCGCCAAAATATTCTTGATACAAATACTATAATCCCAATTAAATTAAATTAAAATAAATAATCATTAATTTTATTTTAAAATGAGTACAGATCCGCACATAATAATTATATATTTGCTTAACTCAGAGTAAATTAAATAATTATAAATTTCACACTGAACAAATTATCAAATGAACTGCGCTACTAAACAGCAGAATATGCTAATGTTCCTCAACTCCTGCATGAAGAATAATTTTGATTACAAGGATAACGCGAGTCGTTTCCTGCCCAATAAAAATAAAAATATTGAAGAAACTTCTGACCCAGCTTTCGATTATTTTTATTGAGTAGAGACTTGCAGCCCAATAAATCAATAAATTATTATGTGCGGATGAGTCTGCATGCATCTGTACTAGTGCTGTAAATTATTTTTTTGGAATGGGTATCCACCCCTCCTATTCTTTGGGGATATCATTGACTAATCCTGAGCTTGCCCATTCATCACACGCGTGTCAGTTTACTTTTCATCATTATGCGTGCGTCTCCCGGAGAATCGGCGGTCACGGGGTTCCTGCTTTTGCCGCGAAGAGGCGGTAGCGAACATCTTTTGTTCAGCTCATTTGTAAAGTAAGCAAATAAAATATAAATAAATATTTTAAACTCGATTTATAAACAAATCGAACATGAATAATCATATCAAACTCTTTTTTTCTTGAAATAAAAAAATATATATATATATATATATATACATAAAATAATTAGCTATATTAAATAATTTCATAGTTACAAATATGGCTTAAATTAGCCCATGTTCAAATCCTTCCTCCTCTATATATTTTGAATTATTATCTTTTCTAACCACTAACTTATCGAGTTATTTGAATAATTGAGCGAACAGTATAAAATTTAAAATGATGACAGCGAAAATTTGACTCGCTTAAGCACGATTCTATTACACCTCTAATCTTTATATGTACAAACTCTAAAATATCGCACCATATGATAATATGTGTGTATATATACACATATTATATATTATATATTATGTACAGATTAGATAGTGCAACATAAATGAAGTCCAGATGTAGACATTTTGCATAATAATTTCTCCAGTAAACGTTAAGACAGCGTGGTAAAAGATAGGTTCACATACAAATTCTATTATTAGAAAAGAATGGCCGGCCGGTGCTTTTTCTAAAGCATTTCTTCCGGGCAACTCGGGAGTCACCCTATCTGGAATATTTGATGGTGGCTCCCTTCAATTAATTCCTTTCCTTGGTCAAAGCTGATTAATAATCAAGCAGCTTTAGAAACAATTATTTTATTCAGTAATAATCATTAAAATTGCATCAACTTGAAAATAAAGGAATTCCAATCATAAAGATGAAAGCTTTCCATAAAATCTTTTTAATTTTCTTTTAATTTTCATATGAAAGCTTTCCTTAAAATCCCCAAGACTCAAGACACTATAGTAGAAATTACATGCGCACAACACAACGATATTATTCCACAATTCAAATGCATAAAACACACTAACAAAAAACTATAATATAAAATTTTCAATTAACACAAATAATATGATTTGAGAAGCCCATTTAGTCATTCTCAAATCAATATATTTATTCTTCGACCTCAACCATGCATATTTAGAGCATCCCAGACCAAATTCTTGCGCCTCGATATCTCCACGCTCCGAGCTTGAACTGCAGCTTCTTTTAGAGTTGCCAGAGTCCTTCTATTAGCCTCCCAGAAGCTGGCGCATGGGTATTGCAACTTGTGTTTCTTGCAGAGCTCTCTCACCCTAGGAGCAATCCTTCGAAGATGGCATCTTGGCAGCCGAGGAAACAAATGGTGCTCCACCTGAAACTGAATCCCACCATAAAACCAATCCATCCATGGGAAGCATGTAATATTAAGTGATCCAGTGACCTGTATCTTGCACCACTCATCCCCCTTAGGTTGCCCAACATAAACACTAGTGGAAAAATGGCTCAAACAGAACAAAATATGTTGAATCCCTGTAACAAAAAAACAAGCTGCAACAAACATTATTCTTTCTCCATTATTAGGCAGAAAAGAGACTAAATAAGTATACCAAGCCCAGAACACCGTCACCCCAACTATCTCCAGGAATCTGTCAGGAACATTTTTGTTCGACGTAAGAAGAACAATTGATTGTCCGAAGAGATTCAACCTTGCGATCCACATCACTGGATAAAAGGTAAAGTGCTGGTAGCTGATGAAAAACTTCGCGATGGAATCAAACCTCATCTTTCTTTCATAGAAATAGGAAGTGAGAGTGTTGAACAGCTTGGATGAGACAGCGAAGATAGGGATGTGCTGCAAATCAGGGTCGAAGTCGAGGCTGTTGCATGCCACATGGTGTGCGTTATGGGTTCCACCAACCAATACTCACTCCGATAAGACAGTTACCAGAGATAAGTTGCATTAGACGGTTGAGCCATGAGGTTAACGTTACAGTGGCATGGCCCGAGTCATGGGCTACCCAGCCCGATTGGGTCCATATAAAGCCGATCAAAAGACCGGCGGTGAGGTGAGCCCAGGGCTGGTGGCGCAGATGACCATGAAGACGGCGGCGGAGAACAAAGAGAAAATGACACAGAGTGAGAGAAGGATAACATGGCCTTTTTGTTCGAAAAGACCAAGTTTTGTGAACTCGGCAACGAGGAGCTGGTAGTCTTTGGATAGGCTGGATATGCGGTGATCGGAGAGCTGGCCAACGAAGAAGTGGTCGAGATGCTTCCATGCAGAGGGAGGGTGGAGCGCGGTGAATGGGTCGGTGACATCCTGGCCGGCGAGGTCGAGGAGGGGGATGCCGCCGCCGGGGTGGTCTTTGACCCAATGGGTGACGTCGTAAACTTTTCCGTGGATGGAGATCCACAGATCGGAAGAGGAGTTGTGCTCCCCGAGCTCCTCTGGCGAAATATGCCGCTTTTTAGCTATTTCAGTAACCATGAGAGAGAGAGAGAGAGAGAGGTGTTGGAAAAAACAGATATGCGATTTTTTTGTGATTTGCTATTGGTTTTGGTGGCTTATATTGGAAGGCCGCGCAGAATGTGCCACTACTGAAGTTAAAAGATTGATTTTATTATAGGGGAATAAAAGTTTTTTATGGACAGTTTAAAATTGGTCAATATATTTTAAGATGTGAAAAATAAATTTTAATTAATTATGACCGTATTGTATTTATCTCAAAAAAAAAAAAAATGATGACTTCCAAACTTATGCTAAACGTTGGAGATCATTTATATTTTTTTATTTAAAAAAAAAAATTTCAAGTATATTTTAAATTAATTTTATTTTAAAACGAATGAAATTATTTAAAACTATTCAAAAAAAATATATAAAATATGTTTTTAAGAATTTTAAAAATAACTATCATTGCTAGTAATCGTTATCAATACTTGCTATAACTTTGATGACAATCACCTGAGTTCTAAATATTATTAAATGATGTAATACTGATTTCCCACCTGAGTTCTAAATGTTGTTTGCTTGCCTGGATTCCTTACTGGAATCTAATGATGTTTTTTTTTTTTTTGGGTCGATGCCTTATTTAATATCAGATAGATAAGGTTCTATTTTAGATTATTTTCTTTTATTTCTCATTTAAAAAAATTATTTAATGTACTTATACTTTATTTTTTAATTAAAAAATAAATTTGTTGCATGCTAGAAAACTAGTTGTGGTAGAGTGAAAGTTTACTTGTGAAATCCAACGTGGATATTTAAAGAGTGAGAAAAACTCAGAAATTTTTACGTGGAAAAACCTCGAAAGGAGGGAAAATTATGGGACCTAGCCCAGTAAGAACCTTCTACTATATATTTGTTTCAAAGTACAAAATTCCCCGATAACGGGATTGCAAAATTGTACATGAGAAGGGCTAACAATGAAAATCCAAGAATTAGATAACAGCAGACATATAGTCGTTGTTGTATTGGTGGTGGAAGTCTTTCCCATATATATATTTTTTGATGAAAATTTTAAAATTTATTTTTCTCCAATTCTTTTCACTAATTTATCTACATCACTTGAGAACATCTATTTTGCAACCATTATAATTGTCACAAAATTAGTCTCAAATCATGCTTTATGATTGATAACTTACGTAAATTGGCTCATCATAAATTATTTGACAATAAATTTTGGTTGTAAAATATTTATAATGGAACATTATCACTAGAGTATGGTTAGAAGTAGCACTCCATGTTATTATGAGAGGCTTTTTTGAAAAGATAAGGGTTGAAAAGTCTATAAGAAAAATAAATTTTCTAATTAGCACATCTTTAATGATACCCTCAAGTTGTTTCAAGGAATTGTCAATTAATTGGAGATACAATAGTGCTTAACTACTCCCAACATCATTTTCTAAATATTGATAGCATTAAGATGATTCTTACTCTTAGATCACTAGTGCATTGTTAAATAGTACTCTTCTAATTGCACATGGGATTGTGAAGCTACTTGGTTGTAGGTTGCTTTCTTTGTTGCATAACTACAACATGTAGTTGATACTACAATCTCATAATCTTTATGCCTCCTCTTATTTAACAAATTTTCCTTCGTAAATATCAAGTAATTGCACATTTGTTCAAGCATATCAACAAAGAGAATGTTTACATGAAGCCCTTCAAATATGTCCAAGAACATTAAAAATTGATTACCAAGCTTTTGTTTCTTGAGTCTTAATAGATATAACAATAAATGATTATGTTGGTGGGTTATTTGGAAATAACTTAGACTTCAATCTTGCCTCGTTAACTTCTTCTTCTTTCTTCTTTACCTTTTAAGCTTTGAATTTAGTGTTTTTTGGGTCTTTTTTCGATTTTTTTCAATGCTTCCCACTGTTATTGAGATTGACTTGATGATGCTTAAAGAGAACGATTGCTTGGTGGACAACTACTATGAAAGTTATATTTGCTACATCTTTATGTTTTTGATGACAAGCTCTTGCCTTTGAATCAATCCATCTTGCCTCTATATTTGTAACATCAATATGATTTATGAACTATGTGGTGGTTAGTGTCAATTATGCTATCACATTCTTATTGAGACTTCTTCATCTTTATTATGTCGATTTTACTTTGAAAAATTAGTTAGTTGAAATCTTATAAGCTATTGAGTGGCTTATGCATCATCAATAAAAAACTAGGGTGGCTTCTCCACCTTGGCTTATATATGTTAGTATATCGGTTATGTTATTTTCAATTTCTAACAAAGTTGATTTAATAAATGATTCAACAACAACAACAACAACAACAAGCCTTTATCCCACTAAGTGGGGTTGGCTACATCAATCCTTCGTCTCCATTGTGTCATATTATGTGTCAAATTCTCATTTAATTCAAGTATACTAAGGTCATTTTTATACATCTTAACCAAGTCCTTTTAGGTCTACCTCTACATTTCTTAACATAAGACAAATCTAATGCATCTACTCTCCTAACTGGGTCATCGAATGACCTTTATGTGGCCAAACCAAGCAACTCTCTAATCTTATCGTTTGGAGCTACTCCAACTTTTTTAACATACTCATTTTGCATTTTATCTCTAAGAGTAAAACTCATCCACATGAGCATCCTCATCTCTGTAACACTTAACTTAGTCTTATGCTTCTCTTTTGTTGGCCAACATTTTGCACATAATTCTTTGCAGGTCTTACCACCATCTTATAAAATTTTTTCTTATATTTAAGCAGAACTTTTCTATCACACACGGATGCATTCCTCCACTTCAACCATCCAACTTGAATTCTACTAATAACATCTCCATATATTTCACCATCATTTTGAACAATAGAGCCTAAATATCAGATCGCTCACTCTTTTAATGTCTTGTTCACCTAATGTCACAACACTACCACTAGAACTTCTACAACTAAAATTACACTCCATATATTCAATTTTAGATCTACTTAAACATAAACTTTTAGACTCTAAGGTTGACCTCCATAATTCAAGTTTCTCTTGGACTCCCTCTCTAATCTTATTAATAAGAAGAATATTATCAGCAGAGGTACATCTTTCTATAAATGCCTAGTAAGAACATCCATAACTAAAAAAAAGATAAGGGCTTAAAGTGATCCTTGATGTAATCCAACTGAAATAGGAAAATATTTTGTCAATCCTCCTTGTGTTTGGACACAAGTAACAGCTCTTGTATACATATCCTTAATGACTTGAATATAACCAATATTAACTCCTTTCTTTTTTAGATCTCTCCAAAGGAAATCTCTTGAAACTTTATCATAAGTTTTCCCTAAATCAATAAACATCATCTGTAGATTCTCCTTACTTTCTCTATACTTCTCCATCAAACCTCTTAACAAATGTATAGCATTCATAGTAGATCTACCTGGCATGAAACCAAATTGATTTTGAGAAACTTTTGTATCACATCGTAACCTTCTCAATTACTCTCTCCCATAATTTTAATGTATGAAACATTAACTTAATTACTCTATAATTTGCACACTAATTTTCATCACCTTTATTCTTAAATATAGGAACCAACAAACTCTTTCTTCACTCATCTGACATTATTTTAGTCTTCAAAATAACATTAAAAAGATTTATAAAGAAATTCCTTAATCTCCTAAACAATTCCACACTTCTATTGAAATATCATCAGGTCCTACGTTTTTCTCATATTTGATTTTCTTTAAAGCTTCTTTAACTTCAAATTTACTAATATGTCAATAAAAATAAAATTCACTATTTTTGTTTAGGGTATTAAGGTTGCTAAAATCAATCATACTTTCAGATCCTTCATTGAAAAGTTTATCAAAAAATCCACCTATTGAATATCCTAAGAAGTACTTTATTATTTTCATCCTTAATACACCTCACTTGAACTAGATCTTTACTTTTCCTATCTCTTTGGTTGGCTAACATATACATACATCTTTCACTTTCTTTGATATCTAATCTATTGTATAAATTACTAAAAACTAAATTTTTTTTGCATCATATATTACTTTCTTAAAATCTTACAAGCCACTTTATACCTTTCCCAATTCTCTGAGTTTTATATCTAAACTAAGTTTTATAACAATGCTTCTTATTTCTTATCTTTTATTCCACACTCTGACTCCACCACCAACTATTTTTATTAAAAGAAGCATTTCTTTTGATTCTCCAAGTACCTTTTTAGCAACTTGCTTAATTTCACTTGCTACTTTTTCTCACATAATATTAGCTTCCTTATGAACATTGTAAATCTAAGCTCTTGTAGCATGCTCTTAAAAATATTTATATTTGTGTTATTTAAGTGTCCCTATCTAATCCTAGGATAGTAATTTAATTTATTTTTCTTAATAATCTTTCATCTTAAAATCTAAAACTAACAATTGATGTTGGGTACTTAAACTTTCACTTGGAATGATCTTACAATATTTATAATCCTAAGCGATCTATATTTTTTAATTAAAAATAATCAATCGTTTACTTAGATTCATTTTATAACTAATAATATGTTCAACTTTTTTCTTTAATAAAGTATTAGCAACTACAAAATCAAAGGCTAAAGAAAAATATAATATAGTCCTACCTTCTTCATTAGTCACTCTAAATCCATAACCTCCATGAATACTTTTTAAATCTTCTACCACTCTACCAACATGTCCATTTAAATCTCCTCCAATAAATACTTTTTCTTCAAGAGGTATCTTTCGTATTAATTTGTCTAATTCATTCCAAAAATTTTCTTTTGAGCTTACATCCAACCTACTTGAGAAGCATAAATGCTTATAACATTGATAATCTTAGTATCAATAATAATCTTTAAAGATATAATTCTATCTCCACATTTATTAATATTTATAACATTATCCTTCAAACTTTTATCTATAATCACTAATACGCCATTTCTAGTTCAACTTCTACCTGAATACCAAAGTTTAAAACCTAAACTATCAATCTCCTTGGCCTCTCCCCAACCCATTTAGTTTCTTGAACACATAAAATATTTATCTTTCTATGAACCATAATATCTATTAATTCCATTAATTTACGTTTAAGAGTACCTATATTCCAAGTTCCTAACCTAATTATAATTTTATGGACTAACTTCTTCGCCTGCATCCGTCCATAATGTGGGAACCCCTTATTTAACACTCCACAGCAGATCAGCGACCGCACATTTTCATATTGAAGCCATATAATGTCGCTTCAGGGACACCAGCATTAACACAATGATTTAAAGGATTCATGTCATGATTATTTTGACAAGTTTTATGCTGGCTATCGATTGCCTACCACAACCCTCCACCTTTTACATTCGGACTTGGGACCGACAAAGGTAGTGTTATTAGCATCCATAAAATTCACAACATGTTATTAGTGTTTGGATAGCATTGGTTGAAAGTAATGTAGTTTTTTTATCAATGGAACAACTTTAACATTTAAGGCAATCATCATATTAGAATAAAGTACTACAGTCACAGTCTTCTCAAATACTCGATTGCACTTGAAGGTGCTACAAATAAAAAAAATATGTACATTAGAATCTTCTATCTTGAATAGATTAAATCATTTGAAGTATGACGGGTTTGATTTTGAAAGTATTAACTTGAGCACCTAATTTATGGATGGCTTGAAAAATGTCATGTACCACAAATATGCATAATCTCATAAAGCCCAAGCCACCATGGCACGACCTATTCCATATTCATGATTCACCATGTTCTTGGCACCAAATCATTGTCCCATCACCTTTCTCTATATATTTTTAGAATGGACATGCGATTTCTAGATCTAATGGCAATGGCGGGTCATTGGCTTTCATTAGAATGTTGCATAACTAAGGAATAATGTAAATATAAAGTAGAATCAAAAGAAAAATAAAATAAAGTTAGTAGATAAGGAGAATTCTTTTTTGAATTAGTAAAAACCAACTTAGTACTAATATTAGTGCTTTTAGTCCATGATACTTATTTTGACTTATGGATGGGCAATCCTACAAGAAAACACAATCATTAGACATAATAAAGGGTGTGTAAGATCATCATCCCATAGAGATCGAAGGACTAATTATTGAACTTGGGTTGGTAAACTACTATTTAAATGATCAAATTTTGAACAAGCCTTATACATAAAATTAAAATTAAAATAACATTTGATTAAGTTAAACTAATTACAAATGATAATGAATTTGGTTGATGGAGGTAAGCTAAGTATTATGGATTAGATTTCACTTAAATATTCTCATTGGTTTATCTTCAATTTAATAAAGAGTTTACATAAATTAAATCGAAGTTTGATCAAGATTACACTATCTTATCTTGAAAGCCTAAAGTCTTTATTTTTTTTTATGCACAACCTCTCTACCTATTAATGGCATATTCAATATTAGGAAAAATTGTCAAAGCTCTTAAGATCTTAAAAAGAACTACATGGGTTCAGTATACATAGTTATCAACTTCATGATAGTATTTAATCCAAGATGAGTCTAGTTTTAATCTCTTGATTTCGAATGATCCTCACAAACTATTGATTGGTGGCTAATCAATAGTCAATAAGTTTTAGAATAAATATTTAATATTCACTTTAAAACAACCTTTTAAAAACTTTATTAGCTATTAAATCTAACTTCTTTATTATATCCAATCTCTAGAAGAGTGATTTAGTTCATGCTAAATAAAAATAAAGCATCATGATACAACAATCTTAATATGATTCTAAAAGAAATCACAAAATAAGGAGAAAACTCAAGAATCTTTATCACTTTGCTTTCTCGATTATCATCACCATCATCATGTCTTAGCAATGTTTAGATCTTCTCTAATGAACTCCTTTATTAGTAGATTAAAAAATCCTAGTAGTGCTCCCAAAAATCTAATGAAAGACTCTTAAAAAATCTTTTAATTAATTCTCTAAGAGATTCATATATAATTCTCCAAATTATCTCAAAAATAAGTAAGAACCAACTTTTTAATTATGACAAAATTAGAGTTGGCACACCATTAGGTCTAGACACTAGATCTGGGCACTTTGATGCGAGGACTTTATTTTGGGTTTGAATCCACTACATGCTAAATCTTGAGTGCTTTTTTAGTTGTGTGTACTACTATTGTGGGAAAATATATTATTAAGATGACATGAGCTTGATTGAAATATTTTACATGTGTAGATGAGAAGGGGATCCATATAAAGTTTTAATCTTTCATTTAAATTTATTGTAAATATTCATTCATAGACTTATCATCAAGTTAATTAAAGTAATCAAGACAATGTGAGTTACCCAATCTTTTAGAGGGACTAAACTCCCGCTAGTTAATTACACTCGAGGAAAATACATTTTTATTTTGAAATTTTTTTTGGAGTCCAACAAAAACTTGTGATTTAATAATTATTATCATAATAAGATGATCTATATATTATGTGACAATCTAGAAAATAAAGGGTGAATCACCATAACTAAGTGGGATGGTGGCTCATTATACAAAAAGCTTATGTGACAATAATCATTGAGTCACCAAAGACTTGATAAGGAGTACGATGGGCTTAAAGGTTAATTGGGGTGACAAATGAACATAAAGGAATAGATAAAAATAACTTTTGTTTGAATTCATCATCCCAAGATGTTAAGCCCAAGGTCATTTAGCTTGGAAAGATTATCAATCCAACCCAATCTTGAGAAGCTTTGTTAGCAACCTTGAATTGCATTATTTATATTTGGCCCTAGAACTTGGGAAAGAAAACTTAGAATATTCTCAATTTTTTCTAAGAATAAGGGTGAAAAGAAGTAGGCCCTGTAATTTTTATAAAGATAAATAAATATTTATGGAAAGAAAAAAATGAAGTTTCCTGGCTACACATAACCATAATTACTCGACATTAGACTTATAATCATGTCAAGTCAGCCTACTACTATTGTTGACCTAACTTTTAGAGTGAGTTCTCAATCTCTTGATCATTGATCTAGGACTCTTATAGACACTAAGAGTTCCTTAATCTTAAGATACTTCTAGTGATTAGGTGAACACTTAACCCAAGTCTATAGACTTAGAAAGTTAGTCATAGGGGTAGGTAATTTCTCCTAATTCTAGTGATTAGGTGAACACTTAACTCTTATAAAACTAACGCTCCCTCTCATTTTCTCTCCCATGTTTCTCTCTGTTGCATTCCTCTCTCTCACGTTTAGAAAAAAAAACTCCCCGCAAAAAAAAAGATAATTTTTCCACTTTCTCCCTCTGAATTTCCTCCATCCCGCGTTGTTCCGCCGTCGCATCTCCTGCACGATGCGCAAATCCGGTCGCGCATCTCCATGCGCGTCAAATGCATCTGCTGCCGCTATCCAGTTCGCCTCCGGCCTCCGCCATTGTTTAACCGTTCCGGACGAAACCGCAGAACCACGCGACCCGCCGCCCGCGATCTGACTCGCCGACTCCCGCGACCGCCGCACCGCGTTTGCCTCCGACCGTGTGACCCGGCATGCGTGAACCTCCATTGCTGACCAGCAGCCATCAGCCGACCCTTCACTGGCCGCTGTTGCCTAAGCCATAGCCCACTGTGGTGCCTGCCAAAGGCCCACAGCTCCTCCGTGCGGCCGTCCCTTCAAAACCCAAAACTTCGCAAATCTTTCCATGAGACAGATTCGTATGCTTTCATTAAATCAGAAGGCTATAAATCTTCGTGGCGTGATGAGATGAAATTATCGTAGTGTTCACCTATTCTCATCGGAAATAAGTGATTGAAAGGCTCATCGCTCATCATGGAGAAATCAAATTTGTGAATTGTAACGACATCCATCGGTCTAGTGATTGAAGGTCTCGTTATGCTCATCGGCATTACGGATTGAAGGTCGATAACCACGCCATCGTGGCATGACGGTAGTAAAGCAAAATTTCGACATCTCTTACGCGGATGAGATGTATCACAAAATGTCAGAAATTAATAATATCCGATATATATATATTTACTTTTGCGCAGTGATCAAGGCCTCGTTATGCTCATCGATGTAACGAGATTGGTCGAGGTGTTCAAAACACCAACCGCCATGCTCATCGGCGACGGCAGCCAAAATACTGATGTAGCCTACACCTGAATGACGGAGTCACCAAAAGGCCAAACCTTAACTTAGAAAAAAAAAGAGGGGGAAAATCAAATTTGAATAAAATAAGGGGAAAATAAAATTTGAATAAAAAAGAGGGAGAAAATCAAATTTGAATAAAAGAGGGGGAAAACAAATTTGAATAAAAGAGTGGGAAATCAAATTTGAATAAAATAGGAGGAAATCAAATTTGATTAAAAGAGAGGGAAATCAAATTTGAATAAAAGAGAGGGAAATCAAATTTGAATAAACATCTACATGTGCTCGGACATAGAGATTTCAAGTGCAAATTTTAATGAAAATACATGTAATTGGAATATATTAAATATTAATCTGAAAAATTTAACAAGATATTAGATCAATTTGCAATGCCTTCTTCGCCACCAAATCTGCAACCCTATACAAGCAGATAGAAGGCGATACTAAATCCAATTATATAAAAATCATAAGGCTTCCTTCAACCAAAAATCATGGAATTTCACCCTAACTATGATTTTCAAAATGAATGATTTCATTAATTAGATGAAATTAGCTAAGCTATAAATTCCTGTATGTGCTCGGACACAGAGATTTCAAGTGTAAATTTCAATGTCTAAAAAGGCTACGCAAGATAAATTGGAATATAGTAAATATTAATCTGAAAATTTTAATAAGATATTAGATCAATTTGCACGCCTTCTTCGCCACCGGATCTGTAACCCTTTATACAAGCAGACAAAAGGCGATACTAAATCAAAATCTACAAAAATCATAGGGCCTCATTTAATCAAAAATTAACGAATTTCATCATAATTATGATTTTCAAGATCAATAATTTCATTAATTAGATGAAATTACCTAAGCTATAAATACCTGCATGTGTTCGGACATAGAGATTTCAAGTGCAAATTTTAATGTCTAAAAAGGATACGCAGGCTAAAATGGAATTAAATAAAAATCTGAAATCAATATTATAGTTCAAACACAAAGCGCTTAAATTCAAAAAACACGCTTGCCCGACACTATCCAATGCTTAAATTCAAGTGTCCGAGGAGGGTTGCTTCCCTTATTCTTATGGATCGGGTTAACAAAACCTATAATAAGAGTATCAAATGTGAAATGAAACCGATTCTATCGGGTGATAGTAAATCTAATCCTCACATTAAAACGAGTTGATGATCTAAAGCTCTTAAACATATTCAAATTAATCTATTTTTAAATCAATTTAAGTAGCAATATAAAAATTACTTAAATAAAATTCTATCATTAAAAAGTTAAACCAAACTCAATCTATCCACCTTCCAGCTTTGTCGTGGGTGATAAAGAAAACTCTAGCTCATAAGCCAATGTCAAATCAAGTGTTCTCTATGTTCACTCAATCAATCTCTTGTTTAGTAAGGACGTGGCGTGTCCTCACAGGTTTGGCCAAAAGGCTCCACAGATGAAGCAGTTACGACCAGAGTCCTTTGATCGAGTGATTTGGCCAATCCGGCTCCATTATATTATGATCATGATCGTTGCTTGTTTCTCCCCAATGGCTCGCCTTTGAGTTGTGAATCATAGGGTATACTTAAGGCACCCTCCTGTCGTAAAGACTTAAGATTGTCTCCTTAGACAAACACCACCGGTCTACAAGGATTTCTTGACGATGTAACTCACATGAGAATCATTACACGCGTTGACTACCCTACACTAAGTAGACTAGGACCGGATGGGGATGAACCATGGGATATAGATCAGGCACGTTATCATCCCCCAACCATCTGATTTAAGCTAAAATGATGAGTTTCATATCTTAAATTCTAAAAACTCTACATGCTACTACTATATGTTGCTCATTTGGCAACTTGATGACTAGCCTTAATCGAAAGTTCTCTCTCACTTATTGAGAGGGATGGAGCTTGCTATAGAAACACGGACCAGATCAAAGTCCTCACAAAATGAGGATGAAATCTCTGGGCAGTGTTTTATCTACTATTCCATCTACCTTCTGAAAATTACATCGACACTTTAAAACACTCTTTTCATCGAAGAGGTCGGTGAAAAATTTTCGGAGCCCACACCCACCTCCATAAGCTTAGCAAAAATCCCATTCAAATCAAGTCAAACTCAATTGATCCTTTCATGGATCAATTATTCCATCAATTGTCTTCCTAAATATAAATTAAATCTACATTCAAATGATCAAAACTAAATCAAACTAAATCAAGTCAAGACGCTTCCTAAGCCATGTGGACCTACCTCCATGAGCTTAACCAAATTTTAACCCAGATTAACCCAAAATTAATTAATTTTTGCATTAATCAATTATATATATTCAATTATCTCCATAAATATAAATTAAATTCACATTCCAATGATTAAAACTAAGTCAAATTAAATCAAATTCCCTTCTAAACCCTTTGTAGGAAGACCGAATTGACATACTATATTTTTTCAAATAAATTGTTTAGCATTTGCCTCCATGATTTTAATGAGTGGTTCTTCCACCCATTTAGTAAGTACTTAAAATGATAAACTTTTGTTGCCTGCTGTAAAAAATGTCCCATGATATCAATTCCCCATTGACAAAGGCCACGAGCTTTGAAGGCATGAGTGAGCTCAGAGTGTATGAGAGGTTAGAAAACTGATAATTCACATTTTTTTGTGAACTCCAAGGTCTTGCTTCATCATGGCCAATAGAACCCCGCTTATAATTTTAAGGGCCTTCCTCTTAGGTGTCCCCACATATCCCCTAGTGAACCTCTCTACATAATCCTCTCATGGTGAGGCATTTAAGATATGACCGAAAAATCTCATTTGTATAGTTCACATAATAAAGTTTATAGCTTGCCTTGAAGATGGGATTTACATCGCGGTTGGGTCTTGGGAAGGGTCCCATCTTGTAGAAAAGATAAGATGGTCCATCACAAAGGTTCCTTTAATCTGTTAATTGCTTGTCTTACTCATGACCCTTGGATACTAGGAAAATATATTTCTTCACATGCCTTCTCTTAAATAAATCTCCAGTAGAAATGGTAAAGTAGAGCGTCTTCAGTGTTCTTCTCGCGTGATATGTGAATTATTTTACGTGTCTTGATATGGCCAAGTGACTTCCAAGAGATATTATGTGTCATGAGATTATGAGTATTAAAGTTTTCCTTAACCTGGGAGGCAACAAGTTGAGAGTCAGTATGTATCATCAAGATTTGAGCTTCACAATCGATGACAAGTCTCAACCCTGTGATGAGAGCCTCATATTCAGTCATATTATTAGTTGTAGAAAATTTTAGGTGAAGTCCATACTCTAAGGTATCCTATTGGGAGAAAATAAGTAAGATTCCTGCTCCGACACTAGTATTTCTTGAAGCTCCATCAACATAGAGGGTCCGTTGAGGAGACAAAAGGGGTGTAATAGATAGCTCATTTAGAGTAGGGGCAGCGCATTCCACTATAAAGTCTGCGAGTACTTGAGACTTTATGTCTAGCCTAGGTAGGAAATGGATATCGAACTCTCTCAATTCTATGGACCATTTGATTAACCTCCCAGATGCTTTTGGTTTTTGTAGAATGGCCCTCAATGGTAAATGAGTGTAAACACCTATGGTGTGAGCTTGGAAGTATGGACGTAATTTTTTGCATTGAGAAAACTAAAGCCAAAGCCATGTTATCTGCTAGTGAATAACGACTTTTTATATCAGAGAAAATTTTACTTACATAGTAAATTGACCGTTGTATCACATTTTCTTCTCGCACCAAAATTGAGCTTATCGCGTGGGAAGAGACTGCGAGATATAAGTATAACATCTCTCCTTAAATAGGCTTGGATAGTAAGGGTGGAGATGCTAAATATCTCCTTAGTTGCTCAAAAGTAGCTTGACATTCATCAGTCCACTGAAAATTATTATATTTAGCTCACTTTAGTATTTTAAAGAATGACAAGTATTTATTCACAGAACGGGCTAAGAAGCGGGATAAGGCAGTAATTCATCCATTCAAACGTTGAAATTCTTTGATATTCTTCGAAGGAACCATATCTCCATTTTCTGCAGGGTAGCTTGTCCAGTCGGTGACGTCATGGTTAAAGCATATTTATATGAATATGTTATGATTCTTTCAAGCTTTTCTAACATGTCATCCACATATACCTCCATTATCGGTCTAAGAGGTCTTATTCATTCATTGAGGTAGTAGCATTTTAACTTAATAATAATATAAACTTTATGTTTGAAATAATGTGACTTCTTCATCCGTTAGGTCCATTTTTATTTGGTTGTAACATGAGTAAGCATCCAAAAAACTGAGCATTTGATGCCCATATGTAGCATCGACCAATTGATCAATTCGAGGGAGAGGAAAACTATCTTTCAGGTAAGCTTTATTGAGATCAGTGTAATTGATACACATTCTCCAAGTTTCATTTGCTTTCTTAACCATGACAATATTTTCTAGCCATGTAGGGTAATGTACTTCTCGTATGAATCTCGTTTCTAAGAGCTTGTTAACTTCTTGTTCAATAGTTTGGAGGCGATCAGGTGCAAAACTCTACTTCTTTTGGATGATCGATTTGAACGTTGGATCAATCTTGAGATAGTGCATGATCACATTAGGGTCGACCCCCAGCATATTTGTCAGACTCCAAGCAAAGATGTCTTGATTTTTGCGCTAGACGTTTATGTATTTTACCCTTTGTTTGTCTGAGAGCAGAGATCCAACTTGCATTGTTCGTAGAGGTTGGTCATCTAACAATAAAATAGGGAGCAAGTCTTCTACAGGTGATGCTCTCTAGGGTACTTCTTCATCTCAAAAATTAAAATTTTTGATTGTGAAGGTCACCGAAGGGTGTGGTTGAGCTTGTCTAAGGTAACATGATTATTCTATTTGTTGATTTCCACAAACCACTCCAATCCCAATAGAGGTTGGAAAATTCATCTTAAGATGCAATATCGAAGTAACGACACCAAAAATTGATTGGAGGGGCCTTCCAAAGATAGCGTTATACGCTGAATCTGACTTGACCACCATGAATTGAATTGAATGAGTCACTTATCGAGGAAATTATCCGAGGATAATATGAAGGGTGATTGTCCCTTCTACTCGCACAGGGTGATTATCAAACCCATATAATGGTCCTGCAGTGGGTTGGAGCTTTTCCCTAACCAAGCCCATGCTAAGAAATATGGAGTAAAATAAGACATCAATAGAACTCCTATTATCAATCAAAATTCTCTTTACATTATAGCATGGGTTATCGATCTCTGCGCTGATGACAAGTGGATCTTGATGGGGAACTTAAACTCCTTCTATGTCCGAGTCATTAAAAGTGATGGAATGATCAATATGAGATTTCTTTAACTTTGGTTCTTTAGAGGTGGCAATGAAGACTTGATTAGATAGCAGTGATCCTCCTGCGATTATTTCAATTTCTTCAACTATCTAGAGACTATTTTGTTGTTTCTGTGATGATTATCCTGGTTCCCCCCCAGTTAGAGTTATATTTGCTTGAGTCGATTGACTCTTCATAAATTGACATAGATATCCTTATTGAATGAGCCTATCTATTTCATCTTTGAGTTGTTTACATGCCTCAGTAGAATGCCTACGACTTTGATAGAAGTGATAATATTGCTCCTGATTTCCTGAATTTGGTTTCAGTAGACGTGGCCACTTGATGGTCTCTTCATCTCGAATGACTATCAGGACGTTAACATGAGATGCGTTCAACAGTGTGTATTTCTTTTCTGGTCATGGTTCACGTCATTGATGTGAGGGCCGTGGAGGGAGATCACGACTACCTTGTTGCTTCTTTTGATGGGATTGTCGGTCTGTATTCCTTAGGCACTCTTACATTTTTTTTGTGAATTGTCCAAATTATTTACGATGGGCATTAATAGCCTCATCAACAGAAATTTGTGCTTATACATGATGAACTAAGTCGGCATATGAGCGGACCGTATCTCGCATTGCTGACGAGTAGAAAGGCCTAGGAGGGAGCCCTCCAAGGAAAAGTCCTTGTAATAGTTCAAGGTCTACGCTAGGTATTTGGAGAGCTTCTAAGGATAACCTCTGGAAGTACTCCTTAAGTGATTCACCCTCATTTTGCGAGAGATGAGAGGAATCTTTAATGATCCTTATTTTCAATGAAGCTCCACAAAAAATATTGGCGAGTTCGTCAAAGGTATGGATGGATCCCCTTGGAAGAAAGTAGAACTAAGTGCGAGCCTGACCCTTGAGGGTGACTGGAAAGACCTGACAAAGCAGTGTGTTAGGAGCTCGTTAGATATGCATGATGGTCCTATAATGGTTGATGTGTTCATATGGGTCAGTTGCCCCATCATAAGAGTTGATGCTCAAAAGCTTGAACCTACGGGAATAGAATGTTGAAGAATAACTTCAGTCAAAGGTGAAGACTCCTGATAGCCGCGGTGAGAGGGAAGATGATTTCCACCTTTAAAGTGGAATTCTTCTCGCACTAAGCATTGTAATTCCACATGTATAACATGACGGGTGGAGTCAACAAGACAAGCGTGCAAGACCAGCAATAATTAGTGCTTGATCGGTGAAAGTGATGGATGAGTAAAACTAGCGGTGTCAAGGAGGTTAGCATCACCATTTAGAAGCGGAGGAACTTCAGTCTGATGGCGAGAAGGCCCCATATCAGCATTTTGACCTCCCCTGGCTAACGATCAATCTTGGGGAAGATGCATTTGCCGCAGTAGTGGTTGCTGTGTTTCTCGTAAAAGTTGGATTATATCATTTTGAGACTCTTCTATTCGGCACACATGATCTTCTAGAGAGATTTCTGTTGCACCTTCATCGATAGGGTCATGCATATCAGGAGGAATTGAGGCAAAAGCTTGGCATCCATGGACAAGGATTGGTTTCGAGAGTGATGGGAGTTGGAGCGAGAGGCTCCGTTGTTGCGAGTATTGTGCCTATTAGCCATAATGTAGGTGTTCACAGAGATTACAATTATGGGATTTGCTTCCCCTGATGGCCAAACGTGTTAGAAAACCAGTTAGATAAAGTTTATGCCTTTGTTGTGGAATCCAGCACACAGATGTTTGAAGAATGAACAAGAAAACTCCAAAATTTTACGTGGAAAAACCCCTGAATAGGGGGGAAAAAAATCACCGCCTAAAATCTTCCACTATGTATCTGTTGCAGAGTACAAAGTTTTACCGATGACGGGATTACAAAATTATATATGAGAAGGGCTGACAATGGGAATCCTAGAATCAAGCAACAACACCTATGCAACTGTGGTTAGGTTATAATAGTTGTTGGTGATATTTGATGATGGTGAATAAGCGTCAACGGTGCGGATGAGTGGAGGTGATGGCCTGATGGTGATGCGATAATGGTGCGTGCCGCGTGTCGATATGATGCAGATGGTGCGGTAATGGCAGCGCAGATGATTATGATGGCAACGATCGATGATGGTGGTGGCGGATCGGCAACGTGATGGCGATAATCGCGATATGGTATGATAGCGATGTCGCGATAACCGCGGTGGTTGAGCAATGATCAGCGTGGCGCGCGGCATGCGGTAAGCCGACGCCGGTGGTCGGCAACGAAAGTGGTCGATTATGCTTGGAAGATTTTCAAGCTTTAGAGCTCTATATTCTCTTTAGCTTGGGCTCCCCTCATGTGAAGACTAAGGGGCTTGAGTGTGGACGTTTCTATAAATAGATGCAAAATCCAAACCACTCCATCGGATGACTCAAAATAATTCTCTTGATCATGTGATGTATTTTAATTATATGCTCAAATAAGTCGAATCAAGAGATCTCGGAGCTTGTTAGATCCGGCTCGTCAAGTCGCTCGATTTGATCATAAACACTCCATATTTAGAAACTATTTAGGTATTTAACTGATATCCCAAAGTTTCCAGTGATATTTTAAGTGCTTGATCTAGACTAGTTTCGACTTAGGATCAGATTATTTTTGATATCAAGATTCGTCTGCTTTTTTTAGTGGAATTTTAATAATATAATTAAGAATACAAAGAAAGCCTAAGTTTTCTTCACTCAATGATTTATTATCTTAATATTTTTTCTTAGATATATTTTAATTAATATAAATCTATTCAAACAAAAATAACCATTAAAAAAATTTATATATTGCATATCTTTTTATTGACTCTCTAATATATTTTTCTCTATTTTCTTGAGATGTATTCACTACTGACATCATCATATATGTGTTTTATAATTTTTTTTTATAAAAATATATTATAGATTCATGATTTTTAATTTGTATGATTATATATATATATATATATATATATATATATATATATATATATATATATTCTTGATTAATGATTTCTATTTTTTTAATTTGTCACACTACTGATTAATTTTTTTTTATTTACAATCTGTAATATCATTTTTTTTTATAGATGTACATTTTGAAATTCTTACATATTTATTGAAAACCTTTAATATTTAATTTTCTTATATCTGAGAAATAATATTAATACAATTAAGGTTAAGTTGGACTTTAAAACCCTTCAACCAATAATAATACAAATAGTTGTATGATTATATTCAATAAATATATTTTATTCCTTTTTTTCTTATTTATTATGACATATACATTGCAATCAATTGACTTCTACATTTGAATTTAATTCCTTTTATAAATAAATATTTACTGCTCTTATCAATAACTTAAAATATGATATCATTTACATTTTAACATCAATTGATAACTAATAATTATGCTTAGAACCAAAACAAATATATCTGATATGGATGATCAAAGAAAAGAGAATACCAAAGACACAAATATTTCAACATATCTATTGAAGTAAAGCAACGAAAAATAGAAGCTATTATCTCAGCTAGAAAGAGAAGAAAGGAGAATTCAAATCGTGAAATTGCATGTATTGCATCACCTTCATAATCATCAGGTTAAATAAACTAAAAGTTACATTCTCTTTGTATATATTGCATATTTATTGAATATTTAATTTATATAAAATTGTCTTAAATAGATGTACAAGTGACAAATATTGATGATATTATTGTAAATTATAGTTCAAAATTTTCTGATTTACACATTGTTGAAGAATCACATCTTTGTTCATATTGTAATGCAAGAATATTTCAATTTGAACCACCGACATTTTATTCTATAAGAAAAATTCATCAAGTCAAAACACTTAATTTTCATTACCATTTTCTTATTTACATAATCTTCTACTAGATCTTTTATTTATATCCTTAAATTATGCTTAATTGTGTTGGCATATTGGCATATATCATGAGTGAATAATATTTTTATCAAAAGTTACTCTATAAGTAGCAAGATGAATCTTAAGAAATATATAATTTTAAGGACAAACAACTTAATTTCAAAATAATTTGTCATCCAAATTAATCATATAATATGACACATACTTTTATAATTATCTCAAAAAAAAAAAAAGATTGTCATAAAAAATAGAAATTTAATTTAAAACAAAATCTTTTTGGACAAAATAATTCTTAAAATAAAAAAAAAGAAGTTGAGCAGAATTTAGATAGTCCTACATATAATCATCTATATAAAATAATACGAAAATGAAGAGATAGAAATTAAGAGTCATATAATAATAAAAAAACTAAATAATAAAAACATATTTGAGATTTTTTTTTTTAAAAAAATCAAATTCTAAATCATATTTAAATTTGTACTTACAGCTATTCAAAATAATAAATGTATGATGAAGGTTAAAACCGGATAATTTATATTTATCTTAAAATTACCATTTTTAAAATTTGTACTTATTTTGATAAACTTATTGAGTTAAATTCTACTATGTCTGTCTTTGATGAGATTGTTGCTACCCACTAATAAGATTGTTTAGGATGGTTGCCATCAATCATTGGCAAGGTCAACCCCAGCCATTGATTGACTAGGTTGCATTTTTGTTTTTTTATGGACCAAATAACTTATTTTCGCATAAGAGAGATCTCTTCTCTTATTATACTTCGTTTATCTTCACTTAATAAGCTTATGCTAGGGATTAGTCTGATCCAAACAGATCCTTTGTCTATTTTGTGACTAAGCAGTCCTTTGCTTTTGGATCTCTCTCCGTAGACAGTTTCGAGGAGCGATGATGTGGAATGTGGTGAGTAATTTTGATGGATGTTCTTTCATTAGTCTTTCTATGATGAAAACTGAGAGTTTTGCCTATTTGAATGTTTTTTTTATTATAATGCACCTCATTTATTAAAATTTGTAAAGATATGCTACTTTTAAATATTTTATGGTACTATGTTTAGTTCTCTCATTAAGAGAGTAGATGCATTAGATTTACCTTATGTTAAGAAAGGTAGAGGTAGACCTAAAAAGACTTGGTTAAGATGTATAAAAAATTATCTTAGTATACTCGAATTAAATGAGAATTTGACATAATATGATAGAAGAAAGATTAATAAGTGAGATTAAGGCTTGTTGTTGTTGTTGTATAGAATTTTATGGCAAATATAGGAAAACTAAAGCCTTTTTTTTAATGTGAATTGATTTACTAATGGTATAAACATATACAACCTTTGATAAGTTGCACTTATAATATTAAGTCTACGGGATCATTTAAGATTTATAAGTTGCTTTTAAGTGTGCCATAACGTAAATATTATTTTGATAATGATATACATTTTATTCTTTTGGATCACTTGCGAATTTTGTTCTGCATGTTGCTTATATGGCATTTTTAATGTCTACTGCACTGATTCGGTTTGATTTTTTTTTCTTTATTTATAAATATAATGGCTTTCATAGGTAACTTCACCTAGATTTATTTTTTCTCCTTCATGAAGATAAATTGCTCTAGAATAGGTCAGACACATGTGTAGGTACTTCTGAAGTGATAGGCTAGACTCCAAGGTACCCATAGGGTATATTTTTTGAACGCATACATCAAAACATGTTTATGGCCCACCGTCTTTTAGCTCGGTTGGTGGGCGATCAGGGAACCCCGGATCAGCGTTCGATTCTGGGGATATTAAGGGGCTTCTGGGTGATGAATGTGGCCTTCTATAGGATTAGTCATGATACCGCAGATGGGTGGGTGTTTTGGATACCCTCACATAAAAAAAAACATGTTTATGTGGAGGACATATTATTCGATTATTAGGGCTGATAGTTAAATGACACACCAACAATGGGTGAACTGCTACTTTTTAACCATTCTTTTTGAGTAATTTAAATTATAATTCTAATAAAATCAATATGCAGAAGCTATAAATCATACAAATGAATCGATGCTATACACCGTGCAATGTCAACTTTAGGTGTAGGTGTTATGATTAAGCCTGATGTGTGTGTTATAATTTGTAAGCTCAACTATATTAATTTACACAACTCACGTGCTGCTGTTGAGGGCAATGAAAATAAAAATGGGAAAAAGAAAAATGGAGAGAAGCAAGAAACAAACCTATACTTGGATTGTTCATTTGTAATCATGAGATTAATATAAGTAAATGTAATATGATATTTGAATCGTATAAATACTTAAATCCTGAAACATATAGCCAAATAATTTGTCTAGATTTAACTAGATTTTTTAACACCTATTATACGAAACATAATTTTAAATTTAACCCACCTAGGGTTTAATAAATTCGAATTTACAGAATTGATTAAATCTTAACTCGAGTTAAACCGCACTTGCACTCAAACATCCCCTGAAACTTCTTGTTCCAATCTCTTACATGTTTCATTGCTGGCGATCTAAAGGTTCTCTGGCTCTGAAATGCAGCACATTCTGACACTACGGCTGCAAGGATTTTAGTGGGAAATAAATGCGATTTGGAGGAAATTAGAGCAGTCCCGGTTGAAGAAGGCAAGTGGCTCGCGGAAGCCGAAGGGCTTTTCTTCATCGAGACCTCAGCGCTTGATTCCACAAATGTCAAGGCTGCGTTTGAGATCGTCATCAAAGAGGTTTTCAATAATATCAGCAGGAAAACTTTGAACTCTGATTCTTACAAGGCCGAGCTGTCCCTCAACAGAGTAAGCCTTGCAAACAATGGGACTGAAGAATCAAAACTAGGATCTAGCAGTTCCTCTTGCTGCTAATGCTTTGTAATAGCGGATGTTTTATTTTCTATTTCTATCGAAGAATGGATTTTGGTTGCTATCAAGTTTATATATATATATATAGTGGTGTGATTAGAAAGTAGAAAATTAACAGTATTTTAGAAGTTTTTCTTAATGGTATATTGTGCTAATGGTTTTTGGGATCATTTTTATTTTTTATTTTCTGTTTATTATTTTTTATTATGTTTTGAGATTTTTTTTTAAAAAATCAAATAAATTGACTTATAAATCTAAATTAATCTCATAAGTCTTGAGAATATGCAATTTTAACTGAAGAGTTATGAAAAAATTATCTAAAAGTAATGATTGAAAATCAAATTAAGTTATATTCTTATAACTCTTTATATATTTCATAAATACATGGAACATTATTTATTAAACTATAAGTTTTGAAATTTTAATATATAATTTTTTTATAAAGAGAAATATGAATTTATTTTTTTGATCTTTTTGATAAAAAATATAAATTAAATAATATAATTTAATATTTATAATATATATTTTTTATTTTAAAAATAGTATGCAATATTACGTTCCAGGCGACTAATTCCTCCCTATTTCTATTTTATTCTTAATACTTGAATTTTGATTCAAAATAAGTTTGTTTATGAGCTTGAAATCAACTTAGAGTTAAATAGAATAAAATATTTGAACTTAAATTAAAAATATGTTATCATGTTTATGAACAGTAATTCAAGATGTTAATTCAACGAAACCATCAGAATAAGTCTTTTTTTTTTTTTTTTTTTTTTTACTTTTTGCATTTTTTTCTTAAAAATGTAATACTGATTTTCACCTGAAATTTAAAGAGTTGTTTGCTTGCCCGAAGTCCATATAGGAATCTAATGATGTTTTGTGTCGCTGCTTTATTTGGTATTGTTTGAAATTATTTTTAGTTTTTATTTTTTTTATTTGCTCATTAAAAAAAAAAATTAGTGTATTTTATATGTACTTTATTTTTAAATTTTTAAAAATAAATCAAATTATTTTTGGAAAATATTTTAAAAACTTTTAAATATTTAAAAAATAACAATTATCATTGATGGCTACAGCTAATCAGTGCCAGCTGTCACCATTATTTTCACTTTCAATCGTCATTATTATAGCTAAGATCATTATGTTATAGACCACTACCATCACCACTATCACATAAAATAATATATTCAATATTCAATAAAAAATAAAATATATTTTAATTTAAATCAAAATATAAATAAAATAAAAGTAGTATTTAAAAAATAAAAAATAAATAAAAAATAATCTTTCAACTTCCTTTTATTTAACAAATTCTCCTTCATAATCATCAAGTATTTATGCATTTGATCAACTGTATTGGCAAAGGGAATATTGAGATGGAGCCTTTTAAAAATGTCCAAGAACTTTAAATATTGATTACCCAACTCCTTTTTCTTGAGTCATATAGATACTAAAGTAGTGGATTGTATGTTGGCAGGTTATTTGAAAATAACTTAGACTTCAACCAAGTCTCATTTTCTTCTTCTCTATTCTTCTTTTTTTCTACCCTACTGGTTTTTCTCATTGCTTCCCACTCCTTAATGAGTTTGACTTCAAATGCTCTCATGGATTAATTAAATCTGAATGTCTAGTGGACAACTACTATGAATGTTGCATTAGCTATATATTTATGCTTTTGATGGTAGTCTTTTGTCTTTAAATGAGGCATCTTGCATCTATAATGTAGCATCAATATGAGTTATGAATTGCGTCGTGGTTAGTGTCAACTTTGCCATGTTCTATGAGACTTCTTCATTTTTATTTTGTTGATAACTTACTTTAGAAAGCTAGATATAATTTTGAAAGTTCTTGAGTGGCTTGTGCATCCACACAAAATTGGGGTGGCTTCTCCACTCTAAAATACATATGTTGGTATAAGAGTTATGTTTTTTTTTTAATTCCTAATAAAGTTAACCTACTTTATAAATTCTTAAAAATATTTTTTTTCGAATAGTCAAGGGCATGCTATTAGTTTGTGGACTGTATTGGTTGAAAAGTAATTTAGTTGCTTCATCAATGAAGCAACTTTAATATTTATACTAAAGTCACAAGCTTCTCATATATAAACCCTTAAGCTATTGATATGAATTTACAGCTATCTCCTAATATCATATGCTACTTGTTAACTTTTACTTAAAAGTGTTGACATCGATTAGTGTTCTAGTAGGTTTGGCTAACCCATTATAGATGGTTTTGATTTACATCCATTTTGCATAGGTTGTATTATGCAGACTTTCTCATGTGGTCCTTAAACCATTCCTAAGCATCATATAGTGTATCTACTTCAATCTTCATGAAATTTGAAATCTCAATTATTATTTTGACTATCTTTATTGGATGAAAGCACTTGGAGAAATAATTTTGAGCTTGATTGTCCTAGCTTGAAATGAAGTTACTAGTATAAGAGTTTAGCCAACTCTTGCTTGATCATGTTGAAAAAAATGAGAACAACATGAATCAAATTGTATCATCAAATACCCAATATACTTGAAGGTGAAACAAATTTAAAAAACATTTATGATATGTACTTTGTGATCTTCTATAGTAAGGCCCCTAAATTGAATGCTTTGAACCATTAGAAGTGTGACAAGGTAGATTCTAAAATTATTATTTTGATCATGTAATTTAATGATGGATTGAAGAATTTCATGCACCACAAGAAGTATGTTAACCCATGCCTCTTTAGCCAGGCCTGCTCCATTTTTTTGATTTGCCTTGTCTAATGATACCAAGTCATTGGCTCATCAATATTTATCAAAATGAGACAATTGATCTCTAGATTTAATGGCAATGGTGGCCCATTGGCTCACCACTATAATATTGCATATGCTAATGAAGAACCTAAAAAATAAAGTAAAACCAAAGAGAAAAATAAAATAAAGTTAGTAACTAAGAATACTTTTTTTTGAATTAATAAGAATGAAACTTAGTATTAATATTAGTGCATTGGTGCCAAAAACTTATTATGAATAATGGATTGGCTATCTCATAAACGAACACAATCATTAGGAGTAATAAAGAGTGAATAAAATTATCATCATGTAGAGACCAAAGTTCCAATTACTGAAATTAGGGTTGTTAACTATTACTTTTTGTATTATCAAAATTTTAGTTAATGTTTATAAATAAAATTAAAATTAAAATAATAATAACTTAAATTAAACTTGTTATGACTGATTGATAAAGAGTATGATTGATGGAGGTGAGTTTAGTTTTAGGGATTGGATTTCACCTATGTACTTATTGGTTCATCTTCAATTTTTAAAGTGTTTACATAAAATTATATCTAAATATGATCAATATTGTTGTTATATTTCTTTTGAAAGCCTAGAGTCTTTATTTTCTTTAACACAATCTATTTATTTATTAACATATTCATTATAAAGAAAAAAATGGTGATGCTCTTAGGATCTTTAAATGAGCTACATGTAGTTATCTCTAACCTAAAATTCACCATAATATTTTGTCGAAGATGAGTCTACTTTTTATCTCTTGACTTAAATGAACCACCTAAAATATTGATTGGTGGCTAATCAATAAATAGTTATTCAAATTTAAAATAAAATATGTGATAATGAAAAAACCTTTATGTTAAAGTTAAATCCAACTACAACATCGTTACATCCAATCTCAAGAAGAAAGATTTTGTTCATGCCAAAAAAAGAAAGCAACAAGATACAAAACTATTAATATCAATCTAAAAGAAATCATAAAAGGAAGAGAAAACTCAAGTGTGCTACTCTCACTTTTCTCTCTCAATCATCACACCCTCATCGCCTTAGACATATTAAAATCTCCACTAAAGAACTCCTTGATTGGGCTCCCTAAATCTCATGGAAAAATTGCTTAAAAGCTCTTAATTCATTCTCCAAGAGAATCTTAAATAGAACTTTAAAAAACTCTCAAATAAATAAGTGCCACATTTGAATTATGACAAAATAAATGTTGTCACCCATTAAGGCCTATGCATCGATTTGGGCACTTTGGTTCTTTTTTTTTTTTTTTTTGCATGAATCGACTACATTCTAGCTCTTGAATGTTTTGGTTGTATGCTGAAGGAACCTTGTCGCACACTATGCTTATTGTTTGCAAGCAAAAATAATGTTGGTCCCTTAGACATTAGGTTTGGCACCTTGGCACCAAGCTGAGCACTAGGACTCCAAATTGCACCAAATCGTGTTGATAGCTCCACAAATCACCTAGACTGCTTCAATCACTTGAATGTGGACATTTCTTTTGGAATTGAGACTAAGATATTTCTCATATATAAAATTTAAATTCAAACCATTAGTGTAGAAAAATTCTTAAAATCAAGGAGAATTAAATTTAAAATTAATTATCTAGATGGAAAAATGCATGTGTAATTCTCATGTATTGGTAGGTAATGTTGTCATTTGAAGGAATATCATTCCTATGCTAGATCAAGATTACTAAAAAAGTGTTGAAATAATCTAATGGTGAGTCCTTAAAATTTCTTATCTTCTATACTTAGGCTTTTTAAATTTTTACATATTAAAAAAAAATAGTGAATGGAAATATATAGGTACTTGTAGGATTCAATTGAGTATAACGGTTCATTGGGGTAGCTATAGATTTTTTAAATTCTTAGAAAATTTGATCAATTACTTTTCGATAGTCACCTACTCTAAGAGCTTGGTTCTCAAAAATAGCTTTTTATCACAAAACATTTTGAAAAATAGCAAAAATGTTGGTAGCTAAATGCAGGTGTGGTTACTTTTTGAAAAATAATGCAGCTAGAAAGCTATCCCAAATGTACCCTAAGAGATCATATTAGATGCAATTTGAGTATTTGTTGATGAACTAAAATTTAACATGAACTTTTGATAAATTTTTAGACATTTGAAAAACCTAAAATTATTTCCAAACTCTCTATGCATATAAAATTAATTAAAAATATATATTTTCTCTAGTTATTGAATGTTCTTAAAACAACAGACAAAGAGATTCATTCTAAATAAAATATTTACATTAGAAAATTTTAAATAAAATATTTTCTCTTTTTTTCTTGAAATAAAAAAATATATATATATATATACATAAAATAATTAGCTATATTAAATAATTTCATAGTTACAAATATGGCTTAAATTAGCCCATGTTCAAATCCTTCCTCCTCTATATATTTTTGAATTATTATCTTTTCTAACCATTTCTAACTTATCCGAGTTATTTCGAATAATTTGAGCCGAACATGAATATAAAAATTTAAATGAACGAACGAAGATTCGACTCGCTTAAGCACGATTCTATTACACCTCTAATCTTTATATGTACAAACTCTAAAATATCGCACCATATGATAAATATGAAGTATGTGTATATAATCCCGATATTATACACATATTATATATTATGTACAGATTAGATAGTGCAACATAAATGAAGTCCAGATGTAGACATTTTGCATAATAATTTCTCCAGTAAACGTTAAGACAGCGTGGTAAAAGATAGGTTCACATACAAATTCTATTATTAGAAAAGAATGGCCGGCCGGTCTAAAGCATTTCTTCCGGGCAACTCGGGAGTCACCCTATCTGGAATATTTGATGGTGGCTCCCTTCAATTAATTCCTTTCCTTGGTCAAAGCTGATTAATAATCAAGCAGCTTTAGAAACAATTATTTTTATTCAGTAATAATCATTAAAATTGCATCAACTTGAAAATAAAGGAATTCCAATCATAAAGATGAAAGCTTTCCATAAAATCTTTTTAATTTTCTTTTAATTTTCATATGAAAGCTTTCCTTAAAAATCACATGCGCACAACATAACGATATTATTCCACAATTCAAATGCATAAAACACACTAACAAAAAACTATAATATAAAATTTTCAATTAACACAAATAATATTATTTGAGAAGCCCATTTAGTCAACCAGCTTCTCAAATCAATATATTTATTCTTCGACCTCAACCATGCATATTTAGAGCATCCCAGACCAAATTCTTGCGCCTCGATATCTCCACGCTCCGAGCTTGAACTGCAGCTTCTTTTAGAGTTGCCAGAGTCCTTCTATTAGCCTCCCAGAAGCTGGCGCATGGGTATTGCAACTTGTGTTTCTTGCAGAGCTCTCTCAGCCTAGGAGCAATCCTTCGAAGATGGCACCTTGGAAGCCGAGGAAACAAATGGTGCTCCACCTGAAACTGAATCCCACCATAAAACCAATCCATCCATGGGAAGCATGTAATATTAAGTGATCCAGTGACCTGTATCTTGCACCACTCATCCCCCTTAGGTTGCCCAACATAAACACTAGTGGAAAATGGCTCAAACAGAACAAAATATGTTGAATCCCTGTAACAAAAAAAAAAACAAGCAACAAACATTATTCTTTCTCCATTATTAGGCAGAAAAGAGACTAAATAAGTATACCAAGCCAAGAACACCGTCACCCCAACTATCTCCAGGAATCTGTCAGGAACATTTTTGTTCGACGTAAGAAGAACAATTGATTGTCCGAAGAGATTCAACCTTGCGAGCCACATCACTGGATAACAGGTAAAGTGCTGGTAGCTGATGAAAAACTTCGCGATGGAATCAAACCTCATCTTTCTTTCATAGAAATAGGAAGTGAGAGTGTTGAACAGCTTGGATGAGACAGCGAAGATAGGGATGTGCTGCAAATCAGGGTCGAAGTCGAGGCTGTTGCATGCCACATGGTGTGCGTTATGGGTTCTCTTCCACCAACCAATACTCACTCCGATAAGACAGTTACCAGAGATAAGTTGCATTAGACGGTTGAGCCATGAGGTTAACGTTACAGACTTACAGTGGCATGGCCCGAGTCATGGGCTACCCAGCCCGATTGGGTCCATATAAAGCCGATCAAAAGACCGGCGGTGAGGTGAGCCCAGGGGCTGGTGGCGCAGATGACCATGAAGACGGCGGCGGAGAACAAAGAGAAAATGACACAGAGTGAGAGAAGGATAACATGGCCTTTTTGTTCGAAAAGACCAAGTTTTGTGAACTCGGCAACGAGGAGCTGGTAGTCTTTGGATAGGCTGGATATGCGGTGATCGGAGAGCTGGCCAACGAAGAAGTGGTCGAGATGCTTCCATGCAGAGGGAGGGTGGAGCGCGGTGAATGGGTCGGTGACATCCTCGTCGGCGAGAGGAGGGGGATGCCGCCGGGGTGGTCTTTGACCCAATGGGTGACGTCTAAACTTTTCCGTGGATGGAGATCCACAGATCGGAAGAGGAGTTGTGCTCCCCGAGCTCCTCTGGCGTTGTGATTTGGCTATTGGTTTTGGGGAAGAGTCCGCACGGTTTACGCGGACTCCAATCATGACGACGCGCATGGCTACCCAAAAATGACCGTAAGACGAGACGCGCTATTTTCCGGTTTAGCGACCGACCGACCGACCCGGCCCGATTTACCTCCTAAACCGGGGAACAAAATATCGCTGCAGATTCTTCGTAATACTGCATGTGGCTTTCAAGAGAATTTCTGAGCTCCGTTGGAGGCTCTCAATCAGGCTAGAAATTTCTGAGGTATTCTCGTTGGTTACATGAGGTATTTCCACATGCATTTGGACTTGAAAGATTTTAGGGTTTTCTGCTCCATTACAATCTATCAAGATGTTTCTAGGTTTATTTATGCCCCTTTGATTTTATATGGCTACCCTCTACCCCATACCTCTGTACCTCGATCTCCTCGACAGAGAGAGGCTATTTTTGTTGATTGTTCAGACCAACCCCAACTGTACCTCATTTTCTTGAGATTTTGCATTTTTTCACCCATTTTTCGCTTTGAGGGCATACTATGGCTAGATCATGAATAACGGAAAGTTTTTTGGGTGTGTTCTGTGGAGAAAATGAATTGCACTCTATACCCCTGCACTCTATCCTCTCAGACCTGCTCCTGCACCTCCCCGATATTAGAGAGATTTTGGCTATTTTTTAATTGTTCGGCCGTTTGAGACAATATTTACGCTGGAAGTAGATTAGAGGTTGTTTGGCTAATTTTGATGCTTTAGCAAATGTACTCAACCCAACTGTACTATACTTTCTTGAAATTTTGCATTTTTCACCATTTTTCCCGTTTGGATACAATGGCTAGAATCACATGAATAATAAGTTGTTTTTTTGATGTGTGTTGGAGAAAATGAATTGCATTCCTCTATACCCCTGCATCTCACTCCTGCACCACCTGCATATCCCCGATATTGAGATGATTTTGGGCTATTTTTCTTGATTGTTCGCCTAGTTTTGACAATGTTTATGCTTTTCTGGAAGTAGATTAGGTTGTTTGGCTAATTTTGATGCTTGTTTAAATGTACTCAACCCCAACTGTACCCTCTATACTTTCAGATTTTGCATTTTACCCATTTTTCCGCTTTGGAGGGCATACTATGGGAATGCTATGAATAATTGGGAAGTTGTGTTTCTTGGGTGTGTTCTGGAGAAAATAAATTGCACTCTCTGCACTCTGCACTCTGTACCTCAGACCTCTCTGCACCCTCGATATGAGATGATTTTGGGCTATTTTTCTTGATTGTTCGCCTAGTTTTGAGACAATGTTTCGCTTTTCTGTAAGTATATGAGGTTGTTTGGAAGCTAATTTTGATGCTTGTTTGCAAATGTACTCTCAGCCCTGACTCATACTTTCTTTCTGAGATTTGCATTTTTTCACCCATTTTTTTCCGCTTTGGAGGGCATACTATGGCTAGAATCATATAATGGAAGTTGTGTTTGCGGTTGGGTGTGTTATGGAGAAAATGAATCACCTCACACACTGCACTGCACCTCTACTCTGACTCCGATATTATGTACGATTTTGGGCTATTTTTCTTGATTGTTCGGTTTTGAGATAATGTTTTGCTTTTCGTGGAAGTAGATTAGAGGTTGTTTGGAAGCTAATTTTGATTTATTTAAATGTACTCCAACCAACTACTCTATACTTTCTTGAGATTTTGCGGTTTGGATGTGTTCTGGAGAAATGAATCTGCATCTCGTACCTCTGCACTGCATTTGCACTGCATCTCCCTCGATATTATGGTGCTTGCAATCCATTATCTAATATTCGACCTTGACTTTATTTTGAAGTTCAAGATGTTTGCGGATAACGCCAAGATGCCGAGGCCATCATGATATTTGATAATATACCTTCAAGTGAAGTGATCAAATGAAGCGCTTCACCAACTAATTGCCGATTGTGATGCAGAAGACTTCGGTTGCCATAACCTCTATCCTATCTTGTCGGGACATGACGAGCCTTTTTCGGCATTTCTTTCACCGGATGAAATAGGATGCCAAACAAAGGGAGAAAAGTTTTATGGCGAATCCCATTATCAGATAGTTCAATTATAAGAATAAGCTCAAGCAATAGGATAGCTGTTATCGGCGCAATACATGCTTGTATACGCTTATTTTAAATTTAATGTATATCACAACTATAGAGTAGAATAGTTTAATGCTATAATATTGACAATTTGTTGAGTACAATGGTGGAAGCTTTCAGTTTCACACACAATTCAATGGCATTAAGATACACAAAGACGCTGGCTACATGAGTGGTGTTCTTCTTATGGTATTTTCGGCCGGTTATGTTTTACTTGATGTGAGCAAGTTAACTCAGAAATGTTTTAGATGGGAGGTTTGAGCACAAGATTAGGCCGCATTTGCGTGACACCACGTATGTTGCGGCTGGGCTCTGTGAAAGGAGATCAGTCATTTAGATATGTTATTTGCCGATATCTATCTTTGTCTTAACACGTCCGCCACACAGGGACTTATTAGAAGAGAGCGAATCATCATCTCTCCTCATGAAACTTAGAGCATCATCCGGTCCGCCATTTTGCTACGATTCTCAGATATCTCTCCCAAATATTCCCCAACCGGTGTGTCTAGCTTGTCCTCCTACTACCCCAGGCGGATCGCAATAGATAGGTTATTGATTTGAGGGAGTTGTGGAAGTGGCATATGCAAGAATGGATGTGATTGCATTATCACTGCTATGGGTACCTTGATAGAAAGAGTGCTTCCATCCTGGAAGTCGCACTGAGGAGACCAGGGTATCTTCTCGTGAGGTCCATTGGGCTTGCCTTCTCCTTTGAGGCTACCAACACGACCGCCAGAAGTGGAGACCTTTATAGTGGAAGCCTCCTGGAGTCTTGTGCCGAGAAGCTCAGAGTGGGAGGCTCCCAGAGCATACACCAGCCCCTTCATGTGTATTGGGGTGAATGAGGGAAGAGGAAAGCTATGTTCTCCGTCACCACCACGCACCACGGGCTAAGAGTGGTCATTTCGATTTGCCCTCCACCCAACTGGCTGCGGTGGTATTACATTAATTTCATGAATAATGTGACAATAGATGACCTTGTTGGTTTCACCCTTCAATTAAGAGGGCGTCGTTTCCTCGATGAGCCATCAAAGGCTATCATAGTTGTGAGGAGCACCACCGGTGTGCGTAAGTTGATTCTCGAGCTTTAGATGACAATGGATATAGCTTTTAACAATTATTTTCACCTAAATAATTATATTACGCCAACCGAGGCAAGTGACTGCACTTCCCATCCGTGAGACATGCCTCTGCCCGATGCTCCAACTCATAGGCCGGTCTTCTCGATTCCGTGACAAGTAAGTCACCCGACATCTTCCTCCTTTTCACAGATTCAAATGTCATATCATTCTAACTACTTCATTAATTTCTCCGCTCAATAAATTACAAAATAAGCTTCGATAATGGGAGATACGTCATGAGATGGAAATATTATTATTTGCGAGGCGATTGATGATTTCGATGGATCAGATGTCGATGCACACGCCGAGCGCGTCGATATTTGTTAGTGAGAAGTACTCCTGCCCGTGATTGTATGTCCCATTCCTTTACATTTCATGCTTACATTGGGTGAGTTACTCCTCCAAAAAAGTGGTTCGCATAATTCTTGATATCCATGTCATGCGTGACTTATAGATGTTATCTTGCATCCCTGCAGAATTATGCCAATATGGCTTGCTAAAAGAAAGCAAGATGTATATCCAAAGATGTCACTACAGATGCATCCGGTAGGCTGCTACTCCCGCTTATCCATAATCATTTTGCCGGTGCTTATGTGGGTCATTTACCACTCACAAACCGACAATATATTCAAATGGTATACACTCTTCTTTGGGTTCTCCGGGATCTAACTAATACCTTATCCATCTTCGCGGATTAAATTCGCTCGATATCGGCCATTATTTCCACAAAGAACCCAAGAAATGGCGTTGAAAGTGGGTTGCAGCCCAACAATAATGCATGTTCATTTGCAAATATATGGAGGCATATCGAAGCCCACAATTAAGCTCAACCGATTGGGACAAAAGATGAATATTGAATTTTGTTTATGCTATTTTTGCTTGGCCTCAAAAAAAAACACTTAAATAAAATTTGTTTGAGTTATTCTCTCAGCAGACATTTTAGTAGATAATTCATCGTTATTTCGGTTTAGGTAGGATAATTGCTCTACAAAGACATTCTGTTAGGCATGTTCATTTGCATTTTGAGGCAACTTTCGAATGACATTTTTTTTCGCTTTGTTTCACTTTCAGTAGCCCGGTTGTTCATATCATAACTAAATCAACCGCAGGTGGTTGTTCGACAAATTTTAGGAGATTGGTATTTCTCTACGTGTTTTGTTTCACTTCTCAGCTTGTTCGGATCATGGTAACTAAATCCCAACCGGTAATGGGTCGCTAACGAATTTTAGGAGATTGCATTCAGTGCATACCTCTGCACTGCACCTCTATACCTCTATACCTCTCAGATCAGACTTATCCTCTGTACCTCTCACTCTCAGATTGCACTCTATACCTCTATACCTCTGACCTCTTCCTGACTTTCTCTGCACTTATACCTCTGTCTCCTATATACCTTCAGACATCTATATATATTTTATTGGATTTATTTTTTAAAACACTAAATTTTTTTAATATTTTCAAAAAAGAATTATCACTATAAAATATATTTTTCAAATCAAAACATAAATAAAACAAAATAATAATAATAAATAGAATAAATAAAATACAACTGATGCCAATAGTATAAAAAATTAATTATTTATTTATCTAACATAGAATGGATATTTTTTTTATTGTTCATAATAGATAATTTGAGAATAAGTCAATAATATATTTTTTAAAGCTTTTGGAAGCTCTAATTTGTTTATAAAATAAAAAAAAATAATTAAGAGGCCATCTGAGATTACTTAATTTCTCTGTTTTTGTTTACTTAATATACATTGTAACATAAAGTATATATATATATATATAATATTTTTATTTATTGATTATTTTAAAACAAAAAAAATGGTATGATAAAAAAGAAAAGAATATGCTCCATGTGCCAGAGCTAGAGCGGTCGTATTTTGTATATAAATAAAAAATGAGTAAACAATTATCTATTATTATAAATTTAATTTTTTAAAAAAACTTAAAATAAAAAACATATCTATTAAAGCCTAAATTTGTTTCGCAACATGCATAGTTTTCATAACACAATAAAACATAAAATAGAAACATAGTTTTAGATGGTCCAATTAAGATGACAATAATAAAATGAATATCTTCAAAAATAAAATTTTAAGTAACTTTTATTGGTGCGGCAGTTTCAAGACTTTACTAGCTTATGAAATGAAAAAAAAATACAAGCATAATGACTAAACGAGAAAAATGAAATTAAAAAATGCCTTTGGATAATATCATGCATCAAAATGCGCCTTTGTAATAATATCCATCATTAAATTAGTGTACCCTTCAAAGATATTGGTTGATTGATGAGATCGAATAATTCTGGTACAACATCGTAGATGGTACAACATCTTAGTAATGGATGAATGTTTTACGCCATCAATGTGAAATATTCTATTACCGTGAAAAGCATAAGAAGCGGCAACCCGGACGATCCCGCTCTACAAAGACACTGACTTCACTTTGGTTTCTAAGAAAATAGAATTAAATATTTACAGAACCTATAAGTAATAGAACTTGAGGCAAGTAGGGTAAGTACTTGTGGATTTTGGACTTCTCCCACAAGCCTCGGGAAACACCCTTGACGCCTCTTGATTGGATCCTTCAAAGCCCTATCCTTAGTCGATGATGTGGTCGCCTTCTTCCTCTTAACTGACCGTCAAACGGTGGAGAATTCCCACTTATTACGGAGTTCACTTCATCGATAATCGCTAAGAGATGCAAGCATGTAATCCTCAAGAATCTTATTACCGTGCTCTGAGCCAATTTGATATGCATCGACTTATATGGTTCCTAAAAATAATGCCGCCCATCTCTCGCTTCCACATGTACTAACCTTCAGATGAACCATCGATGTAGATGTCCCTCTTGCTCTGTAGACCACCGATGAGGAGGTACTTATCCGGAATAAAGACATCATTCCTCGCTAAGAACTCTAATGCAAGCAGTGTATAAAGTATGCCCATCATTTCAAATTTCGCAACTACAAGAAATATCTAGAGACACATCAAAGTGGACAATCCAGTTTTGGATGCATTCTTCTTCTCTAAGTTCCTCACCAAGTACTCCATGGGACTATCATCAAAGAATGATAATCCCCAACTCCATGCGTAAATTCTTCTTCAACATAGAGTAAAGCTTCCTCAGTAAAACAAAGCAGCCTTGCTTAAGAATTGACTACTCCTAACAACAGAACAATCGACCGATACACTTGAAGTCTTCATCATGTTCATTTCGCCATGTTTCCATAACCTTCTCCAATCCCAAGAAACAACTGTCAACTTGTTGGTTTCAAATACCATGACACACGCTATTTGTGGCCTCACTACTGAGTTGACAAGATGCCCATACAAAATTTATCTTTGTTGAATGCGTGGACCATTTCGCTAATTTTGTAAAGTTTAGATAGCCAAGCATGATCATGCAAATTGCCTTCCTCTAGCATGGCGCATCCAAGCATCCTCAAACTCATCCTCTGGTCACATTTGCTCATGCATGTATAGAATAGCCCTTGAACTCTCTTGTTACTACTAAAGCAATGGACCTTGAGGGGCTTTCGAGATATGCCATTGGCACAACCTATTACGCGATAAGTACATTCTCGATAGCTCGCCATAGCGATCTTGATCAAGAATATCATTATAGATGCCCGCCACCCATCAACCGAACAAATGTCCGAATAACCATGTGAATGACTCGATGGTCTCTTCCGACAAAAGGCTACTACCAAATAAGACGCTTTTGCCAATGATGATTCACTCCAAGTGCAGACAAGATTATATTTATTGAGCCGATAGCTAGTATCAAAATTATCACATCCCCAAAACAATCAAATTCAACCCTAGACATACCATTGCTCCAAAAAAAACTCACCAAGCAATACGATCAACCTCAACATCCCATGCAAACATCTCGTCCGCTTGTCTTTCCTTGAATCAGATAATTGCTATCACCACTTGCAATCCGTGACCTTCGCTTCTTCGATGAAATTGAAAGCATCTCTTTTGTGAATCCAATATTCTCTACCCCACCAACTTCCTCGCTAGATAGTGAACGCTGCATAATGCTAATGCTACCTCGCCATCGTTTTCAAAATCGATGCCTTCATCAAGAACACCGATGAAGATGCGATCACCGCCTTTGCCAATGAATGGTTTCTATATATTTTTAACCAATTCCTCCAAATCCATAATCGAATCATCGCCGGACAACCCCTCGACGCTTTTCGAATTTTGTTATATGGTTTGATTGAGCCTGCCGCTTGCACGTAAAATCTTTGATTTCAATTTCTTAGAGTTAGCCAATAACTTGTATGGTCTTTTCTAACAGAAGCCGCTTTGATGTGCATAATCACAAGACAAGGCGTAAGCTTCTGCTTTCATTATGCACAACGTACAGATTCCCAAATCATTAGATAAAACAACTTCATCATCGTGATTGCTCATTCATTCACATTCATCTGCGAAAACATAGAGTCCACAGATAATGAGAGTGCAGAGTGAAGAGAAAGCATAGGTGCGTAGTCCAGAGTACAAACACAAAAATACCCAAAAAATCGCTCAACCACCAAATTGCAACCATTAAATTTTAATTACCATGATCCAACAACCGCTGATATAGGGAG
Source organism: Cymbidium sinense (assembly GCA_021442155.1). Classification (NCBI taxonomy): domain Eukaryota; kingdom Viridiplantae; phylum Streptophyta; class Magnoliopsida; order Asparagales; family Orchidaceae; genus Cymbidium; species Cymbidium sinense. Next base: position 12,290,906 of record CM038228.1, read on the forward strand.
GGTACGAGGCAAGGGCGTATATATAAAAGTATGTATAAGGTAGGATACAACAAGTATAGAGCTGACAGAGGTACAGAGGTACAGAGAGTACAAATACCAAAAATCTCCTAAAATTCATCGTAACGACCACCTCATTGCTTGGGATTTAGTTACCATGATCGAACAACCGTGCTAAAAAGTGAAACAAAACTGAAAAAAATCCTATACTCGAAAAGACAGTGAGAGTATATGTAAATAAACACTAAAAATTAATCAAACAACCACCAATTTCCTCCCAAGGATTACATCAATATGTTTTCTCCGCGACCAAAAAATCATGAAAAATAAATATGAAGTGACATGAGAGTACCAAACACACGCAAAAGTCCGAAAGAACTCCAAACAGTAGAAATCTAACTTAAATAAATAAATTACAAACTATCGCCATATTTTACATATACAACTCATTTTTATTTACTACATCATCACTATTTCCTCAACGCCTCCATTTCATTCATTCTCCTTCTTCATAGCTCTTTCAGAATGCTCATTACCGCAAATAAAAAATACCATCGCCTAAATGAAGATATTTAGGTCTTTTAAATTTCTCCACGATATACTCATTCCCCGTAATTTTGGTCGGGTCCGTTAAACCGCTAAAAAAATACCGCTCCGCCTTTACTTGCCATTTTTATGCGCAAGCTCGTCATGCGATTGATTGACGTAAACCTACGTGCGGACTCCGGACGTAATATTTTCCCTGATTTTGGTGGCTTATATTGGAAGGCCGCGCAGAATGTGCTACTGCTGAAGTTAAAAGCAATTGATTTTTATTATAGCGGAATAAAAGTTTTTTATGGACGGCAGCCAAGTTTAAAAATTGGTCAATATATTTTAAGATGTGAAAAATAAATTTTAATTAATTATGACCGTATTGTATGTATCTCAAAAAAAAAAAAAATGATGACTTCCAAACTTATGCTAAACGTTGGAGATCATTTATATTTTTTTATTTTAAAAAAATAATTTTTAAGTATATTTTAAATTAATTTTATTCTTTTATTTTAAAATGAATGAAATTATTTAAAACTATTAAAAAAAAATATAAAATATATTTTTAAGAATTTTAAAAATAACTATCATTGCTAGTAATCGTTATCAATACTTGCTATAACTTTGATGACAATCACCTGAGTTCTAAATATTGTTAAATGATGTAATACTGATTTCCCACCTGAGTTCTAAATGTTGTTTGCTTGCCTGGATTCCTTACTGGAATCAAATAATGTTTTTTTTTTGAGTCGATGCCTTATTTAATATCAGATAGATAAGGTTCTATTTTAGATTATTTTATTTTATTTCTCATTTAAAAAAAATTATTTAATGTACTTAGACTTTATTTTTTAATTAAAAAATAAATTTGTTGCGTGCTAGAAAACCAGTTTTGATAGAGTGAAAATTTACTAAATTTATGAAATCCAAACACACAAATATTTAAAGATTGAACAAGAAAACTCTAAATTTTACTGAAAAAATCTTGAAAAGAGGAAAAATCACTAAAAGAATCTTCCACTATATATTTGTTTCAAAGTACAAAATTCCCTGATAACGGGATTACAAAATTGTACATAAGAAGGACTAACAATGAAAATCCAAGAATCAGATAACGGCAACCATATAGTCACGTTCAGGTTGTAAAGGTTGCTAGTGGTAGCAGTGTTAAGTCTTTCCCATATATATATATTTTGATGAAAATTTTAAAATTTATTTTATCAATTCTCCAATTTTTTTCACTAATTTATCTACATCACTTGAGAACATCTATTTTGCAACCATTATAATTGTCACAAAATTAGTCTCAAATCATGCTTTATGATTGATAACTTACGTAAATTGGCTCATCATAAATTATTTGACAAGAAATTTTGGTTGTAAAATATTTATAATGGAACATTATCACTAGAGTATGGTTAGAAGTGGCTTATCACTCCATGTTATTATGAGAGGCTTTTTGGAAAAGATAAGGGTTGAAAAAGCCTATAAGAAAAATAAATTTTCTCAGCTTAATTAGCACATCTTTAATGATACCCACAAGTTGTTTCAAGGAATTGTCAATTAATTGGAGAGATACAATAGTGCTTAACTACTCCCAATATCATTTTCTAAATATTGATAGTGGCATTAAGATGATTCTTACTCTTAGATCACTAGTGCATTGTTAAATAGTACTCTTCTAATTGCACATGGGATTGTGAAGCTACTTGGATCTCCTTACTTGTAGGTTGCTTTCTTTGTTGCATAGCACTACAACATGCAGTTGATACCACAATCTCATAATCTTTAAGCCTCCTCTTATTTAACAAATTTTCCTTCATAAATATCTAGTAATTGCACATTTGTTCAAGCACATCAACAAAGAGAATGTTTACATGGAGCCCTTCAAATATGTCCAAGAACATTAAAAATTGATTACCAAGCTTTTGTTTCTTGAGTCTTAATAGATATAACAATAAATGATTATGTTGGTGGGTTATTTGGAAATAACTTAGACTTCAATCTTGCCTCGTTAACTTCTTCTTCTTTCTTCTTTACCTTTTAAGCTTTGAATTTAGTGCTTTTGGGTCTTTTTGGCTCACAAATTTTTTTCAATGCTTCCCACTCGTTATTGAGATTGACTTGATGCTGCTTAAAAGAGAACCTGATTGATGTTTTTGATGACAAGATCTTGCCTTTGAATCAATCCATCTTGCCTCTATATTTGTAACATCAATATGATTTATGAACTATGTGGTGGTTAGTGTCAATTATGCTATCACATTCTTGAGACTTCTTCATCTTTATTATGTCGATGACTTACTTTGAAAATTAGTTTGAAATCTTATAAGCTATTGAGTGGCTTATGCATCATCAACAAAAAACTAGGGTGGCTTCTCCACCTTGGCTTATATATGTTAGTATATCGGTTATGTTATTTTCAATTTCTGACAAAGTTGATTTAATAAATAATTCAACAACAACAACAACAAGCCTTTATCCCACTAAGTGGGGTTGGCTACATCAATCCTTCATCTCCATTGTGTCATATTATGTGTCAAATTCTCATTTAATTCAAGTATACTAAGGTCATTTTTATACATCTTAACCAAGTCCTTTTAGGTCTACCTCTACATTTCTTAACATAAGACAAATCTAATGCATCTACTCTCCTAACTATGCCATTGAATGACCTGCGCTTTATGTTGCCAAACCATCTAAGGCAACTCTCTCTAATCTTATCAGCCACTGGAGCTACTCCAACTTTTTCCCGAACATACTCATTTTGCATTTTATCTCTAAGAGTAAAGCCACTCATCCACATGAGCATCTTCATCTCTGTAACACTTAACTTAGTATTATGCTTCTCTTTTGTTGGCCAACATTTTGCACCATAATTCTTTGCAGGTCTTACCACCATCTTATAAAATTTTTCCTTAAGTTTAACCAGAACTTTTCTATCACACAACGGGCTAGATGCATTCCTCCACTTCAACCATCCAACTTGAATTCTACTAATAAAATCTCCATATATTTCACCATAATTTTGAATAATAGAGCCTAAATATCTGAATCGCTCACTCTTTTTTATGTCTTGTTCACCTAATGTCACAACACTACCACTATAACTTCTACAGCTAAAATTGCATCCATATATTCAATTTTAGATCTACTTAAACAAAAACTTTTAGACTCTAAGTTTGACCTCCATAATTCAAGTTTCTCTTGAACTCCCTCTCTATTCTTATCAATAAGAAGAATGATATCAGTAAAATGCATACACCAAGGTACATCTTTCTGTAAATGCCTAGTAAGAACATCCATAACTAAAGCAAAAAAGATAAGGGCTTAAAGCTGATCCTTGATGTAATCCAACTCAAATAGGAAAATATTTTGTCAATCCTCCTTGTGTTTGGACACAAGTAACAGCTCTAGTATACATATCCTTAATGACTTGAATATAACCAATATTAACTCCTTTCTTTTCTAGAACTCTTCAAAGAAAATCTCTTGAAACTTTATCATAAGTTTTCCCTAAATCAATAAACATCATCTGTAGATTCTCCTTACTTTCTCTATACTTCTCCATCAAACCTCTTAACAAATGTATAGCATTCATAGTAGATCTGCCTGGCATGAAACCAAATTGATTGTGAGAAACTTTTGTATCACATCGTAACCTTCTCAATTACTCTCTCCCATAATTTTAATGTATGACACATTAACTTAATTACTCTATAATTTGCACACTCATGTTCATCACCTTTATTCTTAAATATAGGAACCAACAAACTATTTCTTCACTCATCTAACATCTTTTTAGTCTTTAAAATAACATTAAAAAGATTTGTAAGCCAAGAAATTCCTTAATCTCCTAAACATTTTCGCACTTCTATTGAAATATCATTACATTTTCCCCATATTTCATTTTCTTTAAAGCTTATTTAACTTCAAATTTACTAATATGTCGATAAAAATAAAATTCACTATTTTTGTTTAGGGTATTAAGGTTGCTAAAATCAATCATACTTTCTGATCCTTCATTGAAAAGTTTATCAAAATACCTCATCCACCTATTTTGAATATCCTTTTCTAAGGAAAGTACTTTATTATTTTCATCCTTAATACACCTCACTTGAACTAGATCTTTACTTCTCCTATCTCTTTGGCTGGCTAACTTATACATACATCTTTCACCGTTTTTGATATCTAATCTATTGTATAAATCACTAAAAGCTAAATTTTTTTGCATCATATATTACTTTCATAAAATCTTACAAGCCACTTTATACCTTTCCCAATTCTCTGAGTTTTATATCTAAACTAAGTTTTATAACAATGCTCCTAATTTTTTATCTTTGATTCCTCACTCTGACTCTACCACCAACAATTTTTATTAAAAGAAGCTTTTTCTTTTGATTCTCCAAGCACATTTTTAGCAACTTGCTTAATTTCACTTGTTACTTTTTCTCACATAATATTAGCTTCCTTATGAACATCGTGAATCTAAACTCTTGTAGCTTGCTCTTAAAACTATTTATATTTGTGTTATTTAAGTGTTCTTATCTAATCCTAGGACAGTAATTTAATTTAATTTTTTTCTAATAATCTTTCATCTTAAAATCTAAAACTAACAATCGATGTTGGGTACTTAAACTTTCACTTGGAATGATCTTACAATATTTATAATCTAAATGATCTATTTTTCTTATTAAAAAATAATCAATCTGTGTTTTACTAGATCCATTTTTATAAGTAATAATATGTTCATCTTTTTTCTTTAATAAAGTATTAGCAACTACAAAATCAAAGGCTAAAGCAAAATCTAATATAGTCCAACCTTCTTCATTAGTCACTCTAAATCCATAACCTCCATGAATACTTTTTAAATCTTCTACCACTCTACCAACATGTCCATTTAAATCTCCTCCAATAAATACTTTTTCTTCAAGAGGTATCTTTCATATTAATCCGTCTAATTCATTCCAAAAATTTTCTTTTGAGCTTACATCCAAACCTTCTTGAGAAGCATAAACACTTATAAAATTGATAATCTTAGTATCAATAATAATATTTAAATCTATAATTCTATCTCCACATTTATTAATATTTATAACATTATCCTTTAAACTTTTATCTATAATCACACATACGCCATTTCTAGTTCAACTTCTACCTGAATTCCAAAGTTCAAACCTAAACTATCAATCTCCTTGGCCTCTCCCCAACCCATTTAGTTTCTTGAACTTATAAAATATTTATCTTTCTATGAACCATAATATCTATTAATTCCATTAATTTACCTATAAGAGTACCTATATTCCATGTTCCTAACCTAATTATAGTTTTATGGACTAACTTCTTCGCCTGCATCCATCCATAATGTGGGAACCCTTGCTTATTTAACACTGCACCCAGGCGCCGATGCAGCAGCCCTTGCACAATTTCACTGTATTGAAGCCATTCACGCCACTTCCAGGGGACACCCTATCATTAACACAATGATTTAAAGGATTCATGTCATGATTATTTTGACAAGTTTTACACTGGCTATCGACTGCCTACCACAACCCTCCACCTTTTACATTCAGACTTGGGACTGACAAAGGTAGTGTTATTAGCATCCATAAATTATTTATCTAGTAATCAGTGATCAAGTATTAGCATCCATAAAACTCACAACATGCTATTAGTGTTTGAATAGCATTGGTTGAAAGTAATATAGTTGTTTTATCTATGTAACAACTTTAACATTTAAGATAATTATCATATTAGAATAAAGTACTACAGTCACAGTCTTCTCAAATACTCGATTGCACTTGAAGGTGTTACAAATAAAAAAAATATGTACATTAGAATCTTCTATCTTGAATAGATTAAATCATTTGAAGTATGACGGATTTGATTTTGAAAGTGTTAACTTGAGCACCTAATTTATGGATGGCTTGAAAAATGTCATGTACCACAAATATGCATGATCTCATAAAGCCTAAGCCACCATGGCCAGGCCTATTCCATTTTCATGATTCACCATGTTCTTGGCACCAAATCATTGTCCCATCACCTTTCTCTATATATTTTTAGAAAGGACATACTATTTCTAGATCTAATGGCAATGGCGGGTCATTGGCTTTCACTAGATGTTGCATAAACTAGGAATAATGTAAATATAAAGTAGAATAAAAAAAAAATAAAGTTAGTAGATAAGGATAAATTTTTTTTTTTTGAATTAGTAAAAACCAACTTAGTAATAATATTAGTGTTTTTAGTGCATGCAACTTATTTTGACTTATGGATGGGCAATCCTACAAGAAAACACAATCATTAGACATAATAAAGGGTGTGTAAGATCATCATCCCATAGAGATCGAAGGACTAATTATTGAACTTGGGTTGGTAAACTACTATTTAAATGATCAAATTTTAAACAAGCCTTATACATAAAATTAAAATTAAAATAACAGTTGATTAAGTTAAACTAATTACAAATGATAATGAATTTGGTTGATGGAGGTAAGCTAAGTATTATGGATTAGATTTCACTTAAATATTCTCATTGGTTTATCTTCAATTTAATAAAGAGTTTACATAAATTAAATTGAAGTTTGATCAAGATTGCCACTATCTTATATTGAAAGCCTAAAGTCTTTATTTTTTTATGCACAACCTCTCTACCTATTAATGGAATATTCAATATTAGGAAAAATTTTCAAAGCTCTTAAGATCTTAAAAAGAACTACATGGGTTCAGTATACATAGTTATCTCTAACCTACATTTCATTATAGTATTTAATCCAAGATGAGTCTAGTTTTTATCTCCTGATTTCGAATGATCCTCACAAACTATTGATTGGTGGCTAATCAATCAATAGTCAATAAGTTTTAGAATAAATATTTAATATTCACTTTAAAACAACCTTTCAAAAACTTTATTAGCTATTAAATCTAACTTCTTTACTATATCCAATCTCAAAATGAGTGATTTAGTTCACGCTAAATAAAAATAAAGCATCATGATACAACAATCTTAATATGATTCTAAAAGAAATCACAAAATAAGAGGAGAAAACTCAAGTGTGCTGCTATCACTTTGCTTTCTCGATTATCATCACCATCATCATGTCTTAGCTATGTTTAAATCTTCTCTAATGAACTCCTTTATTAGTAGATTAAAAAATCCTAGTAGTGCTCCCAAATATCTAATGAAAGACTCTTAAAAAATCTTTTAATTAATTCTCTAAGAGATTCATATATAATTCTCCAAATTATCTCAAAAATAAGTAAGAACCAACATTTTAATTATGACAAAAATTAGAGTTGGCACCCCATTAGGGTCTAGACACTAGATCTGGGCACTTTGGTACTGAGGACTTTATTTTGGGTTTGAATCCACTACATGCTAAATCTTGAGTGCTTTAGTTGTGTGTCTACTATTCTGGGTATTGGGAAAATATATTATTAAGATGACATGAGCTTGATTGAAATATTTTACATGTATAGATGAGAAGGGGATCCACATAAAGTTTTAATCTTTCATTTAAATTTAATGTAAATACTCATTCATAGACTTATCATCAAGTTAATTAAAGTAATCAAGACAATGTGAGTTACCCAATCTTTTAGAGGGACTAACCTCCTGCTAGTTAATTACACTCGAGGAAAACTCGAGAAAAATACATTTTTATTTTGAAATTTTTTTTGGAGTCCAACAAAAACTTGTGATTTAATAATTATTATCATAATAAGATGATCTATATATTATGTGATAGTCTAGAAAATAAAGGGTGAATCACCATAACTAAGTGGGATGGTGGCTCATTATACAAAAAGATTATGTGACAATAATCATTGAGTCACCAAAGACTTGATAATGAGTACGATGGGCTTAAAGGTTAATTGGGGTGATAAATGAACATCAAGGAATAGATAAAAATAACCTTTGTTTGAATTCATCATCCAAAGATTTTAAGCAAGGTCATTTAGCTTAGAAAGATTGTCAATCCAACCCAATCTTGAGAAGCTTTGTTAGCAACCATGAATTGCATTATTTATATTTGGCCCTATAACCTGAACTTGGGAAAGAAAACTTAGAATATTCTCAATTTTTTCTAAGAATAAGGGTGAAAAGAAGTAGGCCTTGAAATTTTTATAAAGATAAATAAATGTTTATAGAAAGAAAAAAAATGAAGTTTCCTGGCTACACATAATCATAACTACTCGACATTAGGCTTATAATCATGTCAAGTCAGCCTACTACTATTGTTGACCTGACTTTTGGAGTGAGTTCTCAATCTCTTGATCATTGATCTAGGACTCTTATAGAAACTAAGAGTTCCTTAGTCTTAAGATACTTCTAGTGATTAGGTGAACACTTAACCCAAGTCTAGAGACTTAGAAGGGTTAGTCATAGGGGTAGGTTATGCCTTAGGGGCTTAGGGAGACTTGACCATCCTATGGCTGAAACCCAATCCATGTCCTTCTCAAACTGAATCCTAAATCCAAAATCAAAATCAAATTTCCAAATCTACAATCAATCTCAACCTCAAATCCAAGTTCAAAATCCTTCCTAAGCCATATGATTGAATCCCATTGAATTAACCCTAGCCAAATCCAATCCAATTCAAATTCAATTGATTTTATCCAAGATCAATTTAATCCCTCAATCAATTATCAAATTCAAATCCAAATTCAACTCCAAATGATTGAAACCCAAAATAAAATCCAAGCTCTAAATCCCTTTTAAGCCATGTGACCCACTGTTGACCTCCACATATGTGTCAGAAATCAAGATAAGCCCACAAATCAAATTCGACGGACTTCGGAGGTGATAATGCGCAAATTGAGGCTCAAAATGCACTGCACATCCCTGAAAATAATCAAAATGACCTCAAATTGATGAACAGACTTTGCCATCGTGTTCAGTACGTTGAAATTGATCAGAATATGGATATTGAAAAATCTAACGATCAATCAATTAAGTGCTCGAGCTATCAAATTATCAATGCACATATTGAAGTTAGAAAGCTACGGCGATGACTAAACAACCTCTGTTTGTGAAATTGATCATGATGTTAGCTTTAAAACATCAAAATCTATTAAATAAACTGTTTGTGCTCAATTCGGATGAGTCTGTACAAATGTCAAGTGATTTGAAGTGATAACGAAATGGAGGCTGAAATGTATTGGCGTCACCGAAATCAACTCAAATGACCACCGATCGATGAATGGACTTCACCATCATGTTTAGAATGTTGAAATTGGTCAGGATATAAATATTGTATGACTTGATGAGCAATGGATCAAGCGCTTGAATCGTCAACACACCTGCACGTATATCGAGATCAGGAGGCACTGACATAAATCAAAAGATCTCCGTTCACAAAATTGATCACGCCATTGGCTTCAAAACATCAAATTCTATCAAGTGAGATAATTCACACTCAATTCAGACAAGTCAGCGTGAAAATCGAGCGGTCGAAAGCGGCGACGCGTATTTTGAGCTGAAATTTATTCAATTTGGCATCGACTCAACCCAAATGGCCTCCAATCGTTAAGCGGACTGCACCATTGCATTCGAAACATCAAAATTATTCTAAATCGATATATATATTGATTATGTGCATTTACCGACATGAAATCCACGTTAAAGCGATTTTGTCAATTTAAAATTAATTTTAAAATTCCCTAAATTACCCCCAATCAGCAACCATTCCCCCCTATTTTCAGTTTATTTAATTAAAAAAAAAACCTGAAATAACCACTCCCTCCTCTCCACTCTCTGATTCTCCCTCTCATTTTCTCTCCCACGTTTCTCTCTCTTGCATTCCTCTCTCTCACGTTTAGAAAAAAAACTCCCCGTGAAGAAAGGTAATTTTTCCTCTTTCTCCTTTAATTTCTATCCGACTGTTCCGTACATCTCAGACGCCAGGTAAATCTGCATCTCCAGAATCTATGCGACCGCTCACAGACAATTTATCGCTTACCTGTTGTTTCGCTCGCTTCCGCTATATTTCTGCTCATAATTAACTCCTTCGCTCACATCATAGAATCATAAGCACCCATGATCCACCACCGACTCTGGATGCTATACCAGTGACTCCGCTTCCATGCCTCAGGACCACGGCCGCTTTCCACGCTTTGACTCTACGACTGCCACCATACTGCACCGCCTCATCCCCTGCTGAGCAGCTCATTCCGCCGCTTACTTTCTGGCCTCTTCCCACTGCTCATTGCCGCCTATAGCTACCAACTCGTTTAGGCTAGCACCCAAGATCCTTCCTCCAGCTCCCTCCATACGCTCCTCCATCCTTCAAACTGATCCAAACTTAGCCCGTTCTACACAATCTTTCCCATAAGATACCGCTCGCTATTCTCATCAGGGCATACCGTCAAGGCCTCATATGCTCATCATGCGATGAGATGAAATTTGTCGTAGTATTCCAGACACCACTGCCACTCAAGGCATACCTGTGATTGAAGGTCTCCATGCTCATCGTATGCGATAAGATGAATTCCAGCTGTGGTGTCGTAAGACACCATTCGCTACGCTCATCAGGGCATATGAGTGATTGAAGGCCTCGTTATGCTCATCAGGGCATAACGGGATTGAAGGTCAGCCGAGGTACTTCAAAACACCAACCGCACGCCATCGTGGCATGTAGCCAAAACAATGATTTCCTACGCGGGATGATAAATAATCTATCAAAATCAGAAATTAAGAATATCTGCATATATATATTTGCTTTTATGCAAGTGATTGAAGGCCTCGTTATACTCATCAGGGCGTAATAAGATTGAAATCTAGCTAAGGTGCTTCAAAACACCAACCGTCATGCTCATCAGGGCATGACAGGTAGGTCAAAATACCCCCGATGCAGCCCCCTACAAGGGGATGACGCCGAGAGGCTGCCGAAATTATGTCAAACCTTTTAACTTAGAAAAAAAAGAGTGTGAAAATCAAATTTGAATAAAAGAAGTGGAAAATCAAATTTTAATAAAAGAGAGGAAAAATCAAATTTGAATAAAAGAGTGGAAAATCAAATTTGAAATAAAAGAAGAGGAAAATCAAATTTGAATAAAATAGAAGGAAATCAAATTTGAATAAAAGAGAGGGAAATCAAATTTGAATAAAAGAGAGAGAAATCAAATTTGAATAAACACGTGCATGTGCTCGGACATAGAGATTTCAAGTGCAAATTTTAATGTATGAAAAGGCTGCGCAGGCTAAATTGGAATATATTAAATATTAATCTGAAAAATCTAACAAGATATTAGATCAATTTGCAACGCCTTCTTCGCCACCGGATCTGCAACCCTTTGTTCAAGCAGATAGAAGGCGATACTAAATCCAATTCTATAAAAATCATAAGGCTTCCTTCAACTAAAAATCAAGAAATTTCTCCCTAACTATGATTTTCAAATTAATTATTTCATTAATTAGATGAAATTAGCTATGCTATAAATTCTTGTATGTGCTCAGACATAGAGATTCCAAGTGCAAATTTTAATGTCTAAAAAGGCTACACAAGATAAATTAGAATATATTAAATATTAATCTAAAAATTCTAATAAGATATTAGATCAATTTGCAACGCCTTCTTCGCCACCGGATCTACAACCCTTTGTACAAGCAGATAGAAGGCGATACTAAATCAAAATGTACAAAAATCATAGGGCCTCCTTTAATCAAAAATTAATGAATTTAATCATAATTATGATTTTCAAGATCAATAATTTCATTAATCAGATGAAATTACCTAAGTTATAAATACTTGCATGTGCTAGACATAGAGATTTCAAGTGCAAATTTTAAAGTCTGAAAAGGTTGTGCAGGCTAAAATGGAATTAAATAAAAATCTAAAATCAATATTATAGTTCAAACACAAAACTGCCTAAATTCTCAAAAACACCCATATGTGCCTTGACACTACGCTGAATGCTTAAATTCAAGTGTCTGAGGATACTGCGCATGTTGCTTCCCGGTTTATTCTTATGACTAGGTCCGGGTTAACAAAACCTATAATAAGAGTATAAAATTAGTGAAATATGTGTGAAACTGATTCTATCGGGTGACAGTAAATCTAATTATTTGTTAGTAGTAAAACAGAGTTGACAGGATCTAAAGCTCTTAAATATATTCAAATTAATCAATTTTTTAAATCAATTTAAGTAGCAATCTAAAAATTGTTTAAATAAAATTCTATCATTAAAAACTTAAACCAAACTCAATCAATCCACCTTCCGCAACTATTTGTCGGGGGTGATAAACTAAGAAAACTCTAGCTCACATATGAGTCAATGTCAAATTAAGTGTTCTGTTATGTTCACTCTCAATCAATCTCTTACTAGTAAGGACGTGGCCTGTGTCCTCTAACTGCGTGGCTTGGCCAATAGGCTCCACAGATGAAGCGATGACCGAGTCCTCTCGATGGTTTGACCAAGACTCATTATATTACGATCATGACCATAGCCCGTTTGCTCCCCAATGGCTCTACCTTTTGAGTTGTGAATCATAGGGTATACTTAATAGGGCAAACAACCCTCTGTCAGCTAAGGTAGACTTCAGATTGTCTCCTTAGACAAACACCACCACAAGTCTACAAGGATTTCTTAGACGATGTAACCTATGTGTTGCTGATGAAGATCCTTCTGTCAGGTTGGGTTGACTACCTCCTCTGACTAAGTAGACTAGGGACCGTGATGGCCCGGGATGACAGAACCATGGGATCTAGATCGAGCACGTTATCATCCCCCTAACCATCCGATTTAAGCTAAAATGATGAGTTTCATATATTAAATTCTAAGAACTCTACATGTTGTGCATTTGGTGACTAGCCTTAATCGAAAGTTCTCTCTCACTTATTGCGCCTATAGGAAACCTGGAACCAGATCTAAAGCCCTTACAAAATGAGGATGAAATCTCTGGGTAGTTTTTTATCTACTATTCCATCTACCTTCTGAAAATTACATCGACACTTTAATACACTCTTTTCATCGAAGAGGTCGATGGCAAATTTTCGGAGCCCACACCCACCTCCATAAGCTTAGCCAAAATCCCATTCAAATCAAGTCAAACTCAATTGATCCTTTCATGGATCAATTATTCCATCAATTATCTTCCTAAATATAAATTAAATCTATATTCAAATGATCAAAACTAAATCAAACTAAATCAAGTCAAGTCAAGATGCTTCAAGCCATATGGACCTACCTCCATGAGCTTAACCAAATTTTAACCCATATTAACCAAAAATCAATTGATTTTTGCATTAATCAATTATATATTCAATTATCTCCACAAATATAAATGAAATCCACATTCTAATGATAAAAATTAAGTCAAATTAAATCAAATTCCCTTCTAAACCCTTTGCAGCAAGACCGAATTGACATACTATATTTTTTCAAACAAATTGATTAGCATTTGCCTCCATAATTTTAATGAGTGGTTTAACTTCCACCCATTTAGTGAAGTAGTCGACAGCTAAAATGATAAACTTTCGTTATCCTGAAGCTACTAGAAAAGGTCCCATGATATCAATTCTCCATTGAGCGAAAGGCCAAGAGCTTTGAAGGCATGAGAGCTCTATATGCGGTGTATGAGAGAGGTTAGAGTGCAATTGATAACTCGCACATTTTTTTGTGAACTCCAAGGCGTCTTGCTTCATCGTAGGCCAATAGAACCCTTGCCTTATAATTTTAAGGGCTAGCGCCCTTCCTCCTAGGTGTTCTCCACATATCCCCTAGTGAACCTTTCTTAATGCATAATCAGCCTCTGATGGTGAGAGACATTTAAGGTATGGAATAGAAAAATATCATTTGTATAGTTCACCTTCGATAATAATAAAGTTTGTAGCTTTCCTTCGGAGACGAGTTGCAGCAGTTGGGTCTTCAGGAAGAGTCACGTTTTGTAGAAAAGACAAGATGGGGTCCATCCACAAAGGTTCCTTTGTCTCATTAATTGCTTGTCTTACCCATGACCCTTGGATACTAGAAAAATATATTTCTTCACATGCCTTCTCTTAAATAGATCTCCAGTAGCAATGTTAGTGAGCTTAGTGAAAGCGTCAGCTCGAGTGTTCTTCTCTCGAAGTATGTGAATTATTTGATGTGTCTTGATATGGCTAAGAAGTGACTTCACCAAGCTGAGATATTATATCAGCTGGGGATTATGAGTATTAAAGTTTCCCTCAACCTGGGAGGCAACAAGTTGAGTCAGCATGCATCATCAAGATTTGAGCTTCACAATCGATGGCAAGTCTTAACCTTGTGATGAGAGCCTCATATTCAAACATATTATTAATTACAAAAAATTTTAGGCGAAGTCCATACTCTAAGGTATCCTGTTGGGGAAAAATAAGTAAGATTCCTCCTCTGGCTCCACTATTTCATGAAGCTCCATCAACATAAAAGGTCCATTGAGGAGACGAAAGGGGTGTAATAGATAGCTTATTTGGAGTAGGGGCATCGCATTCCACTATAAAGTCTGCGAGTACTTGAGACTTTATGTCTGGCCTGGGTAGGAAATGGATATCAAATTCTCCCAATTCTATGGACCATTTGATTAACCTCCCAAATGCTTTTGGTTTCTATAGAATGACCCTCAATGGTAAATGAGTGTAAACGCTGATGGTGTGAGCTTAGAGTATGAACGTAATTTTTGTGCTGAGAAAATTAAAGATAAAGTCATCTTATCTGCCAGTGGATAATGACTTTCTATATCAGAGAGAATTTTACTTACATAGTAAATTAGCCGTTGTATCACATTTTTCTCTCGCACCAAAATTTAGCTTATCGCGGGGAAGAGACTGCGAGATATAAGTATAACATCTCTCCTTGGATAGGCTTGGATAGTAAGGGTGGAGATGCTAAATATTCCCTTAGTTGCTCAAAAGTAGCTTAACATTCATCAGTCCACTGAAAATTATTATATTTAGCTCTCTTTAGTATTTTAAAGAATGATAAGTATTTATTCCCAAAACGGGCTAAGAAGCGGGATAAGGTAGCAATTTGTCTATTCAAACGTTGAACTTCTTTTATATTCTTTGGAGGAACCATATCTCTGAGGGCTCTGATTTTCTCGGGATTAGCTTCAATCCCACGGTGGGTGACCATGAACCCAAGAAATTTTCCCGGGGTAACCCCAAAAGCACACTTGGTCAGGTTAAGTCGCATGTTATAATGTCGAAGAAGGTTAAAGCATATTTATAAGTCAGAAATATGTTATGGGTCTTCCAAGCTTTTTACTAACATGTCATCCACATATACCTCCATTATGTGGCATAAGAAGTCTTTAAAAACCTTATTCATAAGACGTTGATAGGTAGCACCAGCATTTTTTAACTCAAATGACATAACTTGGTAATAATATAAACCTTTATATGTTTGAAATAATGTTGCTTCTTCATTCGTTGGGTCCATTTTTATTTGGTTGTAACCTGAGTAAGCATCCAAAAAATTGAGCATTTGATGCCCATATGTAGCATCGACTAATTGATCAATTCGAGGGAGAGAAAAATTATCTTTCGGGTAAGCTTTATTGAGATCAGTGTAATAAATACATTCTCCAAGTTTCATTTACTTTCTTAACCATGATAACAATGTATGTAGGGTAATGTACTTCTTGTATGAATCTCATTTCTAAGAGCTTGTTAACTTCTTGTTCAATAGTTTGGAGGCGATCAAGTGCAAAACTCTACTTCTTTTGGATGATCGGTTTGAACTTTGGATCAATCTTGAGAGAGTGCATGATCACATTAGGGTCGACCCCTGACATATCTGTCAGACTCCAAGCAAAGATGTCTTGATTTTTGCGCAAGATGTTTATGTATTTTACCCTTTGTTTGTCTGAGAGCAGAGATCCAACTTGCATTGTTCATAGAGGTTGGTCATCTGATAATGAAATAGGGAGCAAGTCTTCTACAGGTGATGCTCTCTGGGGTACTTCTTCATCTTGAAAATTAAAATTTTTGATGTTGAAGGTCACCAAAGGGTGTGGTTGAGCTTGTCTAAGGTAACATGATTATGCTATTTGTTGATTTCCACAAACCACTCCAACCCCAATAGAGGTTAGAAATTTTATCTTGAGATAAGATATCGAATTAACGACACCAAAAATTGATTGGAGGGGCCTTCCGAAGATAGCGTTATACGCCGAATCTGACTTGACCACCATGAATTGAATTGAATGAGTCACTTTTCGAGAAAATTGTCCGAGGATAATAGGAAGGGTGATTGTCCCTTCTACTCGCACAGGGCGATTATCAAACCCATATAATGGTCCTGCAGCGGGTTGGAGCTTTTCCCTAACCAAGCCCATGCTATGAAATGTGGAGTAAAATAAGACATCAACAGAACTCCCATTATCAATCAAAATTCTCTTAACATTATAGCATGAGTCATCGATCTCTGCACTGATGACAAGTGGATCTTGATGGGGAGCTTAAACTCTTTTTAAGTCTGAGTCATTAAAAGTGATGGAATGATCAATACGAGATTTCTTTAACTCTAGTTCTTTAGAGGTGGCAATGAATACTTGATTAGATAGCATTGGTCCTCCTACATTATTTCAATTTCTTCAACTATCTGGAGACTATTTTGTTGTTTCTGTGATAATTGTCCTGGTTGCCCCCCAGTTAGAGTTATATTTTCTTGAGTCGATTGATTCTTCATAAATTGACGTAGATATCCTTATTGAATGAGCCTATCGATTTCATCTTTGAGTTGTTTACATGCCTCAATAGAATGCCCATGACTTCGATGGAAGTGACAATATTGCTCCTGATTTCTTGAATTTGGTTTCAGTAGTTGTGGCCACTTGATGGTCTCTTCATCTTGAATGACTATCAGGACGTTAACATGAGATGCATTCAGTAGTGTGTATTTCTTTTCTGGTCGTGGTTCACGTCGTTGATGTGAGGCCGGGTGGAGATCACATTATCTTGTTACTTTTGATGGGATTGTCCATTCCTGAGCACTCTTACAGTTTTCTATGAATTGTTCAAATTATTTACGATGGGCAGTAATAGCCTCATCGACAGAAATTTGTGTTTCTACATGATGAACGAAGTCAGAATATGAGCGGACCGTTTCTCGCATTAATGACGAGTAGAAAGGCCTAGGATGGAGCCCTCCAAGGAAAAGTCCTTGTAATAGTTCAAGGTCTACTCCAGGTATTTGGAGAGCTTCTAAGGATAACCTCTGGAAGTACTCCTTAAGTGATTCACCCTCATTTTGATGAATGCCTGAGAGATGAGAGGAATCTTTAATGATCCTCCAATTTGCAATGAACTGTTCTACTAAAATCTTGGCGAGTTCGTCAAAGGTATGGATGGATCCCCTTGGAAGAGAGTAGAACTAAGTGCGAGCCTGACCCTTGAGGGTGACTGGAAAGACCTGAAAAAGTAGTGTGTTAGGAGTTCGTTGGATATGCATGATGGTCCTGTAATGGTTGATGTGTTCATATGGGTCAGTTGCCCCATCATAAGAGTTGTTGCTCAAAAGCTTGAACCCTACGGGAATAAAATGTTGAAGAATAACTTCAGTCAAAGGTGAAGACTTTTGATAGTCGCGATGAGAGGGAAGATGATTTCCAACTTTAAAGTGGAATTCTTCTCACACTAAGCATTGTAATTCCACATGTATAACATAACAGGTGGAGTCAACAGGATGAAACGTGCCAAGATACTGACAATAATTCGTGAATTAGCAGTCAATTGAGCTGCAAGTGATGGATGCGTAGAACTAGGAATGTCAAGGAGGTCAGCATCTCTATCTGGAAGTGGAGGAACTTCAGTCTGATGGTGAGAAGGCCCCGTATTAGCATTTTGACCTCTCATGGCTAACGATCGATCTTGGGGGAGATGCATTTGTCACAGTAGCGGCTACTGTGTTTCTCGTAAAAGTCAAATTATCTCATTTTGAGACTCTTCTATTTGACACACACAATCTTCTAGAGAGATTCCTATTGCACCTTCACCGATAGGGTCATGCCTATCAGGGGGAAGTGAGGCTCCATGGTCTGCTGATTGATTTCGGTGAGTGATGGGAGTTGGAGCCGAGGGTAGTTATGCAGTACAGTATTGGCCATAATGTAGTGTTCACAGAGATTACGATCAGGTTTGCTTCCCACGCATCTGCCAAACCGTTACGTAAAAATCCGCCAGAATAAAAACGTTTACCTTTGTTTGTGGAATCTATCACACACGATGTTTGAAGAATGAATAAAACCCAAAATTTTTTTAAAAAAACCTCGGTCAGGGGAAAATCACTCTGGCCTCAAAGAAAAAATCTTCCACTATGTATCTGTTTCGGAGTACAAAGTTTTCCCGATGAGGGGATTACAAAATTATATATGAGAAGGGCTAACAATGAGAATCCAAGAATCAGACAACAACACCTATGCACCTAAGGTTATAGCTTGTGGTGATATTGATGATGGTGAATACGGGGTCAACGAATCGGCGGTGACGGCCTACGGTGGTGATAACCTACCGAGATGGTCATGGTCGGCGGATGGCGACGCGGGCAAAGGACCGGCGACGCGGTTACGGTGATGACCAACGGTATTGATGACGACAACGATCGATGATGGTCCGATGGCTGCGGATTGACAACGCGGCGGTGGATGATGACGGCGACAAAGTGGTCGACGGGGATGACCAGCCGACGGATGGTCGATGGCGATCGGCGATGGTGATCGACGATGACCATGGTGGTTGACGGATGGGAACCGTGCGGGCCGATGATACGGGCGGGCTGTGCGGCGAAGCCGACAATGGTCGTCACCACGCCAAGTGGTGGCACGATTATGCTTGGAGGATTTTCAAGCTTTAGAGCTCTCTATTCTCTTTAGCTTGGGCTCGCATCATGTGAAGACTAAGGGCTTGAGGGTGGACGTTTCTATAAATAGATGCAAAATCCAAACCACTCTATTAGATGACTCAAAATTATTCTCTTGATTATCTGATGTATTTTAAATATTTGAATGCTCAAAGAAAGTCAGAATCAAGAGATCTCGGGCTTGTTAGATCCGGCTCGTCAAGACGCTCGATTTGATAGTAAACACTCCATATTTAGAAATTATTTAGGTATTTAACTGATATCCCAAAGTTTCCAGTGATATTTTAAGTGCTTGATCTAATTCCAATTTTGTGATTATTTTGATATCAAGATTCGTGCTTTGACTACTAAAATTTTTAGTGTCATATCAATAATATAATTAATAATACAAAAAAAGCCTAAGTTTTCTTCATTCGATGATTTAGTATCTTAATATTTTTTCTTAGATATCTTTTAATTAATATAAATCTATTCAAATAAAAATAACCATTAAAAAAATTTATATATTGCATCTCTTTTTATTGACTCTCTAATATATTTTTCTCTATTTTCTTACAGATAAATCTTATTCTTGTCACACTACTGATTTGACATCAATCAGATATGTGTTTTATATTTTTTTTTTATAAATTTTATAAAATATATTATAGTTTCATGATTTTTAATTTTACATATGTATGATTATATTAAGTCATATATATATATATATATATATATATATATATATATATATATATATATATATATATATATATATATATATATATATATATATATCTATTTTTTTAATTTGTCACACTACTGATTAATTTTTTTTTTATTTACAATCTGTAATAGCATTTTTTTTTATAGATGTGCATTTAAAATTCTTACATATTTGTTGAAAACCTTTAATATTTATTTTTCTTATATCTGAGAAATAATATTAATACAATTAAGGTTAAGTTGGAATTTAAACCCTTCAACCAATAATAATACAAATAGCTGTATGATTATATTCAATAAATATATTTTATTCCTTTTTTTCTTATTTATTATGACATATACATTGCAATCAATTGACTTCTACATTTGAATTAATTCCTTTTATAAATAAATATTTACTGCTCTTATCAATAACTTAAAGGGATTATTTTTAAAATAGGCTTAATCTTAATAGACGCGACAAAAAAAATTTTATTTAGCAAAATAGTCGTCGTCACAAACGGACGATCGCGGACGGGTTTGATTAAGGCCACCGCTGACGGACGATCTGACCGCCAGTCGGCCGTCCAAACGGACGACAAGCTGGGCGAATTTTTTTTAAAAAAAATGTGCAGAAACAAAAGCGAATAGATATGAAAATTTCCCCATGAAAATTGATTAGTGGCTTAACCGCATACTCATTCACATATCAAGCCTCCTACTATAAATAAAATAAGCCAGGTAGAACCACGCAGTAGCGAAATTTCGCATTTCTCCCAAACGGTGTCAGAATGGAGCGAAATTCATATCGTCGGAACCGGTACGGATTTCTCTACGACTCTCATGCTGGTCGATAATCGCCCGACTGGCAGCAGATTTCCCGTCTGCGGCATTACCTACTGCAGGGAAGCGGACGCGCCAGAAATCCGCTGCACCGGTATGAAACGAATAGAACGAAATTCATATCGTCGGAACCGGAACGGATTTCTCTACAACTCTCCTGTTGGTCGAATGACGCACGCGCCCGACGCACAGGATTTCCGCTCGTGTATGCAGGAAATTCATGGGACCTCGCGAAATATCTTGAGCACACAAAACACAATTTCGAACTCTCAATAGAAATGAAAGTCTACTCAGATATATCAAACTAAACAACAGATATTATTAGGAAATAGCAGACACATAGCAACATTAGAAAGCGGGTGAATAATAAGACCATATGCAATCTCTTAAATCTAAACCACCACAAATCAAGAAATTTTAAATTGATAGTGTAAACTAAGACCTTGATGAAACAAAGATAACTTAAAATACAGAAAACAAGTAGAACATGACAACAAAATGGTTTGATATCCGAATCACGGACGCAGCAGATCAGACTTGATTGTAAGCATAAACGATTTTAAGAAACAAAACGCTCAAAAAAAAGTTTACATAATTTTAGCTTTACAAATACAAACATGCATTCTAATAATACTCCAAAGAATGGTTAACCAACTATTGCGCCGCTTTCAACATTTGCCCAATCAATTACGCTAAGTTACCTCCTCTTGACTCTATACAACACCAAATTGATTTTACAACAAATGCCTCTCACCAACCTTCCACACTACCGATGAGTAAAGAACACGAAATCTTGCGTAGATATTGATGAATTAATAGGCAAGCAGATGATCCAAAGACCAAGTCCTCTGCACTGCACTATTAGTTCCAAAAAAGATCAAAGTTATGTGTATAAACGCAGAGCTATTAATAAGATTACAATCAAATATACATTGCTGACAAACTTTCACTAAAAAAATTTTACATAATTTTATTTTTACAATTTACATATCATCATCCGTTTATCCATTAAATTACATATTATCATCGTGGATCCTTACAAGATATATTGCATTAATTATAATGTCAAAACTTAGGAATACATAGATATAAATGAACAATTTATCCATAATACACAATTACCTACACGCTCTACCGGGCATGTTGCTATTATGACCACTATTTTACATAAACTACAAGTTCGATTCTTGTGATTTTCATCCATAGTATTTCAATCGTGGAACGCGGTCGACCGACTTCTTCTTGATATTGGTGCATCGTGGAAGTTCCCAGATGTGTTCCGCCACTCATCGCGATCGTGGATGACATGAAACGCTCCTCATGTTTTACGATAGTCCTGGTGTAATCGACACGCATCTTAACGTATTTATATGTCGCCGCACGAAATGACGCGAGGACATGGCATGTGATAAGCTTGTGGAGATGTACATCGAGACATATTGTTCTCATACCACCTTGTACGACCGTTGTTAAGCAAAAACTTGGTACTCATTATTGTTAATTCAGACGGATCGAAATCTCCTTGCCTCGTGTTCACTACCCTGCAAATTTGCCTTAGTACGGGGAGAGAACATGGAGTCCTGCTGATTCGCTGCTGATGTTGCTGAGTCCAGGCGTTTCATAAATGTAGCGACTATGTTATAATATATTGCAGAGACCAATGCCTGAATTGGCAAGCCACGTGCTCTCTTAAGTACACTGTTGAAGCATTCAGCTGCATTTGTAGTCATGGTGCCATACTACATCATCGTGGGTTAGAGACCATCGATGTACATCCCTTTCTACGAGCCAATGTAGGCTCTGTTTGATGTTTTGATATCACCATACACCTTTTAAAATGCGATATCATCGCAGATACCCGCCACATACATTTTTGGCATATGAATTCAACGCCTCGATCCCAAGTTGTCTAACGTTTTTTAAAGTTTTCAAATGTCTTAGGCAAAAGCCCACGGTAATATCTCCCTGCAGCCCCGCACCAACCCTCGGTGCGGCCAAATGATGCACAAATCACCTCTTGTAGAGATGGAACTCCAGAAGGTCCAGATAAACCAACACCACGACTCAATACTTTCTCGATTACTCGAAAGGCAAGTGGAAATAATCTTGTTGGCATCAATTGACCGCAAGTAGAGTCCCCAGACTTACCTAGAGGAAAGTCCCATCCGCATAAAATCACACGAATGCCAACCAAGAATTGAAGGCTCAAGGACCGAATAATCGTGAAATCGGTGACTGACGATCACTATGTAACCGATCGGCATTGCCGAGCATATAATGAATGAATATCTCCAACGATCGGTAAGATTCTCCCAATTTAAAAAATAACCTTTAGTGCCTTGCGGCGCATCCCAAGCTTTCATGTATGACACGCGATGTTAAATTTGACTCAATACGCCAATAATCTCCCCGGCTTTAAATCTGATGACGCCTAATGTTGAATGAAATAACTGATAAAATGTGCTGCACATTGTCTGTGTCCAGACTAAGAACTGAATGACTACATGTATGTCGTGTACTTAAGCTGCCAATTCTCCATGCACCTCCTAATCTCTTACTTGAACTTGCATGTAAGCGCCTGCAATGTGTAGCCTGGTTCGCATATTCAGTGCACAATATGGTGAACTTGGATTTATTTGAGGCATAGATCACATACCGACGTTGTTTATGATAGACAACCCCAACCGCAAACAACAACCGCTTTTATCAATAAAGCACATCCCTTCATGTTCATCCGAATGCAACTTTCATGTACAAAAGTTGACTCATCTCAAGGCCCATCAAATGTTTCCTCTTCATCCCATTCTTTGTTTGAGCATGACGAAGATACTCATTGTTAGATAGCAAGTACTCCTCTGTTTGGCTTGTTCTAACTGAGTAGTCCCTAATAAGCTCTCTAACACTGCTAGATGGATATTTGCCCCTTAAAGAAGATTCATCTGCATCACTATCGCCTCCCTCATCATCATCGGTACTTGTTGCATAAGACATAGTTTCATACCCATCACCTACGCCACCATGAACATCACTCCCTAACTTGTGCCTACATTACTTCGGGCAATGATGCTTCTCGCCGAAAGGCCATAAATCAAGTGTGATGAATTCATCACTAATTGAAGCCCTATGATGCTCCTCGAATGGCAATATCTCTTTCCTCACAATCAACTCAACTTCAACATAAATTACTACAGACACGCCGATTCAACACCAAATCACATACTTCGTCAATAATATGTGTAGCGATAAATCCAAAGACCAATAGGAAACCGACCTATAAGATTAACACTTGACGCGTGGTCTAACCTTAATGATCTCATGATTCGCCGTAACCCCAACAAGTTAGTCCTTCGTGGATATATATTGGATTTTTCCACCAATGTAGGTTGGAAAGAAATTATCAACAACATTCGGCCATCATAATAAAGAACTATGCGAGCCAACTCATATTCAACTAACAACAACTTCAATAAGCAAGAATTCTTCCTCCACCCTGCTCGGAGAAAACATTTCAAGATATAATACAATTGCGCATTGTAGTTGTCCCAAACTTTGCAAAATCATATTTCTAGTAAATTAACCTACTATTGTAGAGTAACTAGAGATTTGTTGATAGTTCCCTAGTAAAATACATTACTATTCATCTTACGGTGTAAAATCTACAACTAATTCAAATCAAAGCATTAAAGTAAAAACTAAAATTTGATAACCAAATTAACATCTCCTTTGGTAAAATATAAAATTAAATTACATAATTAATACTTTAATTACCATAATTAAATCATATTTATTATAAAATAAAATATATAAAATTTATTTGAGATCCAAATAACTCATAAATGTAATAGATACTTCCACGTGCCAATAAGAATCGTGGGAAAATTTTCATGACATATTAATTACATATAAAAAATGATTAAATCATATAAAAAATAAATTTTGTATAAATATCTATAATGTTTTCCTGCTACTATAAAATATTTAGTCATTATTACAATCATTTTGAAATTAATTTAATTGTTTTCTAGAAAATAATTAATTAAAATATACCAATAATACTTTAATCCCAAAGTGAAAGTAACATAACTTGGTTAAATATCATCTCACATGAAATCCTCCATTATTGAAAGCATCCAATTGAATAAACAAATTGAACAACTTCATTATGAACTATACAAGCTAAACATGAATAATAATTTTTCCTCTATCCTGATTTCAATTCACAAATTCCACAAAATTTTACAAGACAAGGATTTTGCAGATCTTTAAACAAAAGATAAGTCGATTCAGGGAAGAAATAGCTAAACAAATTGAACATATTATGAACTATAAGCTAAACATGAATAATAATTTTTCCTTGCTATCCTTAGATTTCAATTCACAAATTCCACAAATTTTACAAAGACAACTCTGGATTTTGCTAGATCTTTTAAACAAAAGATAAGTGCTGCATTCAGGGAAGAAATACAAATGTAGCTAAATAACTCAAAGGATTTTGCTAGATCTATCACAAGTTGCAGAAAAAATTACCTTAATCGGCGCACGAACGAAGAAATATCTCGTTTCCGGCAGTGGCGCACTCGACGGATGGCGGGAGCTCTCCCTTGGCCAGCAGCGGCACGGCTGCTTTCGAAATCTGGAGGAGCCGAGTGGAATGCTTGGGAGGAAAAGAGAAATAAAATCGCTGCCACGGTTTGTCCCGAAATAAGGTCGGCGACCTCTCCTCACGACAAGCTCCCCTTGGCCTGGTGTGGTTGTCGAGATCTCGCTACCGGAGCGGCTGAACGAGCAAAATGAGAGCAGACGGAAGGAAAAAAGGGAAAGTAGATCGAGGGAGCTCACGGATTTTTTTGCCATAACAGTGAGGCGTTAGCTGTCAAGCGACGACGATGCCACGGAAGTTATCGTCGCCGTCCGTTTGACGGACGACTAGGCCTATTTTGCTAAATAAAATTTTTTTGTGCCTAAACGCCTAATTAAGATTAACACTAAGCCTATTTTAAAAATAATCCCTAACTTAAAATATGAGTATTATATCATTTACATTTTAACATCAATTAATAACTTATAATTATGCTTAGAACCAAAACAAATATATCTGATATGGATGATCAAAGAAAAAGAGAATATCAAAGACACAAATATTTCAACATATCTATTGAAGTAAAGTGAAGAAAAATAGAAGCTATTATCTCAGCTAGAAAGAGAAGAAAGGAGAATTCAAATCTTGAAATTGCATGTATTGCATCACCTTCAAAATCATCATTGTGGCAATGAAGACTTGATTAGATAACAGTGGTCCTCCTGCGATTATTTCAATTTCTTCAACTATCTGGTGACTATTTTGTTGTTTCTGTGATGATTGTCCTGGTTTCCCCCCAGTTAGAGTTATATTTTCTTGAGTCGATTGATTTTTCACAAATTGATATAGATATCGTTATTGAATGAGTCTATCGATTTCATCGTTGAGTTGTTTACACGCCTCAGTAGAATGCCCACAACTTCGATAGAAGTGACAATATTGCTCCTGATTTCCTGAATTTGGTTTCAGTAGATGTGGCCACTTGATGGTCTCTTCATCTCGAATGACTATCAGGACATTCACATGAGATGCATTCAGTGGTGTGTATTTCCTTTCTGATTGTGGTTCACGTCATTGATGTGAGGGCCGTGGAGGGAGATCACGACTACCTTGTTGCTTCTTTTGATGGGATTGTCTCAGTATTCGGGCACTCTTACATTTTTTTGTGAATTGTTCAAATTATTTATGATGGGCATTAATATCCTTATCGACATAAATTTGTGCTTATACATGATGAACTAAGTCGGCATATGAGCTAATCAGATCTCACATTAGTGATGAGTAGGAAGTGACAGAGCCTCCAAGGAAAAGTCCTTGTAGTTCAAGGTCTACTTAGGTATTTGCGAGCTTCTAAGGATAACCTCAAGTACTTAAGTGATTCACCCTCATTTTGATAATGCCCGAGATGAGAGGAATCTTTAATGATCCTACGCAATGAAGCTCTAAAAAAAATCTTGGCGAAGTTCATTAAAGGTATGGATGGATCCCTTGGAAGAAAGTAGAACTAAGTGCGAGCGACCCTGAGGGTGACCGGAAAGACGACAAAGTGTGAGCTCAAGTAGATATTCTTGATGGTCGTAATGGTTGATGTGTTCATAGGGTCGCTTGCCCCATCATAAGAGTTGATGCTCAAAAGCTTGAACCCTACGGAATAGAATGAAGAATAACTACCAAAGAAGACTCGATAGAAAGGGAGAGGGAAGATGATTTCTACCTTTAAAGTGGAATTCTTCTCACACTAAGCGTTGTAATTCCACATGTATAACATGAAGGGTGGAGTCAACAGGATGAAACGTGCCAAGACACCGGCAATAATTCATGAATTAGCAGTCAGTTGAGCTGAAAGTGATGGATGAGTAAAACTAGCGGTGTCAAGGAGGTTATCATCACCATCTGGAAGCGGAGGAACTTGCCCGTGGCGAAGGCCCCATATTAGCATTTTGACCTAACATCGATCTTGGGGAGATGCATTTGCCATTGTAGTATTGCTTTGTTTCATAAAGTTGGATTATCTCGATTTTGTGACTCTTCTCTATTGCACACACGATCTTCTAGAGATTCTGTTGCACCTTAATAGGGTCATGCATATCGTGGGAAGAGAAGAAGCTTGCATCCATGGACAAGGATTGGTTTGAGAGTGATGGGAGTTGGAGAGGCTCTTAGAAGTATTGTGCCTATTAGCCATAATGTAGTGTTCGAGATTACAATTATGGGATTTGCTCAGATGGGGCCAAATCGTGTTAGAAACCATATGACATAGAATAAAAGTTTACTTTGTTTGTGGAATCCAAAGACACATAATGTGATGTTTGAAGAATGAACAAGAAAACTCAAAATTTAAAAAAAACCCCGAATAGGGGAAAAATCACTGGCGCCCAAGAAAATTCTTCTTACTATGTATTAGAGTACAAAGTTTTACCGATGAGGATTACAAAATTATATATGAAGGGTCGACAATGGAATTAAATCAAGCAAACAACACCTATGCAACCGTGGTTAGTAATAGTTTGGTGATATTGATGGTGAATACGGGGTCAACGATGCGGATATTCGGAGGTGATAATATGGAAATGGTCTGATGCGGTGAGCGGGGACCGATGACGGTGGTTAGCGGTGATGACCGTCAAAGGTGGTTGATGACGACGACGATCGATGATGGTCGCCATGGCGATCGAATGGTGGTCATACACGCAATGTAATAATGGGATGATCGACGACGATGGTTGATGGCGATGACCACGCGGTGAATAATGAGGATTGTGGGCGGTTTTATTAACACGCCGGTGGTCGACCGTCAAGTGGTGGCACTTATGCTTGGAGGATTTTCGCTTTGAGCTCTATATTCTCTTACGGCTCCTGTGAAGACTAAGGGCTTGAGGTGGGCGCTTTCATAAATAGATGCAAATCCAAACCACCCATCGGATGACTCAAAATAATTCATCATCTCGATGTATTTTAAATATTTGAATGCTCAAATAAAGTCGAATCAAGAGATCTCACTGAAGATCACACAAGACGCCGATTTGATCATAAACACTCCATATTTAGAAACTATTTAGGTATTTAATTGATATTACAAAGTTTCCAGTGATATTTTAAGTGCTTGATCTAAACTAGTTTAATTTAGATCGATTATTTTTGATATCACATTGTTCAATTAAAATTTTTAATTTTATAATATATCAATAATATAATTAAGAATACAAAGAAAGCAAGTTTTCTTCACTCAATGATTTATTATCTTAATATTTTTTCTTAGATATCTTTTAATTAATATAAATCTATTCAAACAAAAATTACCATTAAAAAAATTTATATATTGCATATCTTTTTATTGACTCTCTAATATATTTTTCTCTATTTTCTTCTAAATAAATTTTATTCTTGTCACACTACTGATTTGACATCAATCAGATATATGTTTTATAATTTTTTTATAAATTTTATAAAATATATTATAGATTCATGATTTTTAATTTTACATATGTATGATTATATATATATATATATATAATTCTTGATTAATGATTTCTATGTTTTTAATTTGTCACACTACTGATTAATTTTTTTTATTTACAATCTGTAATAGCATTTTTTTTTATAGATGTGCATTTTAAAATTCTTACATATTTATTGAAAACCTTTAATATTTAATTTTCTTATATCTGAGAAATAATATTAATACAATTAAGGTTAAGTTGGACTTTAAAACCCTTCAACCAATAATAATACAAATAGCTGCATGATTATATTCAATAAATATATTTTATTCCTTTTTTTCTTATTTATTATGACATATACATTGCAATCAATTGACTTCTACATTTGAATTTAATTCTTTATAAATAAATATTTACTGCTCTTATCAATAACTTAAAATATGATTATTATATCATTTACATTTTAACATCAATTAATAACTTATAATTATGCTTAGAACCAAAATAAATATATCTGATATGGATGATCAAAGAAAAAGAGAATACCAAAGACACAAATATTTCAACATATCTATCGAAATAAAGCAACGAAAAATAGAAGCTATTATCTCAGCTAGAAAGAGAGAAAGGAGAATTCAAATCTTGAAATTGCATGTATTGCATCACCTTCAAAATCATCAGGTTAAATAAACTATAAGTTACATTCTCTTTGTATATATTGTATATTTATACAATATTTAATTTATATAAATTTGTCTTAAATGGATGTACAAGTGACAAATATCGATGCTATTATTGTAAATTATAGCTCAAAATTTTCTGATTTACACATTGTTGAAGAATCATATCTTTGTTCATATTGTAATGCAAGAATATTTCAATTTGAACCACCGACATTTTATTCTATAAGAAAAATTCATCAAATGAAAACACTTAATTTTCATTACCATTTTCTTATTTACATAATCTTTTATTTATATCCTTAAATTATGATTAATTGTGTTGACATGTTAACATATATCATAAGTGAATAACATTTTTATCAATTATAACTTTATAAGTAGCAAGATGAATCTTAAAAATATATATAATTTTAATGACGAGCAACTTAATTTGAAATTAATTTGTCATCCAAATTAATCATAAGATATGACACATACTTTTATAATTATCTAAAAAAAAGATTTTCTCATTGAAAATAAAAATTTAATTTAAAGAAAATTTTTTTAGACAAAATAATTCTTAAAGAAAAAAAAAGAAGAAGAAGAAGTTGAGCAGAATTTA
This sequence comes from Cymbidium sinense, assembly GCA_021442155.1. NCBI lineage: Eukaryota > Viridiplantae > Streptophyta > Magnoliopsida > Asparagales > Orchidaceae > Cymbidium > Cymbidium sinense. Next base: position 12,321,089 of record CM038228.1, read on the forward strand.
GATAGTCCTACATATAATCATGCATATAAAATAATACAAAAAAGATGAGATAGAAATTAGAGCCATATAATGATAAAAAACTAAATAATAAAAACATATTTGAGATGTTTTTTAAAAAAATTGAAATAAATTGACTTATAAATCTAAATTGATCGCAAAAGTCTTGAGAATATGCAATTTTAACTGAAGAGTTATGAAAAAATTATCTAAAAGTAATGATTGAAAATCAAATTAAGTTATATTCAAATAACTCTTTGTATATTTCATAAATATATGAAACATTATTTATTAAACTAAAAGTTTTTGGAATTTTAATATATCACCTTTTTATAAAGAGAAATATGAATTTATTATTTTGATCTTTTTGATTAAAATATAAATTAAATAATATAATTTAATATTTATAATATATATATTTATTTTAAAAATAGTATTCATGTGCACTTGGTGCCCGTGCAATATTAAGTTTTTTGAAAATAAGTTTGTTTATGAGCTTGAAACCAACTTAGAGTTAAAATCTTTGAACTTAAATTAAAACTATGTTATAATGTTTATGAACAGTAATTCAAATACATCTTAAAACCAAACAATAGTATTAATGTTATGTAAGTTTGAACGACGATAGGAATCTAATGTTGTTTTTTAATGTCGATCATATTGAATTAAGTTCAGTTAAATATTTTATTATTTATCATATATAATGTCTACTATGTCAATATTCAAATTGTTAATTCAACCAAACCATCAGAATAATTCTTTTTTTTATAAATTTTTTATTTTACTTTTTCGCATTTTTTTCTTAAAAAATGTAATACTGATTTCCACCTACAGAATATTTGAAATTATTTTTACTTTTTATTTTTTTTATTTGCTCATTAAAAAAACTATTTAGTGTATTTTATATGTACATTATTTTTAAAATTTTAAAAATAATCAGATTATTTTTGAAAAATATTTTTAAAAACTTTTAAATATTTTAAAAACAACAATTATCATTGATGAACATAATCAGTTCGGCCATTATTTTCACTTTCAATCATCATATATATAGCTAAGATCATTACTTTATAGACCACTAACACCAACACTATCACATAAAATAATATATTCAATATTCAATAAAAAATAAAATATATTTTAATTTAAATCAAAATATAAATAAAATAAAATAAAAGTATTTAAAAATAAAAAATAATCTCAAATATTCTGTAAGTCTTTTGTATTTTCTTACCATTTTCTAGATATTGATAGCGGCATTAGGTTGATGCTCACTCTAAAATCATGCAATGCATTTTCAAATAGTTCTCATGGGATTGTAAAGCTACCTGGGTCTTTCTTACTGATAGGTAGTTTTCTGTGCTGCATAGCACTACCTCTTGTTTATGCTAAAGTCTCATAATCTTTCAACTTCCTTTTATTTAACAAATTCTCCTTCATAAGCATCAAGTATTTATGCATTTGATCAACTGTATTGGCAAAGGGAATATTGAGATGAAGCCTTTTAAATATGTCCAAGAACTTTAAATATTGATTACCTAACTCCTTTTTCTTGAGTCATATAGATACTAAAGTAGTGGATTGTATGTTGGCAGGTTATTTGAAAATAACTTAGACTTCAACCAAGTCTCATTATCTTCTTCTCCATTCTTTTTTTTTTTTTCTACCCAACAGGTTTTTCTCATTGCTTCCCACTCCTTAAAGAGTTCGACTTCAAATGCTCTCATGGATTACTTAAATCTGAATGTCTAGTGGACAACTACTATGAATGTTGCATTAGCTACATTTTTATGCTTTTGATGGTAGTCTTTGCCTTTAAAATGAGGCATCTTGCATCTATAATGTAGCATCGATATGAGTTATGAATTGCATCATGGTTAGTGTCAACTTTGCCATGTTCTATGAGACTTCTTCATTTTTATTTTGTTGATAACCTACTTTAGAAAGCTAGATATAATTTTGAAAGTTCTTGAGTGGCTTGTGCATCCACACAAATTTGGGTGGCTTCTCTACTCTGAAATACATATGTTGGTATAAGAGTTATGTTTTTTTTAATTCCTAATAAAGTTAACCTACATTATAAATGCTTAAAAATATTTTTTGTCGAATAGTCAAGGGCATGCTATTAGTTTGTGGACTGTATTGGTTGAAAAGTAATTTAGTTGCTTCATCAATGAAGCAACTTTAATATTTATACTGAAGTCACAAGCTTCTCATATATAATCCCTTAAGCTATTGATATGCATTTATAGCTATCTCCTCTAATATGTCATATGCTGCTTGTTAGCTTTTACTTAAAAGTGTTACCAATGTGACATCGATTAGTGTTCTAATAGGTTTGGCTAACCCATTATAGATGGTTTTGATTTACATCCATTTTGCATAGGTTGTATTGTGCAGACTTTCTCATGAGGTCCTTAAACCATTCCTAAGCATCATATAGTGTATCTCCTTCAATCTTCATGAAATTTGAAATCTCAATTATTATTTTGACTATCTTTATTGGAGGAAAGCACTTAGAGAAATAATTTTGAGCTTGATTGTCCTAGCTTGAAATGAAGTTACTAGTATAAGAGTTTTGCCAACTCTTTGTCTGATCATGTTGAAAATAAATGAGAACAACATGAATCAAATTGTATCATCAAATACTCCAATATACTTAAAGGTGAAACAAATTTAAAGAAAATTTATGATATGTACTTTGTGATATTCTATAGTAAGGCCCCTAAATTGAATGCTTTGAACCATCAAAAGTGTGACAAGGTAGATTCTAAAATTATTATTTTGATCATGTGATTTAATGATGGATTGAAGAATTTCATGCACCACAAGAAGTATGTTAACCCATGCCTCTTTAGCCAGGCCTGCTCCATTTTTTTGATTTGCCATGTCTAATGATAACAAGTCATTGGCTCATCAATATTTCTCAAAATGACACAATTGATCTCTAGATTTAATGGCAATGGTGGCTCATTGGCTCACCACTATAATATTGCATATGCTAATGAAGAACCTTAAAAATAAAGTAAAACCAAAGAGAAAAATAAAATAAAGTTAGTAACTAAGAATACTTCTTTTTTTTGGAATTAATAAGAATGAAACTTAGTATTAATATTAGTGCATTGGTGCCAAAAACTTATTATGAATAATGGATTGGCTATCTCGTAAAAGATCACAATCATTAGGAGTAATAAAGAGTGAATAAAATTATCATCCCAGAGACCAAAGTTCCAATTACTGAAATTAGGGTTGGTAACAATTACTTTTTGTATTATCAAAATTTTAGTTAATGTTTATAAATAAAATTAAAATTAAAATAATAATAACTTAAATTAAACTTGTTATGATTGATTGATAAAGAGTATGATTGTTGGAGGTGAGTTTAGTTTTAGGGATTGGATTTCACCTATGAACTTATTGGTTCATCTTCAATTTTTAAAGTGTTTACATAAAATTATATCTAAATATGATCAATATTGTTGTTATATTTCTTTTGAAAGCCTAGAGTCTTTATTTTTTTTAACACAATCTATTTATTTATTAACATATTCATTATAAAGAAAAAAATGGTGATGCTCTTAGGATATTTAAACGAGCTACATGTAGTTATCTCTAACCTAAAATTCACCATAATATTTTGTCTAAGTTGAGTCTACTTTTTATCTCTTGATTTAAATGAACCACCTAAAATATTGATTGGTGGCTAATCAAGAAATAGTTAATCAAATTTAAAATAAAATATGTGATAATGAAAAACCTTTAAATTTTTTTGTTAAAGTTAAATCCAACTACAACTTCATTGTTACATCCAATCTCAAGAAGAATGATTTTGTTCATGCTAAATAAAAAAGAAAGCAACAAGATACAAAGCTATTAATATCAATCTAAAAGAAATCATAAAAGGAAGAAAAACTCAACTGCTACTCTCACTTTGTTCTCTCGATCATCGTCACCCTCATCGTGCCTTAGACATATTAAAATCTCCACTAAAGAACTTCTTGATTGTGCTCCCTAAATCTCATGGAAAAATTGCTTAAAAAGCTCTTAATTCATTCTCCAAGAGAATCTTAAATAGAACTTTAAAATCTCAAATAAATAAGTGCTACATTTGAATTATGACAAAATAAATGTTGTCACCCATTAAGGCCTATGCATCATATTTGGACACTTGTTGTTTTCTTTTTTTTTTTTTTTTTTTGGCATGAATCCACTACATTCTAGCTCTTGAATGTTTTGGTTGTATGCCTGAGCAGGGAACCTTGTCGCTTGGGCACTATGCTTATTGCTTAGTTAAGCAAAAAATAATGTTGGCCCCTTAGACATTAGGTTTGGCACCTTGGCACCAAGCTGAGCACTAGGACTCCAAATTCCACCAAATCGTGTTGATAGCTCCACAAATCACTTAGACTGCTTCAATCACTTGAATGTGGACATTTCTTTTGGAATTGAGACTAAGATATTTCTCATATATAAAATTTAAATTCAAACCATTAGTGTAGAAAAATTCTTAAAATCAAGGAGAATTAAATTTAAAATTAATTATCTAGATGGAAAAATGCATGTGTAATTCTCATGTATTGGTAGGTAATGTTGTCATTTGAAGGAATATCATTCCTATGCTAGATCAAGATTACTAAAAAAGTGTTGAAATAATCTAATGGTGAGTCCTTAAAATTTCTTATCTTCTATACTTAGGCTTTTTAAATTTTTACATATTAAAAAAAATAGTGAATGGAAATTTATAGGTACTTGTAGGATTCAATTGAGTATAAGGGTTCATTGGGGTAGCTATAGCTTTTTATAAAACTGGTTGAAAAGTTGTGTGTGGAAAATAGCTTTTTGATTAACTACAATAGATGTTAAACTTTTTTAAATTTTTAGAAAATTCAATAAATTACTTTTCTACAGTCACCCACTCTAATAGCTTGGTTCTCAAAAATAGCTTTTTATCACAAAATATTTTGAAAAATAGCAAAAATGTTGGTAGCTAAATGCAGGTGTGGTTGCTTTTTGAAAAATAATGCAGCTAGAAAGCTATCCCAAATGTACCCTAAGAGACCATATTAGATGAAATTTGAGTATTTGTTGATAAACTAAAATTTAACATGAACTTTTGATAAATTTTTAGACATTTGAAAAACCTAAAATTATTTCCAAACTCTCTATGCATATAAAATTAATTAAAAATATATATTTTCTAGTTATTGAATGTTCTTAAAACAACGGCCAAAGAGATTCATTCTAAATAAAATATTTACATTAGAAAATTTTAAATCATGAACACAAGTGTTAGATATGTTAAGATTCATTCATTGTTATTGCCTTAAGGCTAACATTTTCATTTTGAATAATTTTATCTTATTGTTTCCATACCAAAGGCCATAACCACAGGTATAATCACTTATTTTCATCACAAAAGTTTTAGGTTTGAGGCTTCACATTAAGGGACTATTTGGATGCTTGAAAAAGGAATGCAGTATAAAGTAAATGTAATGTATTTATTTATTTTTCCGTTTCGCATAATAAATGTAATGTAAAATATTTTTCCTGAAATATTGCATTTGCATTTAAAAGTTAAAGAGATTACAAAAGAAGTACAAATAAAATGAAAAAAATAACTAAATACAACACGTTTCCTATCCTCCTCTAAAATGACAAAAAAATTTGGAGGAATAGTGTCACTATAATTATCATGCCAAAAAAGTTAGCACCGCTTGCTTTTAAGCAACTGTGCTCTCTTCTAGTATGGGAGAAGATCACTTGGTGGAACTCCCTGAGGAAGCTGAGATCATGGGCCTGAGCTGGTATGGATTTCCAAGTATCCTGCTGCATGCTTTGCTTGAGGTAGTTCACCACACTACTATTATCTCCTTCCAAAGATTAGCCCTTTCTATTCATACATCCTTGGTTCTAATGATATTCTTGATAGCTAGCATGGCTTGCAATTCAATGTATGTTCGATTCCAATGCTGAAGGTGGGTGCCCATAGCTTTGATGAAGGCACCACTTTCATCCCTGATTACCATCCCAATGCTTGCTAAACTAGAGGGAAGAAGGGCTCCAACAACATTGACTTTTAGCCATCCGGGGGGAGTCCATGAGAAGGTAGAAGGTAGCCTATGGGGCTGAAGGATCTCCTTTTGCTCTAGAAATGGAAAAGCACTAGTGTGAGTGAAGAATTCAAGAATAGTTGAGGCAATGATTCTGGGAGTGCCATATGGTCGGCCATCAGTCTTTGCATTCATAGCCTTCCAAGCTTGGTAGATGGCATAGCAGTAGGTTCTAGCCCATGCTGCATTCTTCGTGGTGGTGGTTTGAAAAGCTTTCAACAAGTCTTCAAGGTTTGGGAAGGATGGGATGAATCCCAATGAAGCAAGGGTAGAGAGTATTCTCATGGTGAGGGAGCATCTTGTCACAATGTGCTCAATATCTTCATTCTTTATACAGCCCCAAGGGCATTGTATTTCTTCTACCAAACCCCTAGCATGCAGCCAAGTGTATGTGGGGAGGGTCCCTTTCAACAGTCGTCACCAAAAAAGCTTCTCACGAGGGTGCAGTTTGAATTTCTACAACCATTTGTATTGTTGGCTGTTGTTGGGGAAGAGAGCATCATATGCTTGGGCTATTATAGACTTCCCAAGAGGTAGTTTGATGAGTTCCAGTTGGTCGATTTGCTGTTCAGCATAGATGGGAATCAGTTAAATTTTCTGGGTAAGGTGTTGTCCAAAAACAACCTCCAACTGATCAACATTCCATCTCCTTTCCCACCACACTCATGTATTGAAGCATTGTAGTATTTGTTATAAATTGGCCTCATGGAGAATACTATATCATCCACCCAAATTTGCTCCATAACATGCACCTTTTCTATTATCAATCCTTCATCTAATAATGTTGTTTAGGCTATAAGATCCATCCATGATGATTGCCCAACTTGTCGATTCCCCTCTCTTCCGAGTTCTATCCCATATCTCATTGCCATACCTTTCATGGAGGCAGTGATTAAGGAGGGAACTTGGCTCGGTTAGGAAGTTCCATGCCAACCGGGCCTTTAAAGGTCCTTTCCACTTGGCAGCCAAGTGGATGCCCAGCCCCCTGGCCCTTTGGGGTTGACAAATGGCATCCCAATTCACATAGTGAATGCTTATTTGAGTTGAGGTTCCCTGCCAAGGAAAGCTCTGACCCATCTTCTCAATTTCCTGAAGAATACTCAATCAAAACTCCGTGTGAGTGAGGTGAAACATGGCTAAGGACAGCAGGGAGGATTTGATAGGAGTGGTCCGTCCAGCCAAGGAAAGATGTTTAGAACCCTAGGCTATAATCTTGCCATGAGCCTTTTGAATTAGCTTCAAGTTACCAGCTTTAGTCAACCTCCTCATGGCCAATTTGATGCTAAGATACTCCAACTTTTGGACTTTGTTGAAGCCGATCATTCTAGCAATTCGGTTAGTCATCCATCGAATTGCAGATTTGCTGAAAATTATAGCAGATTTTGTTGTGTTAATCCGCTACCCAGTCCACTTACAATAGCTCTTGAGAATGGTCATAATCTTTTAGCTTGGGCTGTTGAGGCTTGGGAGGTGATCAGAATGTCATTAACATATAGAAGGTGTGAAATATTTATCCCTCCAATGGAGAGAGACATGTCTAGCTGCTGTCCCATAGATCTAAAGGCCATGGAGAGGAGTTCAGAACACAAGATAAAGAGATATAGGGAAAAGGGACATCCTTAGCGAAATCGACATTCAGTTGTGATCTAGTTAGTCCTTTGGCCATTAAGGAAGATTGCAAATTTGGGTTGCACTACACATTAGTTGATCCACTTCCTGAAGTTGTCAGGAAAACCCATGAGTATCATCATTTTCAGTAAGGAAACCCAGCTCATCCAGTCATAGGCTTGCTCCATATCAATCTTAAAAGCTATGAATCTTGTTTGCAAGGTAGAATGCTGAAATTTATTGATAATCTCTTGTGCAAGAAGGCAGTGATGAGATATAGTCCTTTGTAGCACAAAGGCCCCTTGTCTTCTGAGATTTAAAGTAGGAGGACATGCTTCAGTCTATTAAGGAATACTTTGGCAACCACTTTGTAGATGATTTTGCACAAGCTAATAAGTCGAAACTTACCAGGGCAATCAACCACACTAACTTTAGGGATTAGCACAATGAGTGTCTCCTTCCATGTCTCCTCCATATGCTTAGGAAAAAAATTCCTTGACTGCAACAATAACATCAACTCCCACACAATTCCAGAAATTTTTGTAGAATGATGAAGTGATCTCATCACTCCCAGTGGCTCTATTGGATTCCATGGCTTTGATAGCAGCCCAAACTTCCTCTTCAGTGACTTCTGCATCAAGGAGGGGCTGCACGGCCAAAGGGACCTGCTAGTTGTCTGGCAAAGGGGGCCAATTTTCAGTTGACACCTCCCTTGTTGCCCACTTCTGTTGGAAGAAGTCAAGGAAGGTTTCATTGATGGTGTTCGGCTGATCTGAGAAGCTACCATCATCCATCTTGACATGATTTATCCTATTGTTGTGATGTCTAGCTGAAGCAACAGTGTGGAAGAAGAGAGTGTTCCCATCTCCTTCATTAAGCCACCGAATCTTAGCTCTTTTCCTCCACCATGAGTTTAGCCGAGCAAGAGTGGAGTTTAGGTCAGCCACCTTAGTCCAGAGGGTGTGATCCTGTTTAGATGGGAGCCCAGAGTTGGAGCTTTCAGCCGTTTGAAGATTGGCAATGTCCTAGTCAAGGGTTTTCTTTAGCATGTTGAGGTTCTTCAGCTTGTTTTTGCTCTAATGGAAGAGGGCTTTAAGTGTTCGGTAGCTCTTCCTCTCAAGCACAACAGCCTTGGATCCATAATTAGATTTGTTCCAACATTTCCTCACAATTTTCCAAGTCATAGGATAGGACAGTCATGTGTCTTCAAATTTTAGCCAGCTATGATGATTTTTCATGTGTTGATGGTTAAGCTGCAACAGAAGAGGGCAATGATCAGATGTAAGCCTGGTCAAGTGCTTCACTTTAGCATCACCCAATAGATTGGAGGCTGTAGGATTGATCAGCACATGATCAAGACGGACCCAAATTTTGCTTTGGTTGGCTTTGTTGTTGGTCCACATGTACCTTGGCCCAATGAATTCAAGCTCATGCAGATCATTCGTAGTCATAAATTCTTCAAATTTAGCCACTGCACGAGAGTATGTGAATCTCTTGCCTTCTTTCTTGTTGGATTGTGATAGAATGCAATTAAAATCCCCTCCAATAATGGTGGACAGTTCAAGGACATCATTGGCTTCAATGGCTTGCCACAAAGCTCTTCTCTGATATAGATCATTATTGGCATAGACCCAAACGACATTCCAACACTTGTTATCAGGTGGTTATTGAATGTTCTTAAAATAAGGGCCAAAGAGATTCATTATAAATAAAATATTTACATTATAAAAATTTAAATCATGAACACAAGTGTTAGATATGTTAGAAGATGATTCATTCATTATTATTGCCTTAAGGCTAACATTTTCATTTTGAATAATTTTATCTTATTGTTTTCCAACCAAAGGTCATAACCACAGAGGTAGAATCACTTGTTTTCATGATAAAAGTTTTAGGTTTGAGGCTTCACATTAAGGGACTATTTCGATGCTTGAAAAAGAAATATAGTGTAAAGTAAATGTAATGTATTTATTTATTTTTCTGTTTGGAAGATTAAATGTAATGTAAAGTATTTTTCGGGTTGTGATGGTGGCAGCCGATGGTAGGTGTCGGTGATTGACAAGTTGGAGGGCCGACGCAATGGATGATAGCCAATGATGGACGTGATGGTGGTGTGGCGTGATGATAACACTTTTACATTAGCTAGTATATTTGAAATTCGCCCAAATTAGGCGAATTTCAAGTACACCAAAAATGACTCTTCCAATATATTCTAAATATATCACTTTACTCTAGAATTTTACTTTGTAGCATGCCAAATACACTAAAAGTTAAAATCCTGTGCATTTATTTTCTTTTACTTTCGAATCGAACTGCCCATAAAAAAATAAATTTTTTTCTTACTTAGATATACATTATAATTTATAACAAGTTTTTAATTATCATCAACAAAATATTCGGGATAAGTTTTTATCATTAAAAAAAAAAAATTCAAGAATTAAAATGCATGGGATCAAAGAACAGTATTTGATTGATAAATTATTCAAACAATACTTAAAGATCAATATATATATATATATATATATATATAGAATGAGTAAGTCGATATTAAACATGTACTTAATCATTTTATATTGCTTCATTGAGAAATGAAAATATAACTAAGCATGGCCCTCTCCTTTCCCAATAAACAAAACTGTAGACAATTCATCAACATAGAAGATTACTCCGCCAAAATATTCTTGATAAAAAAACTATAATCCCAACTAAATTAAATTAAAATAAATAATCATTAATTTTATTTTAAAATGAGTACAGATCTTAATTAAATAATTATATATTTGCTTAACTCAGAGTAAATTAAATAATTATAAATTTCACACAGAACAAATTATCAAATGAACCGCGCTACTAAACAGCAGAATATGCTAATGTTCCTCAACTCCTGCATGAAGAAAAATTTTGATTACAAGGATAACGCGAGTCGTTTCCTGCCCAATAAAAATAAAAATATTGAAGAAACTTCTTCGTGACCCAGCTTTCGATTATTTTTATTGAGTAGAGACTTGCAGCCCAATAAATCAATAAATTATTATGTGCGGATGACTCTGCATGCATCTGTACTTTCATCGCCAACACCCCACCTATCTTATGGGTAGGGATGTCATTATGACTAATCCCATGTAAGACCACATTCATCGCCTAATAAAGTCAGCCCCACTTACTTTCCCTCTCATTATGCATGCGCACTTCCACCCCTGGAATCAATCGTCCTGTTTCAGCCGCCCACCAACCGAAATTTAAGAGACGGCTAACATCTTTTGTTCAGCTCATTTGTAAAGTAAGCAAATAAAATACAAATAAATATTTTAAACTCGATTTATAAACAAATCGAATATGAATAATTATATCTAACTCTTTTTTTCTTAAATATATATATATATATATATATATATATATATATATATATATATATATATATATATATATATATATATATATATATATATATATACATAAAATAATTAGCTATATTAAATAATTTCATAGTTACAAATATCGCTTAAATTAGCCCATATTCAAATCCTTCCTCCTCTATATATTTTTAAATTATTATTTTTCCTAACCATTTCTAACTTATATGAGTTATTTCGAATAATTCGAGACGAACATGGATATAAAATTTCAAATATCAGCCGAACACCAATAAAGATTCGACTCGCTTAAACACGATTCTATTACACCTCTAATCTTTATATGTACAAACTCTAAAATATCGCACCATATGATAAATATGAAGTATGTGTATATAATCTCGATATTATACACATATTATATATTATGCACACATTAGATAGTGCAACATAAAAGAAGTCCAGATGTAGACATTTTGCTTAATAATTTCTCCAGTAAACGTTAAGACAGCGTGGTAAAAGATAGGTTCACATACAACTCGGGAGTCACCCTATCTGGAATATTTGATGGTGGCTCCCTTCAATTAATTCCTTTCCTTGGTCAAAGCTGATTAATAATCAAGCAGCTTTAGAAACAATTATTTTTATTCAGTAATAATCATTAAAATTGCATCAACTTGAAAATAAAGGAATTCCAATCATAAAGATGAAAGCTTTCCATAAAATCTTTTTAATTTTCTTTTAATTTTCATTCGAAACCTTAGTAATCAGATGCGCACAACATAACGATATTATTCCCCAATTCAAATGCATAAAACACACTAACAAAAAATTATAATATAAAATTTTCAATAAACACAAATAATATGATTTGAGAAGCCCATTTAGTCAACCAGCTTCTCAAATAAATACATTTATTCATCGACCTCAACCATGCATATTTAGAGCATCCCAGACCAAATTCTTGCGCCTCGATATCTCCACGCTCCGAGCTTGAACTGCAGCTTCTTTTAGAGTTGCCAGAGTCCTTCTGTTAGCCTCCCAGAAGCTGGCGCATGGGTATTGCAACTTGTGTTTCTTGCAGAGCTCTCTCACCCTAGGAGCAATCCTTCGAAGATGGCACCTTGGCAGCCGAGGAAACAAATGGCGGTCCACCTGAAACTGAATCCCCCCATAAAACCAATCCATCCATGGGAAGCATGTAATATTAAGTGATCCAGTGACCTGTATCTTGCACCACTCATTCCCCCTTAGGTTGCCCAACATAAACACTAGTGGAAAAATGGCTCAAACAGAACAAAATATGTTGAATCCCTGTAACAAAAAAACAAGCTGCAACAAACATTATTCTTTCTCCATTATTAGGCAGAAAAGAGACTAAATAAGTATACCAAGCCCAGAACACCGTCACCCCAACTATCTCCAGGAATCTGTCAGGAACATTTCTGTTCGACGTAAGAAGAACAATTGATTGTCCGAAGAGATTCAACCTTGCGATCCACATCACTGGATAAAAGGTAAAGTGCTGGTAGCTGATGAAAAACTTCGCGATGGAATCAAACCTCATCTTTCTTTCATAGAAATAGGAAGTGAGAGTGTTGAACAGCTTGGATGAGACAGCGAAGATAGGGATGTGCTGCAAATCAGGGTCAAAGTCGAGGCTGTTACATGCCACATGATGTGCGTTATGGGTTCTCTTCCACCAACCAATACGAAAGAAATTTTTAAAACGCAAAATTTTTAGATTAAGCTTAATCCTAATCTTAATTAACAGTTGAAAAAATTTTATTTAACAAAATAGTATAGCCGTCGTATGACGGACGTGCTCACGCGATGAGCCGGACGGGCCGTCCGTTGACGGACGACTGCCCTATTTCGCAAAACCGTGAGCCGAGACCGTCGCTCCTCCGTTCCACCGCCGGATTTCAGCACCCTACGCACGCCGCCGGCCAAAGGGAGGTCGCCGTCCCTATTTCGGGCAAACAAATCCGTGAGCCGAGATCGCGATTTGCTTTGTCTTTTCCTCCCAATCCGTCGGCTCCTCCGTTCCACCGCCGGATTTCAGCAACCGAAGCACGTCGCCGGCCAAGGGGAGGTTGCCACCGGCCAAAGGAGAGCTCGCCGCCGTCCGTCGAGTGCGCCACCACCGGAGACGGGTTATTTCTTCGTTTGTGCGCCGATTAAGGTAATTTTTTCCTAAATGCTTAATTTGTGATAGATCTTGCTTTGTGTTATATGATTTGCTTATTTTCTTGTGTTATTTAGCTAGATTTGTCAGACATTTGTGTTGTATGATTTGCTTTTATGTTTTATAGCACTTCATCTTGGATGTTTAACATGTACTGGATGCTTATTTTGAATTTTTTTTTTCTTCTCTTTTTTTAATTTAGGTATGCTGAATGGTTAATTTTAGGTCTAGGTGGTATATCAATGTAGATACTTACAAATGTTTATTGGAGATATTTGCTTATTTCCTTTTGTAGTGTTTAGGTATTTTTTAAGGATATAAATATGTCACTTATTTTTAGTAAATGAGAAGGTGTGCAGAAAGCCAATTATAAACTCATGAGCTTCACATGGGGGCTAAAAAACATTCATGTAGCTATGAAATTATTTGTTTATTATTTGCAAGTGTTCATTCATCTAGCTATGGATTAATGAGATGCGATTCTTCTTAGTAGTTTAGGTGTAATTTTGTTGTACGATATTATTCATCTTTATGAAAGTTACGATTAGAATCTACTCTCCCTTCGTCATTTATGAGTTTGCAAAATATCTCTAACTGAAATGCGCAATTGTATTATAACTTGAAATGCTTTTCTTCTGTGATCAGGGGAGAGGAAGGATTCTCTTGAAATGCTTTTCTTCTGTAATCAGGGGAGAGGAAGGATTCTTACTGATTAGAATTGTTGTTAGTTGAATATGAGTTCAGAAACTGTCTGCATAGTTCTTTATTATGATGACGAACTGAATGTTGTTGATAATTTCTTTCCGACCTACATTGGTGAAAAAAATCGACCAATTCAGATCCCATGAAGGATTAATCTGCTGGGGTTACAAAAGCGAGTCATGAGATCATTGAAGTTAGACCATGCAAAGTCATGTATTAATCTTGTAGGTCATTTTTCTATTGGGGCTGGATTTATCGCGACTCATATTATTGATGACGAAGTGTGTGAATCTGTACTCAACGCAGCTTCCGTGCAGTCTGTAATAATTTATGTTGAAGTTCAGGAATTACATTGTGAGGGAAGAGATGTTGCCAGTAATGAGGAGCATCATAGAGCTTCAATCAGTACTGAATTCATCACACTTGATTTGCAAGAAACTACTCAGCAGGAAGCCTACGGGTTTGTACCAACAGAAGCCACTTATGTAGGTGGGACAAGTTATGATTTTGCGGGTGATGCTGAAGGTGATGGGTACGAAACTATGCCTTATGCAACAAGTACCGATGATGATGAAGGGGATGATAGTGATGCAGATGGGTCTTCTTTAAGGGGCAAATATCCATCTAATAGGGTGTGAGAGCTTATTAGGGACTACTCAGTTAGAACAAGCCAAACATAGGAGCACTTATTATCTAACAATGAGTATATGCATCATGCTCAAACAGCTAGAGGGGATGAAGAGCTAACCTTTGATGGGCCTTCAGATGAGTCAACTTTTGAACTTGAAAGTTGCATTCCAAATGAACTGCTAGAAGGTATGTGCTTTCTTGATAAGAAGCAGCTGTTGTTTGCTGTTCAGGGTTGGTCTATCATTAACAATGTCGACTACATGATCTATTCAAACAAATCCAGGTTCATTGTATTGTGCACTCAACATGCTATACCTTGCATGTGGCGCTTACATGCAAGTTCAAGTAAGAGATTGGGGGGTGCATGGAGAATTGGCAATGTAGGCGCACGACATACATGTAGTCATTCAGTCCTCAGTGCCGGACATAGGCAATGTACAACACAGTTTATCAGTTATTTCATTCAACCTGCAATTAGGCATCAACTGGATTTAAAGCCCAGAGAGATTATAGGCCGTATTGAGTCAAAATTTAACATATGAGTGTCCTACATGAAACCTTGGGATGCGCATCATAAGGCATTAAAGGTTATTTTTGATAGTTGGGAGGAATCTTACCGATCGCTGGAGAGATTCATGTCGTTATATGCTTAGCAATGCGGGATCGGCCTCTGAGCTCGTCGAGTCATACAGATTTCAACGATTATTTTGGTCCTTCGAGCCTTCAATTACTAGTTGGCAATACTGTCACTGAGTTCTATGTCTGGATGAGACTTTCCTCCTAGGTAAGTACAGGGGGACTTCAGTCACTGTAGTTGGAATTGATGCCAACGCTTTATTTTCACCTTCCGAGTAGTAGATCGAAAGTATTGAGTCATGGTGTTGGTTTCTACGGACACTCTAAGGCTTAATTCCATTTATCTGTACTAGAGGTGATCTATGCATCATTTCTAATAAGCATGCGGGGTTAGTACGGGGCTGCAGGGAGATATTACCCTGGGTTGCATATCGATTTTGCCTGAGACATCTGAGGGAGAACTTTAAAAAAATAGTTAGACAACTTGGAGTCAGAGACGTTGAGTTCATATGCCAAAAAATGTATGTAGCAGGTAATACATATGATGTACGCATTTTTAAAAGGTATGTGACTGATATCAAGAACATCAAACAGGAGGCCTATGATTGGCTCGTATCAAGGGATGTACATCAGTGGTCTCTTACCCATGATGATGATGGTATGACATGACACAAATGCAAAATGAATGCTTCAACAGTGTACTTAAGAGGGCACGTGGCTTGCCAATTCAAGCACTGGTCTCTGCAATATATTATAACATAATCGCTATGTTCATGAAACGCCTGGACTCAACAACATCAGCAGCGAACCAGCACGACTCTATGTTCTCTCCCCGGACCAAGGCAACTTTGCAGGGTAGTGAACATGAGGCAAGGAGATTTCCTGAGCCAGTACGAATTAATAGTAATGAGTACCAAGTTTTTGATGCCAGCAGTAGAACATACAAGGTAGAGTTGTATGAAAATTAGATTTCTAGGTGTACATGCAGACGATCCCAAGCTTATCACATGCCATGTCCTCACGTCATTTTTGTGTTAGGGAAACGACATATAAGCCACGTTCAGTACGTGGACCTACTACACCTTGGACTACTACTGCAAAACTTATGAGGGAACCTTTCATGTCATCCCTGATCGTGATGAGTGGCCAAAACACATCACTGCTAGGAACTTCGCAGAGTACACCCCACCAAATATTAAGAGGAATTCAGGTCGACCACATTCAAATAGATTCAGAAATACTATGGATGAAAATACTACAAGAAGTAATATGATTTGTAGCGTATGTAAAAATGTTGGCCATAATAGAACAACTTGCCCACAAGGTCAGCGTAGTGTGAGCTAATCGTGCAGCATTGACAAATTAGAAATTTTGTCTTGAAGAGAGTCGATGATGATTCACAGGTAAATAATTTTCTGCTTTTGTTGTTGGTTCTCAGACCATGCTAATGTTATTAGGATGGATAATTTATACTCATGGGATTTACATACACAACATAAATTTTGTATATTTGCATATTTAGCTTTTGTAGTTCTAAAACATCCTAGGTCTCTCTCTCTCTCTCTCTCTCAACTCGATGCACATGAATATTTTCTTAGGCTTGGGTTGTTGGTTCTCAAGAATTTGTGCTAATGTTATTAGGATGGCTTGGGTTGTTGGTTCTCAGGAGTCTGTGCTAATGTTATTAGGATGGAAAATTTATACTCATGGGATTTACATACACACAACATAAATTTTATATATTTGCATATGTAATTTTTGTAGTTCTAAAACATCTTAAGTTGTGCAAAGCACCATAGCCTAGTGGTTAATTAACCAACACATGCCGCTATTAATCAGTTTAATTGCTTGTGATGGTGAGATTAGAGTTTTTTTCTTCCCTAGTCTTTGAAGAATTTTGAAGTCATCTGTTCATCTGCTTCCCTAAAGGTTGTGTTATCTAAAAGCTTCATTGGTAAGGTTGCTTTGCTGAATATTAAATAAGTTGTTGATATAGCTTCTTTTATGTTCTTATTGACACTCTTTTCTTTATATACTTGTTTGTGAGTTGGCTTTGATTTCCAGACAGGTTCCTTATTTAGATTTGTGTAGCATTTGAATGATTGAAAATTTTTTATAAGGATTGTATAAGAAATTTTCAGGTCGGTTCCTTATTTAGACTTGTTGAAATTTTGTTACAATTCCGATGATATGAATTTCATTCCATTCCGACACCGTTTGACACCGATACATGCTAAATACGATCGCTGCATCACATTTTCTGATAATAGGCCTTTTGGGCACATGCAAAATCTTCAACGTCGAGTTTTTGACCAACAGGAAAGTCGTAGAAAATTTTGTTACGATTCCGACGATATGAATTTCATTCCATTCCGACACCGTTTGACACCGATACGTGCTAAATATGATCGCTGACGCCAATATGAAATAGTTTTCTGCACACCGTCTGAACACCAAGTATGTCGAGCTGTAAGATGTTATTAATCGAGCCAATAAGAAGACAATAATTTATAAAGGATTAATATTATTATTTTTTCTTATTATATTGCTATGACTGTCAATTAGAATCATGCTTTTGTGTTTTTTTTTAATGCCATATTCAAATTAGCTTTAAAGCATTGTTTCGCATTGTAAAGCATTGTTTCACTACCTAATTCATTCCTTACAAGTCTTGTTAAATTGTTGCAAATGTGATATACCATTTAAAGGCCAGTTAGTATAGTTGTGCATGTAACTATGAGATAAATAGTGTTTTCTTTCTTCTTACTTTCATTCCAAATAAAGTTTGTTAGTATAGTTGTGTACATGTTAGTTTCTCTAGTAATGGCAAGACATGAAAGATGGGGAAAAAGGCAACTGATCCTTCCAAATGTTGTACTACATTTTTTCTGTAAATATTTTTTATTCTTTTACCATGAAGTGGCTCCTAGGGCTTTTGCTCTTTTACCACAAATGTTATGTGATGCAAGAGTGTTTATATAATCTATTCTCCATGTTTAGGGCTATGAAGCACTGATCTTAAGCTGGGATGATTATTTCAAAGCTTTATATGAGCCAAGCTTTCATTTTAATTGGTTTGAATTCAATTGATTTGTC
Organism: Cymbidium sinense; assembly: GCA_021442155.1. Taxonomy (NCBI): domain Eukaryota; kingdom Viridiplantae; phylum Streptophyta; class Magnoliopsida; order Asparagales; family Orchidaceae; genus Cymbidium; species Cymbidium sinense. Next base: position 12,339,349 of record CM038228.1, read on the forward strand.
TTTGTTGTAGGTAGGATGTCTGCCGAAGAAGGTGCTCGCCACGCAGAGGCTAAGACGCAGAGGAGCTAGTGGACTACTCCACGGCTGAAGTTCACCCTAGTATAGCGGCACTACGTGGTCGGCATAGAGCAGCACATCCTGCTTGGTAAGATTTTTTAAGCCAAGTTGTGTGTATGGATTTTTCTTATATTTTAGTTTACTGAACTATAATTTCACACGCGGTTTCGCTCGGATATGTCATCTCATGTACTTATGTTAAAGAGTGGCGAACTGTAGATTGATGACCGCCTTATGAGCAGTTGGATTGGATTGTGTGTCCCAGATGCAGTACATTCGCATAGATCACCACCTTCTCACAGCATTCGTGGAACGTTGGTTTTCGCAGACAAATTCATTCTATTTGCCCATTGGCGAGATGACGATCACATTGCAGGATGTTGTTATGATCCTCGGTGTTCAAATAGATGACCCAAATATTATTAGGCAGAATGTTGTTGGTGGGGGCAGGTGGTGGGCTTCTTGGCCAGATTGCTGTGATGAGTTGATAGGAGCACATCCAGAGCCGCACACTGTCTACCATGATCCGATCCAACCTCATATCACATCAAAGTTCAGAATGGGGCAAGCGCACGCACAGACCTATTTGCCCTTACGGTGGCTGCTCTAGACGTATTACAGGGATTCTTACTTAGATCTACCAGAGCTTGAGTTTAGCATGCATGTCAGAGCTTACATACTTTTTGCTATTGGCTATTTTCTTATGTCAGATACGTCGTGTTCTGAGATTCATCTGCAGTATCTGCCCTTACTGGAGGATCTTGACACATTCAGGAAGTTCTCATTAGGAGCATATGTGCTTGCTCATTTGTACAGGGAGCTCCATGAGGCAACGAAGCCGCAATGGACGAATATGGCTGGTTGCTTATAGTTACTGCAGGTATGGATATAGGAGCATGTTCATGTCGGCAGACCAACGTTACATATTCCATACCCGACAGACATAGATGGGCTGAGTGTGGGTTGTCGCTGGAATGAAGGGTTTGTTCGAGAGGTGATGCCAACCCATATCAGAGTTTACAGAGACGAGCTAGATGGCCTACTGCAGAGTCAGGTATATTTTTTTGTAAGTGTATTTTTTGGGCACATTTTTGTATGTAGATAGCATAGCTAATAATCATTTCAAATAACATAAGTGATCTGGGAGCCATATGGAGTTCAGATCCGTACACCTGTCGCATATATATGCTTACATGGGGATGACATATGGCTGGCTAGAGTACCCTTGACTAGTTGGAAATGATTTGAGTGGCACCTGCCCGATCGTGTGCTCAGGCAGTTCGGCCTTCCACTTATGACTGAGGTTACATCAGTAGATTCTTCATTCGTGCGAGTGGATGGTCAAGGGAAAGACAACGTGGATTGGGTCGATTACCACCAAACATATATTGCGTAGTGGGAGAGCAGACGAGATTTAGTTGTGGTGGTAGACTCTACCCAGCAGGTGGGGGGTGCAGCCATTAATCGATACATGCGATGGTATCAGTCTTGGGCTATACTATATATGCTGAAGGCACCTACAATACCCCCAGACACTTATTACCCCGAGCTCCTGGAGATCGACTCATGGTAAGCCAGCATTTCTCCAACTGTAATAATAAATTTTTTTACTAATTCCATCATAATTCGAGTTATGTTAACACAGCGTGGGCACATATTAAAATCGAGGACATATTTCGATGCTATTTCGGGAGGGTGGAGGACACAAAGGTTCAGCAATCAATCAACGAGTATGAGGGGTTGTGCAGGGACTTACGCAACATGTATATTTCGATATGACGGGGACACCAAGCATTCCGTGTACTTCATGGCAAAATGGATGGTAATGGATATTGGTCCATCATCTCTACTAGTGATCAGGCCATCTACATATACATTCACATAGCCACTACAGTATTCATACCAGGGAGCTATGTGGTCATGATGCACCCTTGGCAATAACCAGTTCCTCCTACATATGGGCCTCTCTCATTATATATGACACCCCCGTATGGACTGTATCATGGTTTCTCGCTTCCGACACAGTCTTTAGTTGATGTACCTAGTGCTACACACCTCGGTTACCCGCAACAACCATCCGGCGGAATAAGAGGACCGCCGGAGCATTATCTTCAGATGCCACAACCACCGCCCATTACACACCTGGTAGTGATGCGATACTGCATCGCAGACATTGTCGGAGATAGTCGTCTGTACTATTATTTTCTGTCTATACGGGATTATATTTTGTTGTATGTGTACTTATTTTTGATTTAGAGGAAAAAAGTTCTGAGTGGGGGTATTATGATTCAAATTTGATCTTGATGAGTTCTATTGTTATCGAATTTTTTTTGAGATGATTGTGATATAGGAGTTGATTGCGAATTGAGAAGAAAGTGGTGTGAAGCTTGTAATACACTTTTTTTAGATTAGAAATACACTTACACAAGATGTCTGTGGTATATACGATCGTTAGGGTTTCAGCTTGTAATACACTTTAAACAAATAAGATTGCTGCTCCAAATTTTCAGCTCCATGCCGCCATTTTTGCGCGCATTTGCAAACTCTATTGTGCATCGAGCTGCAATCATAAATTTAAACCAACATAAAAGTTGTATACAATTTTATTATGATTCCAACGATACAAATTTTCACTCAATTCCACACCGGTATGACTCGAGCACGCAAAATATAGTTGTTGTTCGACTTTCAGCTCCACGCCACGCGTTGTAAAAAATCATCGAGCCACAATCATAAATTTCAAACAACATAAAATTTGTAGATAATTTCATTATGATTCCAACGATATAAAGTTTGCTCAATTTTGATACCCTATGACTCTGATAGGCGAAAAATATGATTGCTGCTTCAAACTTTCAGCTTCGCGCAGCAGTTTCTGCGTGCATTTGCAAAATCTGCTGTGTATCGGGTCGCAATCGTAAATTTTAACCAACATAAAACTTGTATAACCACTATACCCTCTTCCAACAAATCAATGGTACTCTGGCTAGCCATATCTCCTCTCCCTGCAAACATATATCTGCGATGCGCATGCGGATCTGATGTCCATATGGCTCCCAGATGACCTGTGCATGTAGCATAAGTTATTTTAAAAATTTTAATCCCATGATGAGTAAACAAGTAAAAATGATAGCTATTTAGCATACCTGACTCTGCAAAAGTCCATCCAACTCATCCCTGTATACTCTGATGTTGGATGCTGGCATTTCTCAAACAAATCCTTCATTCCAGCGACATCCAATGCTAAGAACATTGATGTCTGCAGGATAGGGAACACGTAAGGTAGGTCTGCCAACATGAATGTGCTCCCAGGCCCATACCTGCAGTAAATGAATACATCCTGCTATGTTGGTGCGCTTTGGCTTGGTTGCCTCATGGAACTCTCTCTATAGATGCGCAAGCACAGCTGAGCCCACTTACAAACCCCTAAAGGAATGAATATCCTCTAGTAATGGTAGATACTGCAGGTGGACCTCTAAGCCTGAAGTGTCGGGAAGAAGAAAAGACCCAATGGCAAATAGTATGTATGCTTTGATATGCATAATAAACTGCAGAAGCACGCATATATGAGCCAGACCCATCCGAAACTCTAATGTGATATGTGGATGGATCGGATCACGGTGTCGGCTCGGATGTTCATCAACTCATACATCGCCACGTAGCCCATCGTCTCCCTCCACCAAGGACAACACTGCCAATAAGAGGAGGGTCATCTATCTGAATGCCAAAGATCATCGCAACATTCTGTAGTGTGATCTTCATCTCACCAGTGGCCAAGTGGAATGTGTTCATCTGCGGGCACCAACGCTCCACTAATGATGTTAGTAAGTGATGATCCAGCTTAATGTACTGCATCTGCGAGACACTGTCATAGCCGACATCTCGCAAAGCACCCATGAATCTAGGACAATTGACAGGCCATTCCCTGAACATTAGCAAGTGTGCAGCAGCCTCAAACATTGAAACCTGCAATCAGAATGGAGCATGCATAGACTATGTTAGTATAACAAATACATACATTGGCGCAGAAATGACTTCAAAAAATAATGTACCAAATCAGGATGCACTGCTCTATGTCTACCACATAACATAGCTATGCTAGGGTGCACCCTCGATGGTGGTGTAGTCCTCAACAAGGTCCGGTCATCGCCTCCTCTACGGGGGGCTTCATCGGTGGACATCTTCACCTAGTACCATTGAAGCAAACAACATAGTCAGCATTTTAAAAAATATTATATTGCATTGTAATTCAGAATACTAGTTGCTCAGAGGACTAAAAGAAATACCCCGTAGAAGGCATACATAAAAATAGCAAGGCATAAAATAATTATAAAAATAACGCTATTAATTGAGAGATTTTAGATTTAAATTTTCCCACATATGGTATGTATGCTAACTAACTAAAAAACTAGAACTAATAAACTAATAACTAAACTAACTAAAAACTAACTAAACTAACTAATAAATAATTTTATTTTGCACCATGTGTACTATGAATGCTAAGCAAAGAAATATACACTTTCAAACAGGTACAATAGAGAAAAACTAATCAAAACATGTACTGGTTGAAAGTAGACAATATGACATAAAACATAGGACTACTACAAGTAGATAATATAACATAAAACACTAGTCAAAATAGATGAGACACAAGTACACAGTAGGACTACTACAACAATAACACAAGTACACAACATGACATCAAACAACTAACTTAGAAAACATCACACTCTACGTGCGCGCAACTGAGGACACGTTGACCTATTATGCCCAATAGTCTTACAAATAGTACACACCCTGAAACTTTTAGAAATGTTCTCATCCATGGTATTTTTAAATCTGGTTGTCCTTGTCCTTCTAGACTTTTGTTTAATATTAGGTGAGTTATAATTTTCATAACTGCCTTCCGTGATATGATCTGCCCACTCCTCCCGATCAGGTATTACATGGAACTCTCCCTGGAAGGTGCTAATATAATTCTACAAGCTGTAGTACACAGAGACATACTGCATGTGGTTTAGGTGGCTCAAAACTACAATCACGTGTGGACAAGGTAGGTGATAATACTGTGGTTGTCTACACATACACTTGCAGTCATAGTTCTCAGAAACTTCTACTTTGTAGGTTCGGCTGCTGACATCAAACACTTGATACTCAGACATGCTAATCCTAACAGGTTCAGGTAGTCTTCATGCCTCACATTCATTAGTAATCAGTGTAGCTTTAATGCGAAGGGAAAATAAGTTTTCTTGTTTCATGAAAAGGGAAACTATATTATAGTATACTGCCGTAATCAGGGCTTGAATTGGTAAGCCACGTGCACGTTTAAGCACTCCGTTGAAGCACTCAACTGCATTTGTCCTCATAGTACCGTACCTGTACCTGTTATCATGAGTTTGAGTCCACTGTTGAACATCCCTTAAAACTAGCCAGTTGTATGCCTCCTGCTTAATATTCTTAATGTTTGACATGTGCCTTTGAAAATTCGGATGTCATCTGTGTTTCCTGCAATGTACATTTTCTTACACATGAAGTCTACATCTATTGAGTTGTCACGCTCTTTGAAGTTCTCCCTCAAATGGCTCAGGTAGAAGTGATGTGCAGCCCATGGGAAGATTTCTGGACAGCCATGAACAATACCTGCATGTCTATCTGAGATGAGGCATAGATCACCCCTCGTAGACACTAATGGGATCAAGTCCTGAAGAGTGTGTAGAAACCAAATCCAGGACTCTATGCACTCTAATTCGACAACTGAAGGCCAGTGGGAACAACCCATTGTTTGCGTCAATCCCAACAGCATTAAGTAGAGTGCCTCTGTACTTACCTAGGAGAAAAGTCCCATCAAGACACATAACCGGGCGACAATACTGCCAAGCTCGTATTGATGGCTCAAACGACCAGAACAGTCATTGGAATCTATTCGATTTTGTGGACTGTATCCGGTATACTGAACCGGGCATAGATGTGCAAATAGTAGCCATAAATTTTCCCAATGATCTATAAGATTCCTCCCAACTGCCAAAAATAACCTTAACTACTTTTCGTCGTGCATCCCAAGCCTTCATATAAGACACTCTTATATTGAACTTAGACTCTATACGGCCTATGATCTCTCTGGGCTTCAGATCCAACTGACGCCTGACTGCAGGGTGGATGAAATAACTTATAAATTGTGATGTGCATTGCATGTGTCCAACATTAAGAATTGAGTGACTACAGCTATGAGGAGAGCCTACTGAACCAATTCTCCAAGTACCACCCAACCTCTTAACTGAGCAGGCATGTAAATGCCACAAACATGGTCTAACCAAATGAATGGCACAACAAGAAATTTTGATTGGCTTGAGGCATATATGACATATTCAACATTGTTTATAATCGACCACCAAGAAATTGCAATCGCTTATCATGAAAGCACATACCTTCCACTAATTCATTTGGGATGCAATTCTCCTCTTCGAAGGTTGAATCATCTGATGGGCCATCAAATGCAAGGTCTTCATCCCATTCTCTGGTGGTTTGAGCACTACACATATAATCATTATTATATATCAAATGCTCCTCAGTATGACTCGTTCTCATTGAGTAATCGGTAATCAAATCTCTGACCATATGGGATGGTTCTGTTGCCCTTAAATCAGCCCTCTCTTAGTCAATATAATCGTCATCATCCTCATCACTACTATCTCCACTAGGCATAGTTTCATATTCAACATTTACATCAGATGGTGGGTTCGCATCATTACCTTTAGAGTCACCTGGGTCACCCATATGAGCAGAGCTTGTGCTAGTAAAATAATCATTTTCTCTTGCTACAGCCTCATACATTTCCCCTTGAGTACTTATCTGAGGAGGTGGTGTGATGTAATCAGTGGTGATTCCACCTCTTTGATGGTCGACTATGTTGCTAACCTCCCTATCTCCACATGGGAGTTCCTCAAATTCGACATACACCACAATAGGCTGAGAATATGCTGCATTAATAATAGCCTCACAAACTTCATCATCGTTAATGTGTGTTGCAATAAATCCAGTTCCAATAGGAAAATGACCCACCAGATTAATAGAGAATTTTGATGGATCTAGCTTCAACAACCTCATAACTCTTTTCTGTAATTCCTCAAATTTAATCCGTCGTGAAATTTGGACTGGGCGATTTCTCTCACTAATATATGTTAGAATGAACTCATCACTTACTCTGAGTTCACCATCATAATAAAGAATAATACATACAGTATCTGAACTCATCACTAGCTAGTAATAATGGAACACCAGTATTCAAACTACTACATGTTATGCACAAAAAATCTTGCATTAATATATGTCAAAGATGACTGAAATACTTACGCATTCAAGCAATCACTCAATCCTAATATTTCAATAACAAATAAAATCCAACTACTGCAATGTGACAAATAAAATCTAAATACTGTAATGTGACAACAACTAATTTATGCAACGTCGCACTTATAAAAGCCAATCATTCTCTTTTGCATTTATCAGATCGATATCTTAACCATGTTGTAGTAGTATTTTATAACAACCACATCCCTCCTTTGCCAAAAAAAATATCACACATGAAAATATTCAGCAAAATAGATCAAGCACAGATTTAACTTTTTTAACGAACATGAATCACCACATATGCGCCTAATATAATTAAAGATCTTCATAACACCAAATTAAACTACACATACACACTTAATCAATGAAAAAAAAATTATGCAAAAATTGAAGTTTTCCTAAAAGAAAATTGCGCATAAAATGAGATCCATCACAAATTTCCTATGAATATCATAATAATTAGCTTAAACAAACCAAATAAACTCATACAATTTGACATTATACATTTTGTTTTTGTTTAGGGTTAGAAATACCTAAATCGGTGAAAATAATCCTTCCAAGCTCTTCTTCACTGACGGCAACTTTCACGGCCGTGGCGAGCTAGGCCTACGCAGACGTAATCAAGGCAATCGGTGAAGGCGATCGAAGATAGAAAAAAACCCAAGAGCTTGCACGCGACATACTCGGGTTTTGGCCCTAAAGGATGAGCGGCCACTAGCCACGGATATCGACAACCGTAACCCAGCACCGGCCTCCATTGGGCAACTAGGCCTATTTTTAAATTTTTTTATGCTTCTTAATTACCTAATTAAATCACTAATCATGCTTAATTTGAAAATTTTACCATTTGGCTATTGGTTTTGCTGGCTTTTATTGGAAGGCGCGCACAATGTGCTACTGCTGAAGTTAAAAGCAATTGATTTTATTATAGGGAAATAAAAGTTTTTTATGGACGAGCAGAGTCTGGACATAGCTTTACGTTCGGACTCCAATAACTACACAACACCTATCTAATATAAAAAAAGACATTTTTTCACTTAACAATGCTGTAACTTGATGGCACTTAACGACACTGTTTACATTATCCCGGGCCTAGCCTGGCCCGTCCTGTTCAAACATTGGGAGGAGAAAATATTATGTGCACCGTTCCATATTCTTGGCACAAAATAGTTTAAGGATTTCTTTCTGCACATAAATTTTTCTTAGCTCAGCTCCAGCTCTCTCCCGGCGTGCGTCCGACCTTCCCTCAGAGATTTGCTAAATATTAGGCATTAAAAATTGAGGTATTATAGGCGACTACATGATGTAATTCTTCATGCATTCTTGAACTTTA